>CM038708.1:33537058-34037058 GCA_021613375.1 Megaleporinus macrocephalus | reverse complement strand
GACTCCATTATTGATTTCATTTTTCTGCATCATTTGAACACGACAACTGCCGTTTACACTGTGTGCAAATTTTATGCTGAGTAGACCAAAAGATATGCTCCAAAATAGCATGGAAAAAATTCTGGTTCCATTGACTTACATTAAAGTAAAGCTAGTTTTCGTTCTCCCTTGTAAAGTTGCCATTTTAGAGATACTTTTTTGTCTATGTTTAAAAGTTCCCACCATCAATATTCAGAAGCCCCACAAACTGTGCAGCAACTGTCTCTGAGCTACTCTCTCTGTGTGTGTAATAGAGTGGACAGTGAGTGGACATATTGTTTAAAAACTCCAGCAGCACTGCTGTGTCTTATCCACTCGTACCAGCATAACGCAGACTAACCCCACCACTTGAGTGTTACTGCATTGCTTAGAAATAATCCCCCACCCTAATAATATCTATTCTGTGGTGGTCCTGAGAGGTGGGATAACAAATTATGCAAATAAATGGATGAACTATGAATCAATGCACAAGATGAGCAAAAGGAAAGCAAAGCCAGAACATGTACAGTTTTAACAAACAATTGCAAAAACGACAAAGAGAACACAAATGCTTATTATCCTCACATCAACGAGGGGTCGACTGGGGACACACTAAGAGATATCTAGAAGAGTTTGGACGATTTTAGAGACAATTAGCTTCACTGATCAAGTTAAATCTACAATCGATACTTTACTTAGACCTTAACTGCTTTTAGATGAACTCCACTGAAACTCTGCTTCTGTGTGAACAGCTGCTATTCTAAGATCTCTTCATTATGTCTCTCCTATAGCAAGCCTGGTACCTTCAAACCTTGGGCTCTTGAAAGCTGACCAGTCCCATCTGACCTGAAATCACTGGCACAGCGTAAAATCAGTTCTTAAATCAGTTGAACGTAGGCCGAATGGAAAATTGGGCTCTTCCACCCCGTCTCCGCCACGAGCTGAGAGAATGAAAGCATTGCTTCTTCACATGAGAGTGCTTCTCGTATATCAGAAGAGGAGAAAAAAGACACGACTCAAAGCAGCTTTTCTCAACACCAAAGCAGAGGAAGCTTAAAATGGTCCCACGTCCTTGCTTTTTTCAGGCACTGAGAGAAACACTCCCCACGGTGAGTTCAAAAATGGGCAGGGAAGAAAGGCAAGTATGTGCAAATCAGTATGTACTGGAGGGTGTGGGGGGGGGGAGGTGCAGGGCGTGGGGGGGGGAGCACTTTCATCTAAAAATAAACATAAAACTGTGTTTCTGATTTCTCTCCTCACTTCTCATATCCTGAAAATGCAGCGGGCAGAAGATTCACTCTGAGGAGGAGGACCTAACAGACTCGTAACGGCAGGGTCTCCGAGAGACGTGCACATATATGCGCAGACACAAAGATGAACCCTCTCATCCACTCACAAACACATTTGCATATGGTTTCACTGAGATGCTCTCAGACGATCCTCCGGCAGACGCTTATACAAACAGAAGCAGATGGACAAACTTCCAGAGAGCAAACAGCTCAGAGAATGAGAGGGAAAGAAAGAAAGCTGCTCCCTTCGTTTCCTGCAGTTCTGGGCAAAACAGTCATTAAGTACAAGTTGTTTATTTTTCAGGAGATGTTTCTGAGGAGAAGAGGAGTGCAAGACCTTATACACCACCAAAACTCTCACTATCAGATAAACATTAAAATAAAAATTTAAAGCAGTGTTGCCAACTCCTCAGCGAGGAAAGCAGCTATTGATTGTCTTAAAAGTCACTAGAAGTCGCTAAATGACGTAATTGCCTAATTTGCATGTGTATTTGAAGGAATAACACTGTGGGAGAGACAAAAAGTGAGTAAAAACACCTTAAATATGTTATAACTACAAATGAACTCTGAATAAATGAACTTCTTCTGTGGATACACTGAAGAATTTCTCTCTTTGATTAATAAAGTATATATTTATCTAAGACGCATTTATATTTACATCCTGCTCTGTAGATAGGGGGCGGGGTCAGCGGCGGCTTTGGGCATGCTCAGTGAGTGTAGTGGGTCGTGGAGTGGTGAGGACAGTCCCTGAGGACAGTAACTGAAGATCATGTGTGTTCACCTCAGAGTCTCCAAAAGTCTCCAATAACACCAGAAACAGTCACTAGATTTGTCACTAGTCGCTTTAAAAAAAAGAGCCGCTACAGGGTCTGAAAAGTCGCTAAGTTGGCAACACTGATTTAAAGTAGAGGTGTCTGATCTTACTGGTAAAGGGCTGGTGTAACTGCAGGTTGTCATTCCCTACAAATTGAGACACATCCAATTCTAATCAGTTGCTCTACAAACAGCTGATCACAGGAGAACTAGTTAAGATGTACACCAGGTCAATCAGCAGAAACCAGACACTCACCTTTAAACGCTCCCTCACAGAAAGTTATTATATGAAATGGTTTTGCACTGCCTGGTGTCTCAGGCACTTTCATAGTTCTGAGAAAAGCTATTGGGATAATCCATTTATCTGAATCCATTCATGGTGAAGGGCTTTAAATTTACCATTATTCACATTATTCTGTACCTAAAAAAACTGAAAGCCCTGTGTAGATTCACTTAAAACTTAAAGTCCTGTGTAGATTCACTTAAAACTTAAAGCCCTGTGTAGATTCACTTAAAACTTAAAGCCCTGTGTAGATTCACCTGTGGATTTGGGTGATAAAGAAAATAGAGCTTTATTTGTGACATGGTGGCTCATGGGTCCTAACACTACCACAGTGAAATTAAAGTGTGAGTTTGTCTACAATGACTCATTTTACACCAAACTCTGAACAACTAAGTCGCAATGACTGAATTGTTATAATAATCAATGGAATTTCTCTTTAAAGCTTGCATCTTTGAGAAAAAAAATCAAGGTTCTTTTGTGCTTCAGTTCTAAAACAAAAATTAATCCACTGGTGATATAGTCCATTCTTCCACTATGAGAAGAAAACTCAGGGGTTGTGATGGGTCTGCAAGGGTGTGTAGCTCTCTTGGAGTCTTTGCTAAGAAAAGTGAAATTTGCAGACCAGACAAAGAAGCTGCTGGCGTTCAGATCCCAGCAACTGCAACCCACCTGTAAGACGAAACTTGAAAACAAGTCTCCAAAAAGGAATATGAGCTAAAGTGAAGGCAAAGTGTGGAGACACTGAATACTGAAAAACAAATACTGAGTCATTTGTGTGGTTTTCTGTTAAATATTCACAGGTTTTTATCCGGAAACTGAAAAATGTATAATCTTGTACTTAATGGGTATTTTGGTAAAGAACTGAAGGGTGGTCCCTGACTTTGGCAAAGTACTGTAAATAACAGTGAACAAACGAATAAATAAAAAAATAAAAAAATAAAAAAATAAATAAATAAGAGAGAGGTTTATTGGCACTAAAGGGAACAGACCCGTGATTTGAAGTCTCGGAGGACCACCACTGACCCTACAAGCCTCCCAAGATAAGGGCACACACAGTTGGGCATTGAAATAATTGACAAGAAAAATTTTAGCGGAGCGACCGGCCCGGGGCAGGGGGTGGTCATAAGCTGTGCCGAGATAAGAAAGCTCAAACGTGTTGTATGACTCGCGTGACACACTTAAACGAAGCGCGCCGTGTCCTCGTCTGACACCCCAAATGACTAAACAGTTTAATGATTCCTTCTTGTGGTCATTAAAGTTGACGTGAGGTGTCTGAGGACGGAGAACAGAGGGACCCCGTGGGTATTGGGCTCACTCTTCAGTCGTCCTCGAGACCACACAACCAGAGAGAGTGGGCCTCCTTTCCTCCGAACGTCTTTACACACCATTAAACGTCACGAAACGTCAAACACACGTATGTCAAGACGCTCCCCTCGGAGACATCAAGCAAGGTAACACGCCAGCAGCCCTACGACACCTCCTGTCCTCAGGAAAAACAACCATGACAGTGACAAATAATCCCTAACCCTATTAATAAACACATAATACGTTTATGTTGGGGGAGGAGGAGGAGGAGGAGGGGCCGAGAGCAAACAAATAAAACCATGAAAGTGAGCATACGTCCAGAGTAAACTCACTTCCCTTCTGATGTGAAGGCAGCATGCCAGGCAAAAAAGCTACGAGGACAAGTAATCTTGAAAGACACTGGCTTTCTGATCAAAACACGGCATGCATAACGGTGTTTTCCTTTCCTTTTCTTTTTTTAATTCAAGTATCCCATAATAGAGCCCAGTGTAACTAAGCACCACGCGGAGAAGGACAGACAGGAGGGCAGCTGGGCTGCAGGCTCTTCCATGTGCCGGAGTGAGGTCTGAAAATGAAGACAGCGTGCCCAGCACAGGGCCAAGCCTGTGGAGACCTGGCGTGTGTGCTTAAGCTTGCAGGGTAAAAGAATTCAGCTTAAGAAATCTCTCCATGCGACGCAACCCGTCGCGCTGAGGCTTTGAAGGCCGCGCTAAGCTCTGAAGCTCTGTGGCAGGGATGCAGAACAACTGCGATACTTCTTCAAGATAGACGCTCGAATCCTCACTAAGTAAAGCCCTAATAAAAGACACAATTAATAGAAGGTTAAAAACCCTTCAGGCAGCTCCACTGTTATAATGATAATAAGGATTATAGTGAAAACGAAGCTAAACAGCAAGCCGTGTGATTAATTCATAAGTGCTAGGACGAATTATGAATACAAAAGGTTAAATTCACTGTAAAGAAGCACTACTGTTTCAAATCAAATACATACACATGTAATCAATCATTCAAGTTTGATGTATGAACTTTGCTCCTCTGGCTTTGTATTGGAGCTACAAGGCCATGAAATCATGCTGTAATCAACATGTCTATATTGCAACTTAAATAGTGCTGAGTGCAACACATGCATTCAGCATTCACCTTTTTTCGGTGAGCTCATAAATATTTTGATGCGCTCTGCTTTGATTGGCTGGTTTACACCACCATGATCGCACAAGCAGCAACACGTCAGTACTCACTTTAAAACTGTATGATGATCTGCTTCAGCTATCAAACTGTAAATCACACAGCATGGCTGCTACCTACAGGTTACTGTTGGGGCTGTGATGTAGATAAAGGTGGAACTGCTTCTTGTTCCAGTCTCTCCAGTGTCCACCGCTGAGCAGAGATGCTTGATATTGTTCAAGGTTTTAGAAACTGTCTGCAATGAAATGGGCAGAGCAAACTAACAACTCTGAATTAGAGTGGTCCAGGATCTTGTTAAAGATGTGGGATCTTAACTTGGCTTCCCGTCTGCCAGCTGTAGCATTTAAGGTGGACCAGGACATTGTATCAAGAAGCTGGATGGGAAGGCAACTTGGTTTTCATGTAATGACAAACTTTAGTCATGTGTACTGACAGTCTGCTTCTTAGAAAAGGTGAATAAAGTTGCAGATATTAATGAGTAAATATTAATGAGTTAAGACTGATGTGTAATGTAGAAGTCTGGAATCTGCCCATTTCACAGCCTTCCTTTAAAGAGAGATTTGTATTTAAAGGAAAACGAAGTTGAGGTTCATGGTGTGTCAGTTCTATGTGCTGAACTCTCCTTATTCAACTTTAACAATGTAAATACTGCTCATTCTACATAGACTGGCGTGTGCTTTGCAACACTGTATGAAATAGTGTTTTCTATAAATATAGAGAAAATATACATTTTTATAATGCACGGTAGGTTTCTGGCTATGTGATGTACTTTATTCATTTGTATAGATAACAGTATGTCATTCATTATCCGAAACCATAGAAACACATGTATTTAAGTGGCTATTTGGCCAAAATAAGAACAAATACTACATACTACATCTGCTTCAAGCATGCTTACTTACATCTTCATCCTACAGTGTCAAGAGTGAGATTTTCTGCTTTGAAGGTGAGAAAAAAACCTGCTGATGTACCTTGAAGGTGGGAGGAACTTCTGAAACACGACAAGTGCTTTGGGACAGGCTGTTTGAAATGTATTTTTTCTCTCTGTCTCTTCTGGCTGGCCAGGAGGAATACTTTATTGCCATGGAGAGATTCCCAATTGTATTGTAGTGAGAAGATGTTGATGAAAACACGAGTAAAGGATATAAAATCAGGAATTCTGTCAAACCGCTGAGGCTGACAGGGTGCAATGATGCGCAACAGAATACTACATGACATGACATGGAACTTGTGAAATGCTACCCTGTGGAAATTTTTGTTGCTCAAATGTTGACCACTGATGTCATTCATGTGCCATGTTTGTCGGAAATGTTTTACCTAAAATTCCTTAGAAGAAATAACATTAAACGTGAAAAAAACTATTATAATAAAAGTTTTGCTCAGCATGAGAGCTGAGACGACAACCATAAACAAGCTGAAAGGTTTTACTGTGTAAAGGCAGCCTTAGTCTTGGCTAATCGCAGAGTTCACATTGTGTTTCTGTCCGGTTGCAGAAAAACATGAGCATTTTTATCATTCCAGACCTGAGCACTCTATTAAGAGCTCTACTAAAACTCAAGAGAAGACTTTGGTTCTTCAGGCTTCAGTTCAGTAGATGTAATTGTGGATGTTCAAAAGTCACTGTCGACACGTTTCTACAAGTATAGTGCTCTTTTACTGCACAGGCTGAAATGAGCTTAAAGCAACCATCTAATATTACATCAATGCAAAGTCATCATTTCTCATGCATGGCACGGCAGTATGCGTAGGCCTATACAATGATTTGGTTTAAATCTTTAAGCTTTCTGTGTTGTTTGTCCTCGTCCTTGTACATCTCAGCTATCAGATTTTATGGTGTCGACGGTGAGCAGACCCATGCTTTATAGTGAAGGTGCCGCAGTGTGACTTATGCAAATTCAACATTCTGGTTGATTGCTTTTGTTTTGTTATAGAGTGAAGGTGTTGGAATATGTGGGCGATGTCTGCATGGCTGCCTGGAATATACAATAGCCTGATGTTCTGACACTGCAAGACATTAGCTCATTTGGAAATTGTATATAACAAGTTGGCCTACATACTTTTTCACAGGCCTATCCAACAATGTCTGCTGCCTACACCACTGTTTGCCTTTTAACAAGTGCTAGGGTCATTGGTTTAGACACTTCACAAGATGTGCTGGGTCTTGTACCTAGAACCTAAACTGGCATCAGTCAGACATATGGTACCATATGATCAGCCAAGACATGTTTAGTGAAAAATGTACACAGGATGTTAATTAATGGTGCTTAGCTAACTTTAGCATTGGTTGCAATAGTAATGCATTGGTTGTCATGGTTATGTAACATTTGAAGCAAAAACATTTATCACTTTTCATTTCATCACTATCTTTTCACAATGTTGATCTGGTATAGAATGTTAATAACAAATAAGAGATAAAAGACAAAGAGTTTTAAAAAAGTTATAGTCAACAAAGACAAAGACAGTTAGAATTCAAGGTGGGCCTGTTTGTCACACCACCCCACTCTGTTTGTTACAGATATTAGCACTTATTTCAGCTTTTACAGTCCCAACTTCAGTGAAGGGTCCAGGTCTGCAGCAGAATCACATTGAAGCTTCAGTCTGGAATGAAGCAGGAATGCTTCAGTCTGGACTGACTTTGATGCAACACATTCAGTCAGCCCTATTGTATTTACATGCAGCCATCCAGAGGAGTCAAATAACAATGTACAAATACTTTGTTACCTTACTTAAGTAGAAATTTTAGTTATTTATACTTTACTGGAGTAATTATTATTCATCTGACTTTTTATTTTTACTCCTTGCATTTACACTCCATTATCTGTACTTTCTACTCCTTACATTTACCCTCCATTATCTGTACTTTCTACTCCTTACATTTACACTCTATTATCTGTACTTTCTACTCCTTACATTTACACTCCATTATCTGTACTTTCTACTCCTTACATCTACACTCTATTATCTGTACTTTCTACTCCTTACATTTACACTCCATTATCAGTACTTTCTACTCCTTACATATACACTCTATTATTTGTACTTTCTACTCCTTACATTTACACTCCATTATCAGTACTTTCTACTCCTTACATTTACTCTCCATTATCAGTACTTTCTACTCCTTACATTTACACTCCATTATCTGTACTTTCTACTCCTTACATTTACACACCATTATCTGTACTTTCTATTCCTTACATTTACACTCCATTATCAGTACTTTCTACTCCTTACATTTACACTCCATTGTCTGTACTTTCTACTCCTTACATTTACTCTCCATTATCTGTACTTTCTATTCCTTATATTTACACTCCATTATCTGTACTTTCTACTCCTTACATTTACACTCCATTATCTGTACTTTCTACTCCTTACATTTACACTCCATTATCTGTACTTTCTACTCCTTACATTTACACTCCATTATCTGTACTTTCTACTCCTTACATTTACACACCATTATCTGTATTTTCTATTCCTTATATTTACACTCCATTATCTGTACTTTCTACTCCTTACATTTACACACCATTATCTGTACTTTCTATTCCTTATATTTACACTCCATTATCTGTACTTTCTACTCCTTACATTTACACTCCATTATCAGTACTTTCTACTCCTTATATTTACACTCCATTATCAGTACTTTCTACTCCTTACATTTACACTCCATTATCTGTACTTTCTACTCCTTACATTTACACTCCATTATCTGTACTTTCTACTCCTTACATTTACACTCCATTATCAGTACTTTCTACTCCTTACATTTACACTCCATTATCTGTACTTTCTACTCCTTACATTTACACTCCATTATCTGTACTTTGTACTCCTTACATTTACACTCCATTATCTGTACTTTCTACTCCTTACATTTACACTCCATTATCAGTACTTTCTACTCCTTACATTTACACTCCATTATCAGTACTTTCTACTCCTTACATTTACACTCCATTATCTGTACTTTCTACTCCTTACATTTACACACCATTATCTGTACTTTCTATTCCTTACATTTACACTCCATTATCTGTACTTTCTACTCCTTACATTTACACTCTATTATCTGTACTTTCTACTCCTTACATTTACACTCCATTATCTGTACTTTCTACTCCTTACATTTACACTCCATTATCTGTACTTTCTACTCCTTACATCTACACTCTATTATCTGTACTTTCTACTCCTTACATTTACACTCCATTATCAGTACTTTCTACTCCTTACATATACACTCTATTATTTGTACTTTCTACTCCTTACATTTACACTCCATTATCAGTACTTTCTACTCCTTACATTTACTCTCCATTATCAGTACTTTCTACTCCTTACATTTACACTCCATTATCTGTACTTTCTACTCCTTACATTTACACACCATTATCTGTACTTTCTATTCCTTACATTTACACTCCATTATCAGTACTTTCTACTCCTTACATTTACACTCCATTGTCTGTACTTTCTACTCCTTACATTTACTCTCCATTATCTGTACTTTCTATTCCTTATATTTACACTCCATTATCTGTACTTTCTACTCCTTACATTTACACTCCATTATCTGTACTTTCTACTCCTTACATTTACACTCCATTATCTGTACTTTCTACTCCTTACATTTACACTCCATTATCTGTACTTTCTACTCCTTACATTTACACACCATTATCTGTATTTTCTATTCCTTATATTTACACTCCATTATCTGTACTTTCTACTCCTTACATTTACACACCATTATCTGTACTTTCTATTCCTTATATTTACACTCCATTATCAGTACTTTCTACTCCTTACATTTACACTCCATTATCTGTACTTTCTACTCCTTACATTTACACTCCATTATCTGTACTTTCTACTCCTTACATTTACACTCCATTATCAGTACTTTCTACTCCTTACATTTACACTCCATTATCTGTACTTTCTACTCCTTACATTTACACTCCATTATCTGTACTTTGTACTCCTTACATTTACACTCCATTATCTGTACTTTCTACTCCTTACATTTACACTCCATTATCAGTACTTTCTACTCCTTACATTTACACTCCATTATCAGTACTTTCTACTCCTTACATTTACACTCCATTATCAGTACTTTCTACTCCTTACATTTACTCTCCATTATCAGTACTTTCTACTCCTTACATTTACACTCTATTATCTGTACTTTCTACTCCTTACATTTACACTCCATTATCAGTACTTTCTACTCCTTACATTTACACTCCATTATCTGTACTTTCTACTCCTTACATTTTCTCTCCATTATCTGTACTTTCTACTCCTTACATTTACACACCATTATCTGTACTTTCTACTCCTTACATTTACACTCCATTATCTGTACTTTCTACTCCTTACATTTACACTCCATTATCAGTACTTTCTACTCCTTACATTTACACTCCATTATCAGTACTTTCTACTCCTTACATTTACACTCCATTATCAGTACTTTCTACTCCTTACATTTACTCTCCATTATCAGTACTTTCTACTCCTTACATTTACACTCTATTATCTGTACTTTCTACTCCTTACATTTACACTCCATTATCAGTACTTTCTACTCCTTACATTTTCTCTCCATTATCTGTACTTTCTACTCCTTACATTTACACTCCATTATCAGTACTTTCTACTCCTTACATTTTCTCTCCATTATCTGTACTTTCTACTCCTTACATTTACACACCATTATCTGTACTTTCTACTCCTTACATTTACACTCCATTATCTGTACTTTCTACTCCCTACATTTTAAAACTAGCCTCGTTACTCCTATTTCACTTCAGCTTGTTTTCATTCATGTACATTTACATTCTAATAAAGGTTATTAATATCATGCCTTTGAAGTTTAACAGCACCATTACAATACTTATAAGCAACTAGTCATCATATCTTCCGCTCCATGAAACACATGTTAATGTTCAGTAGTACACAGATATGCTTCTTTTATATATTTACATTGTACTAAACTACATTCATGTTCAATGGGCGTATATGCGGCTGAAACAGGAAGCCTAGCACATCCCACATTTATCAACATTAACATTTTAATATAACATTATAGTCATTATGGCTTTTAGAAGAATGATTTTTTTGGGGGAGGTGGGCTTGTGCACTATAGACCCCTGTGGTGAGGCCTAAGCATTTCTTCCCCTAATATTACTTCTACTTTTATACTTTAAGTAGTTCTGAAAACAGTTTTACACTTTTACTGGAGTAAAAAGCTTGAGTTAATACTTCAACTTCTACAGAATTATTTTAAACTCTAGCATCTATACTTCTACCTGAGTAATGAACGTGAATACTTTTTGACACTTTTGCAGCCATCGTATAGCAGTTGATCGAACATATGGTACACGCTATATCAGATAAACAAGGTGGGAAGACAGTGATGAAATGAAAGCTGATGGATGTTTATGTCTTAAGTGTGTCATAACGTTGACAGCTAAAATGCTGATGTTACAAACAATGCTAAAGCTAGCTAAGTGACATAGACATCCTGTGACTAATCACAATGAGGGTAAAGAGAGAACTGTATGTATTTGATTTGTCATTGTACTCTCGCTTTTACCGTAAGGGCCTGATATTTGTATGAATGTGTTTGTTGTGTCGGTAATGATGATGCCAGCGAAATGAAGACGCCACCTGAAACGAGTCCAGTCATTAAGCCTATAGTAGAATCCAGTCTTCTCTGCGTGTCAGCAGCATGTGAGAGAGAGAGAGTGTGGGTGGGTGCGCTAAGTCTCTGTCTCTTATTAGCAGGATCTGTGTGGTGGGTCGATAACACCCGAGCCCACCGGTGTCCCACTGAAGTCCCACACACTGTCTCCGGTCCTGCTCTGTGCCTGGGCCCCGCTAATCACCACAGCCCTGTCTCACTGCATGCTTAATCAGCCCGGGGGCGGCAAGGCAAACCGAATAAACAGCATCAGCTCTCAGGCCAGCGTGACCTTCTGGCCTCGTGTTGCATTAGTCCCTCCCTCATCTGGAACCTACAATCTCCACTTTCTCTCTTTCTCGCGCTTTCTTTTTCTGGCTTGACACTCATGTGCAGGGGCAACGTAATCTGCAGACCGACAGGGGAGGATTCAGTTACTCTGTATTTGTAGGCCCTCGAGTGTATGTGTTGATGTGTTTGAGAATGAAATGAATGGCCGAGTGGTACTGAATGAGGATAGGAGCTGAGGGGGACCCTCAGGGCAGAGAGGACCTGAGATTTCTGTTCAAAAAGTTCAGAATTATTTATCATCATTGTGGTTGTTGTGTTTAAAAAAGAATGGCTTCCCACATTTCACTCATATATTTGTTCAGTGCTATAAAGACAGCTATATGTAAATATTATAGAACTGACTGGCTGTACTGTATCAATGCCTTATATGAAAAGCAGTCCAGATGGAAACCTCGCTTGTATCTTAGTGGGATTCTGCTGTTGGACTCTGTATTAAGGTTGTGACTGTTGTGAGTGCAACAGATAAAACATATGTTAATGTCTGAAACAAGCAGATGCAAAAGAGTGGTGACAAACCAGCCCACCTTCAGTCTTTGTACAACACCTAAAAACTGTATTTACTCTTATTTATTATTTACATGCTATACTAGATGAACACGGTGGCTACATAGTGAAAGTCTTTAAAAGTTTTTATCTTAAAGGTGACTTAAGAAAAATGTGACAGCCAATACGCTGCTGTATACGATGCTAAGGTTAGATAAGTAGATCACTTTTTTCTCTACTTAGCTACATTTTCACTGCCCACCTGCTCAGATACCTCCTCTTCTTAACTAGCTTTTTCATACACTGGTAGTTCCTGCTGCTGCTGATCGTCTTTACATGACTGACACATGAAATTTGTGAATACAGTAAGATACGGTGTGGAGCACGGCTGGTGGTGTTAGCCAGCACCACACTGTTTTGCTAAGTTTGATAATCTCTCAAGGTGGATGTTAATTTCCAATTTCTGTTCCACCTTAAACTGTGCAACAGTTGCACACGATCACACAAACAGGCCTCGGAATGTAAGTGCTACATCATATAAGGTGGAACGGGAAATAAACATAAGCTTCATCTGATCTCTACTCACTGATCTCTACAATCCGCAAACAGGGGGCTGCTGTTTTATCCCCTACATTACTACAGATGTACATTTCCACGTAACATTCATAGTTTTTCTAAGTATTTTTGTTTATTCGTTAGCTTATAGTAAGCAACTTAAAACCCTATCTGCCCACCAGGAATTCTCCTGTCACCCCACTCTGGCATTGGTTACCAGCTTCAAACAATAGACAGAATGCCTATTACAAGCTTTAAATCTTTGCATGTAATCTACAAAATCTGTATTAGCTTAGCACTAAAATGCTAACTGCTGTTTGCACCTGTTACAGCCAAATTCTGACGCTGACAGAGGCAGTTATTACTTTTGCACACCTCTGAACTTACTGGCTTTGTACATATTGCCTTGTGTTTCTGTCATTTGTTTGTATTTGCACTATTGCTTATTTATCTCTTTTGTCTCTTTTAACTTCTTAAAGTGCTGCACTGGAGAAGCAGCCTGACAGTGTTTCATTACACTGTACAGCCTTGCACTTGGCAATAGAGTTGAACTGAACTGAATTGAGATACTACTAGAACCCCATAGAGGTGCTAGTATTAAAGAAAACGATTTTTTTCCCTTTCGTTTTAGACCAACCTTTGACTTTTATCGCCCGAACTGAAGGACTAGCTGTAATGGTCATGGTTTGTAACTGGAAGAGAGTAGGTGTGTGTGAAGTGAGAGGGGGAGTTAAGTGTGTGTGTGTATTCTGGTTAAATGTTAAGCATATGTGTTGATGCTAAAAATCTCTCAGTGGTTGAGTGTACACAGCGATGTGCAGGCACACCTAATCCACCTCATCTCCATCTCCTGGAGACCGACTCCAGCCTGCTCATTTCATTACCGAGCAGCGTTCTCCCCAGAATAGACAGCGGCCAGGAGAACAGGAGCGAGGAGGACGAGAAAGAGGAGAAAAGAACAGTAGCGATTATTGAGGCCCAACAGAGGGTGCTAAAGCGGATTTGCTGCAATATTGCATATTAGTGTGGTGCTCTAAGGAGCATGCACTGACAGGGGTTGTGAGTCATCAGAAGGGGGGGGTGGTGGGGTTAAAACATGGAAATATATCCTATTGCAGAATATTGATCACCTAAAAAAAGCCATCAGTAGCTTTGGTTGAAGCATTATTATACTGATATACTACTTACAATACATACTCATTTTGGTATATGTGTCTGTTTAAAGAAATGAAACATTAAACTGTTTTTAACAAGTTAATGTAACAGAAGGCAAACTGCACTGTGGAATCAAACACTTGGGTGATTTGCAAATATCTGTGCTTTCTGTGTCACGTGTTCATTTGAAAGTGTCATTAAATATGTTGGTGGAGTTGATCGTTTGATAGTTGGGAATAGAAATGAATAATTGAATATTGTGCCTCTCAGATTTCCATTCATATTTTGTACTGTAAGACATCTTACCCTTCAAACTGCACTACTGGGAATGATACAGATTTTCTAGCTGAGCAAACCATTTAGAAGCTTCAGTCAATATCAGATCTGTTATGAGTTCCAGATTTTAAATATCTAACTTACAGTGTTTCAAGCTAACAGACCTGCATCATCCCAATAGTATCTGTAACTGTGGTTGAAAAGAGATTAGATTAGATTCAGCTTAACTTAGATCTGGCAGATATAAGTTATTATTATTGGCGTAGTAAACATGTTGGTTGTTGTCACCGTGTGCTGTCTAACTCCCACAGTATAGGTATCACCATATGTGCATCTTCTTCAGTCCTTTAGGAGAAGCATTCCAGGAGGATTCTTGAGAGAACATCAAAAGTATGCAAAAAAAATGAAGCATCAGGGTAAATGGGGCTAAAAGGATTTATAAAATGATCTCTCCTCTTTTTCCTCTCCTTTATTGCCTGTCAGACCTGGCTGAATAAATAAATAAATAAAATAAAAATACAAACATTAACAAGAATAGGCTATAGAAGCCTATAGAGATGTTCTTGTAAAAGCAAGTATGTTTGGTACATCAGTGCATCCGGATTACCATTCCGATTACGAAAATTGCCAGACATGACAGGTTAAAAAATAAATAAATAAATAAATAAATAAATAAAATGATGCCATCGTAGAGGAAGAAAACTTTTTTTATTCAAATGTATGTTAAAGTGGGGGTCATTTTTTGCATAACATTTTATACCACTTCTACTCTTTCTAATGATCTATTCATTGGGAAATGGCTTCACTTCACTGATGCATTCCTTTACTTGTCTTGACTGAAGAATACAGGAATTCACAATGAAAGTCTATAGGCCAATGAAGGTCTCACTGGATGCAAGATTAGATGCAGGACCACGTTTGCTTTATTGGTGTTGTCAGCTGAGGCATCGTTACAAGCAGAGGCCTTCATAAATCCTGAAGCCAAACAAAACACTGCCAATCCATATCCATGTGAACAATGATTACAAAGGCCAGGACACTAACACAACAAACCAGGAAACTGCAGTTCAGTGATGCTGAGAGTCAAAGCTGAACCACGGTTATTAGAGCTAGGCTTTCAGTTTAATCAAAACTCCAGCAAAAACTCATCTAGGATAAATCTTATTTCTGCTAGCCCCCCTATGGGACTTTTAAGCCATTCTAGATTATGTACAGACATGTGAAGCTGGTAAAGTCAAGTCAAGTCAGTCAAGTCAAGTTTATTTATATAGCACTTTTTACAACAATGTTGTCTCAAAGCAGCTTTACAGAGTTTTGAAAACAGTTATAACATATATCCCCCAGTGAGCAAGCCAGAGGCAACAGTGGCAAGGAAAAACTCCCTCAACTGGAGGAAGAAACATTGGGAGGAACCAGACTCACAAGGGGAGACCCATCCTCCTCTGGTTAAACAGTATTTACAGTTTGAACTAAATACCAAAGAAAGGAGCCTCTGTTTGAAATCTGGATAGCAAAGCTTTAGAAGGTGCACAGATAGAGGCAGTGATCAGTCAGTAATAGAATTTTATAGTCGATACGGAATTTAAAAGGAAGCCAGTGTAGCACTCATAAAACTGGACTGATGTGATGGAATGTTCTGGTTTTAGTTAGTACTCTAGCTGCAGCGTTCTGAACTAACTGAAGTTTATTCAGGTTCCTGCTGGAGCATCCTGACAATAATGTAATCTAGCCTTGAGGTTATAAAGGCATGCTAGCCTTGAGGTTATAAAGGCATGCACTAACTTTTCAGCATCAGACACAGATAACGCATTTCTTAACTTTGAAATGTTTCGTAGGTGAAGAAACGCTGTTCTTGTAATATTACCTGTGTGTTGATTAAATGTCAGATCTGAGTAAATTGTTACACCAAGATTTTTGGCTACTGAACCAGGAACTAAAGGATGTTTTATTGATTGGTTGTAACACAAATACTAGCATATCTTACAATTTTTTAGATTTACAGTGACTCTTTCAGTAAAAGGCCTGAGGCGCTGCTGTTTTGCATTTCTATCATCTGACAAAAATGCATTCACGATTGCAGCCGTGCTGTAATTTGGGCTTCCAGAAGGCCTAAATTTTTTCCTCAAAATTCATTGTAAATTAAAAGCATGGTGAGTTGATTTCACTGTCACATCCTAATTATGTTTGTGGTTAACCTTGTCAAGTGACGTAAACAACATCAAAGGACAGCAAACATGAAAAAATAAATCCCAGCAACATTATATGCTGCCTTAAACTGCTCTGGCTTTAAAACTGCCTTTAAATGAAAGGTATTTTAAAAATATGAAATGTATTTAAAAAAAATAAAAGTCTGTAATGATAAGACATTGTTTTAGCTAATGAAGTCCTAACAAATGGAAGCACTCATTTGGCTATGTCTGTCTAGATGCCACAAGGAAAAAATTCAAATTGGGACTTTTCCTTTGGGTACTCTTTTGTTTATGACACAAACCTAACTATGAAATAAGAGTATGATTAAAATACTTGCTGATTTTTAACATGATTTTTAAACATTATTCTAAAATGTACAGGCATGTATTATTTTTATTACACAGAAATCATTAGGACTTCTCTGAAGACATAAAAGGACTTGAGGATTGCCATTTGCTAGGACTTTACATAGTAACTGTACCTGGAAATGTTGTGAGAATGCTGAACAGTAACTGAGGAAGAATCCAGTTCATGTGGATATTTTCCAGGAACAGCCTTCTTTACACTGACAGCGTGTTTTTATTCAACAGCTCATTAATTCGGACAGTAGTCTTCACGCCAATTCCTCACTACCAGCTGTTTGTATTTAGTCATCTGGTGAATTGTCACATCAACAATGTGCAACAGCTGGGATGGACCAATGATCTGTGGTCTACCATAATTACTTGGTATCAGTACAAATATTAGCTTGCGCAGGACACAGCTTGTAAACTTGGGATATATAGAACTTGCCAGGAATGAACCATTAATATTCATGATGGATGTATCTATTCAAGCAAAGACATAAGAAATTATCATGCCATCATACAGTATACTACAACATGAAATAGTGACAAATTACTATAAATAGAAAGTGGGAAATTTTGTCACTTGAACTTTTTCATGTGTTCTAGGCAGGGGCGTAGCAGCAAATTCTGGGCCCTGTACACACTCAATGTCAGTGGGCCCCTATCCATGCCAGTACACGAGGAACGTGAGCAAAAAAAAAAAGATCAGGATTTTCATGGGCTCCTCTCCCTTTCTTGGGCCCTGGGTAGTTAGGTCAACTTTCCCCACCACTACCACGCCCATGGTTCTAGGATAGATCAATGTCAGTGTGTCTACTGTGCTCATGTACTATCAGATAATCTACCAGCTGGTGCATCACAACTTACAAACCCACATGACATGGAACTTTTAGAAATGTTTCAATTTCTTTTTTGGGCTGTCATTGCCAATTTGAATCACACCTACTGTTAGTTTGCCTTTGAGTAGTTATCAGAAATTGGTGCATTTATTGCATACACCAAATATATATCTTCAGGAACGGACCAATGATATTACTTCAAAAAAACCCAAGCATTTATAGTTGATTGCTTACTGATACAGTCTGCGTATTCACTACAGGTAGGCTTTGTACAATAATTTGTGCCCATTATGTTACACAAATAGTCATTTATATATTTACCATCAACCCACTGCTATGACGCGTGTTCAGTACGTAGGGGGTAAACTTGGTATTTATGTGCAATAATTCGCAATAAGGCTGGCCTTGCTGCCTAACTGGCTGAAGTTCAGTCAAAGATTATCTTGCAGAAACAGATGTGACAAAAGTAAACAAAGTAGGTCTGTTAGATAAATACGAGTCCGAACAATCTGGAGGAAAACTAAGAACTAAGAACTTGTTAACAGTGCTGTATTCTTTTCCTTACTATACAACACTCATTCTTTTAGAAATAGACCAGCTGTCTAAAAGTATGGTTTCACAGCACTTCCATGGTTTTATGGTTTCACAGCAGCAAAAAGTCTAGTAGGTCAGAGTTTGATTCTAGCCTCTGTTAAATCTGTCTGGCTGCAGGTAGTATAGTTTGTGACCTGCAACCAAATGTGACCAAAGTCAAACCGCGACAGTTCTGCTGAAATGCCAGGAGACCGTTCCAGCCTGAGATATGAGATGCTATGGAAAAGAACTGAAGATACAGTCACAGGTGCCAGGTGTACGAATGAATGCAGGCAATATGCAAAATGTATGTTTGTGGAACCGGAACATGTGCCCAAACTGCGCCTACCCCTGAAGTCCCACCCACTTACTACTCACTCTTAGGTTTTAACCCACAGGGAAGCTAAATTAGTGTTTGCTTTCCAGTATAGTTAATCTTGTTTCTCTGGCCTCAGTATACACATACAAAGTATGTTAATGAATACCGTTCCATGTTTTACTAAACGTCTGCTGTATGTCACCACGTTTCTCTCCTCCAAATGTAAACTGGAGCGTCCCTTGGGAGACACTTCCGTAAGAAATCGCAAGCCTGATGTCTCAGCTCCGCCCACACAAAACAGAGTCAGAGAAATATAGCAAGCTAAAGCTAACCCAGCATCACCAATCCATCCATTTATCCATACGCCAACACTGTTCGTCTGTTCCTGCATTCACATCTTGCTGTATCCATCCATTTCAATGTTTGTTCGTCCGACTGCACGTCTGTTCACTTCTGCACGTCTGTAGCTTCTGTTCATACGTGCATCTGTCCATTTGTTCGTTTGCCCGTCTGTCTGTACATATATCTGTTTGTTTAACATTACATGTAAGTATAAGGGTAGTGATGTTAGTTCTGTATGAGTGGGGAAGCAGGCCAGGACAGTTGGACAGAGAAAACCATCACTCAAGCTGCTCATTAGCCACGCCCACACAGTTCTTAGATACGCCTGATCAATAGATTTCAAACCACTAATAATCAATAAATTGTTTGATCTACAATAACTTTGTAAGACAACTTCTTGAAGCCTTCTGTAACGATAAGACACAGATCAGTTCATTATGTGTACATGGTCAGTAACATGTGGTCATGTAATCAAACCTGTTATTAGCAAGCTCACAGACGCAGCCTGGTTATCAACCAGCAGACATACCGGGCCGCGCATGAAGCAGCAGTAAATGTGCACACATGTTGTCAGTGCTTTCAAAAACATCTGTTCACATGAGAAAAGCAAATGTTTTCAAATATTTTAGAATCTTTGAAAGAGCTCCATTTTCAGTGAGCTAAAAAGAGGCAAGCTAGGAAGATAGTACACTTTCAGAAAATATCCATATCTGTGTGGTCGAGCAGGTCTGCACACATTTGCACGCTAACAACAAAGTATTTAGTTGCGTTTGTCCATTTCTGACTTGTGAGCTGGGTGTTACAGATCTTACAGGAAACTAAAACTTAAATATTTTTAGTAGAAATAAATTTAAATGAAAATGCTCCAGATTTTTCACTTACTATTCTTTTCTTCTTAATTTAAGTGATGAAAGTATGGCGTGTAAAACAACATCATGACAACTAATCATTAAAAAGATTTACAGAAACGCTGTACATTAAGAGTCACAAAGAAACTCCTAATGTACATGTTAACCCTTAATTAGCTGTTAATTTATTATATATATATATATATATATATATATATATCTATATATATATATATATCTATATATATATATATATATATATATATATATATATATATATATATATATATATATAATAAGTGCAATAAGTATTAACTTGTACTTAACTGTTAATCTACAGATTTGTTCACTCGGTTTTCTGTTCCCTTAAGTTAAGTTGTGTGTGTGTGTGTGTATATATATATATATATATATATATATATATATATATATATATATATATATATATATATATATATATATATATATATATATATATGGCGGAGACAGATTGTTTAAGAATCTAAAATTAGTTTCCATATATCGCTCCAAAACGGATGCCTCTGGCATCTTTAGATATTAACATATTATTGTATGACTGATATTGTCAATATGTACAAATTTCATTCTGTTGCTTATGAGAGAAGCCGTCCACATATGTCTTTGAATATGCAGACTGAGTGTTAGGACCGATCAGTATTTCCACATAAGTTTCTACAAGAAAGTATTTACAAGCTGTTCTTAATCATAAATACATAGTATAATAATAACATATACTTTATTAGTAATGAAAATTGTTAATCTACAGGGCAATAATAGTAATTAATTAGTAATAATTAGAAGATACATGTTACTAATGGTTAAAAATATAAGACAGTATTGAGGACAATGAGGCAGCTGAATATGTGGAGGTGATGGAAAGTGTGCAGTAAAGCTCAAAGACCCATTAGAAACACTTTCAGCAGTTCGTTAACAGTATAATAATCAGCAGATAGTACACAAGTATTGAATAGGCAGAGATTACTATTAGTATAATTTATAATAATTATTATAATTATTGTTAATTATTATTAAGTTCTTGAACACAGTTATTCGCATTTATGCTTATTAAGTACTTAATACATATCTATTGCTAATTAACTGATAATAATCAATAAATCTACATTATATTGCAGTTATTGATGTAATGTTTGAGCAGATTTGCTGATGTTTTTTGTAATTATTTGTTGTTGCCATAAATATATCTCAAATATGCGTCAGCGTTAGGGTTAGGGTTTCTATTGTTCTATTCTGGTGATAAATATTCTTTCTGTTTGTGTTCGAGACTTGATGTCTTCATGTAACTGCCCTGCCTGCTGCCATTGTCCTGCCACTAAAGAATATTTTAGCATTTCAACAAACCTCAAACTTAAATCCAGTAAACCATGTAATCAGACGCATTTCTGATGTCTACGCCTATGTGCTGTTGCATATTCAAATTGTATGTTATTCTAATAATTCACAAAATATTTAAACTCAGAATCTTATTTGGATAGTCCTGCTGTAAACACAAGCATATTTTAAATGTTGTCTTAAAGGATCATACAGTCATAAAGCAATCAAAAACGATAAATAAAGAAAAAAACATACACCTACAATCACAGAGTTTTATTCTAAGATGCTGTAATTTGCATTTGTAAAAAGAAATTGACAGGAATAAAAATATCATAAATATATCGTCGCTGTCCAATAAAAAACAGGTATCTCCACTATGGCAACTTTACAGGAGAGGCCAAAAACTGTGTTCACTGTCAATGGAAGTCAATGGAACCAGAATTTTTCCCAAGCTATTTTGGAGCATTTCTATTGGTCCATTTATCATAATATTGTCCCATAATGTAAACGGCAGTAGCCGCATTTAATTGATGTAGAAAAAAAATTGATAAAAATATCAATATACATGTTTTTATTGGACAGCAATGATATTTAGTTGCCTAGTTTTTCATAATTTTCATAAGTTTTTGTAATATACTTTCCGTTGGTCTATTTGCCATGAAATATGAGTGTCAGCAGAAATCTTTACAGGGTAAAAAATCTAATTCCGATTACGACATCATGCAAAACACTTAGGAACAAAAGCCAACATGGTCACATAGGACCATAGTAGTGTTTGAATATGCTGCTGTGTGTTGCTCTGATAAAGGATAACACAGTGCCGCGCGATTGACATTCACTGTAATATAATTGTGGGCTACCACCCAAGCTCCTAATGTATGCAAACGCGGGTGAGATGCAGATAATGAAAGATTAATGTGTGAGTCTTTGGTTATTAATATTTGAGGAAGAGGGAAGTCAGTTTAAAACATGATCAGTCCTTTGGAGAGCTTCCTGTACGTGCCTCCATCTTCAGCGTGTATTAGAAAAGAGAGGCGGGTTCCTCTCAAACGGGGGATAAAAATTTTATCTTGACATTTTTCAGATGGAGTGACGCTGCGTTTTCCACTTCCTGTCTGCTGTTTTCTTCGGTCTGTGGTCCAAAAGGAAGCTGGATTCTTGCTTCCCCCTGTTAATTGCCATTTAGCTTTTTTAAGATACACAATGTACTTCAGGCCCGGTTCACTTATGGGTTAAGAAGTCATAGTGCTGCTCTTCAGCAATGAGCATGCGCATGATAGACTATTTAAGAAAAGGGAACTATGAGGTCCTGTGTAAATGTTCAAAAATTGACAACATGTAATATAAGTGGTGCTCCAACATCTGCTAATTTGCTAAAATTAGTGCTGCCACATTCAAAAATACTACCAAAAGCTATAAATACATAATTTTTACACTCTGTAAACAGATAAAGTATAATATCACGTAATAAAGCATGCAGTTGTTTGATACTAACAGTACTAACAATATTCACAATACAGCCATATCGTGGCAATGTTTTTATATAATAACAATAAATGTGGTCATATTGCCCAAATCCATCAAGAACCTTGAGTTTGTATGTCAGTTTGTGTAGATAACAATAAGCCATGCAGTGTCAAATAACACGCAAGCAAGCTTATGTAAGATGAATGAATGAATTACAATACAGGCTTCCATTACTTGCTCACTATGTTAGTCTTTTAGCTTAAAGGTGCAGCATACAATTTCAATCCAATACACTTTTTATCACATTCATATCATCTTCTCATGGTCCACTCCTCATGGGCCTTTCTATGTAAATAGGAAAAAAAATAAAGAATAGGGGGGCACAGAATGGGGGAAAGGGGAGTGGCTACAGTCTACAGAAGGAGAAATGGCTGAGAAACAGCCAAAGAAGGTAAAGGCAAAAACAGATGAGGGAAGGGTGCAGAGCCATGTTAACATCAGCGAAGTGTTTCAAGGGTGGGAAGATCTCTAAAGGGTAATGAGACTGAAGATGTCTTCATATATTAGGGTGAATATTCCACCTTAAGGGTGTTGCGCATACACTATGGCACCTCAACACCTGAACGTAACTGTCGTACGTTGGTAGAATCGTAAGGTCGTATGGTGGAATGGGAAAGTTTGAGCAAGAAGCTTGACGCGTAGACTGAGGCTCCAGAATGTAACTGCTGCACCATTTAAGGTGGAAAATTCAAACAAGAAGTTGGTGGTGGAAGCTTTTGAAGGTATAACGACGGTGGACACGCGGTCTTGGTCAGTCTTCTATGTTTGTCCATTTGATTTATTTTTACTGAACTATTCCTGGAAGCTCCTTTGATTCCGACTGGAGCGGTGGATTTTCTGGTGAGCATAGCCATTCCGTGCTTGGCCAGTGTCTTGCTGTTTCTCCTGCGGAGTTTCTTTAACAGTCCTCATCTAGTGAGCCCCTGTTATTCCTGTAGAGCTCGCATCCCCGCTGAGCTCCAGTCCAGACAGCAGTGAGTGTCCACAGTCCTCCCTACCTGCCGTCTTATGAACCGATTTTCTAATAGCGCCCAACTCAGCTCTGTGAGATCTTTCTTTAGCTAAAAAACACACGCACGTCTTTCCTCCGCGCCCAACTGCCCACACCCGACTTCATTTATCAGTCGAGATTGAATGTCAGAATGTGTAAAATCCAAGATGGATGGGGAATAAAATTCAACAAACCTAAAAATAACACTGTACCTTGAGAGCCACACAAAATGAGAGCGCATTGTTATAGAAATCGATCGGGCTGCTGTGCATTCTGACTGGCCAAACTCAACATGCAGAACAAAGCCTGTGCAGCCATGACATAGAGGACAGATTCAGTCATGCTGCTGTCAGAAGTAGAACAGGCCAAGTGTCATCACTGAAACCTCACTTGCTTTCAGCTTTTCCTATCCCCGCGGATTTGACTGAGCAGCTATGAAACTCTCATACATGACACGATAGAAGCACCTCTATTATTAATAGACATCCAAGGTGGGTTGTTTGCGAAGGTCGGGCTAGTAAAGCTATGCTGTCGCTGTCAAATGCAGTGAAGGAATCAGGATGATGCTTAGTCACTGCGTTAGGCCTAATGAGGACACATAGCTCAAATTAAAAATCACTGCTCTCCCATCGAGAGTGCACTTTTAGACATATAGATGGAAATGAGCTCTCAAGATGGCGGCCTTACTCATTAAAACGTGTTTATTTATTTATTAAAGACCTCTGCTGGACTCGCCATACAACCACATGAGTCATGATCGTTAATCACAGCTACGGACATAGTCCACCCTTAAAACTATAATTGCGATTGGCTTATCAAAAGGCACGATCGGAGAGACTTTGTATCAAGCAGTGAATTGGTAATTGGTGTTATCCTCGTCAACCCTCAGTGGAAATGTGTTAATTAAGCAGGAGCCCGTGAGATGCAATGCATATGTAATTGGACCACACTTTCATAATGGGGTTCATAAGCTGTAGTGCGTCCGTACGCTTGCCGTGAGTGAAAATGTCATCTGTAGAAAACACAATGCCGATGTATTGTTGACTTTTTTGAAATGTGTGTGCACAGTGGAGCGAGACGGGTATATTACTTTAGGATATTTTTGGATATGTTACATTATTACTTTGGACTCAATTGTTTTCAGTAACAGGAAAGGAGAATGTTGCTGATACATGCCAGTCTGGTATGATGCTAATAATGTGAGTTTCAAAAAGTCTGCATAATAATAATGTTAAAAATAATAATTAAGAAAAAAGTGTTTTCTAAGACTGATCCTTAGGACCACCAAAACAGTCCACACTTTGGCTTTATCTATATATGGACTGTTCAGGGGGTCCTAGGGACTGGGTTGGATACCACTGGCATTAGAATCAACTTAGTTATTAGTAACCTCAATATCCAGAATGCATCATATTAAAAATGTGATGATTTAATTAACAGTGTTTAATATTTTTACTGTATAAAAACAACTTGCTGTTCCTCAAAAACTGGACATCTGGGCATAAATAAAGCTCACAATGGAATGTGTTTCAAAACTATGGGATGTGCACAATCTAAACTAGATTTAAGGTTTGTTTACACTTCTCTGGAACACACATGAACACAGCTTTAATGTAAAATCATTTGATATTCATTAAATATGAAAATATGAAAAATGAAGTATTTTAAAACAAACACAACATGCACAGCCAACAGGTCTAATGAAGGTCTGAGAATAAATAAATAAATAAATAAAATTGAGCCAACAGCTTATTTTCCAGAAAAAAATGGTTTACAGTCTTAAAAGGCTTAAAAGATGGCTGATATGACAACTATAGACCTGGTACCAACACTGTCACCATAGAAAATAGAGTGCGTTCATCTTTGAGGGAGACCAGTTGGAGGTGCAGATGTCTTTAACAACCTTAAAAGTAAGTCTCCTGCAGATTGTGGTCTCTAACTTTTGTAGGGGACCGTATATCTATTGGCCTAGTTCTCATAGGTGCTTTTTACAGGGGTCTGTGGGGGTCAATTTTTCAATTCATTCCCCAGACTGCAGTCTGCTGCAGGATCTACTATATGATTAGGCAGGCAGGATATATTGCTGTGTCATTTTCTATTCCCATCCTGCGTCATTCCAATTCTCATTCATGTCCTGACCAAGTTTATGACCAATGCAAACATGATTATAACAAGTCAGCGTAGCTTAGCTGATTTGAAGATGATATTTATTGCTTGTCTTTCTCACTTTTTCTCACAAGTTTAATCATTTAAATATATTTTACCAAATATCTCTATGACATCTGAAAGACTTTTGATGATATTGAAACTGTGAAGTGGCGTCACCAGCATTCCCCCAGGCCTCTGAGAGTTAAACTGGGAATCAAATTCTGTAGTAGTTAGTGTTGAATAACAGTTTTTTATATGACGAATGATTCCAAATATTGTGCTATAAATGATTTTATTTTGATAGAATTGTGCCTTCCTTACTTCTGTACCACCTAACATTGTCTGCACTACAGTACATGCTAATATATGCTAACACTGGAAAGATTTATTGTAAATAAAGAGTTTTGCTTCCTCATCATTGAAGTCCATGTGTAAAGTAAACAATTGAATTTTCTTGTGTAAATGTTGTCCAGCTGGCTTGTAAACTTATTTACTTATTTATAGAAATGTAGTGCTGCGTGGTACCCCTGTTTCCCCGGATGACAGGTTTCTCCCGGAAACCACAGAGCGTGGAACCTCAATCAGAGTCGGGGCCGCCTGTTTTGGGTGGGCAATTATTTTCAGACATACTGACTGACGGAGAAAATTACCAATGACACCCCGCTGCTAAAACATGCCCAGAAGTCTATTAGCAGGTCATAAACCTGCTGTAACAGCAGGGATGAAGCAGATGTCATCTATTTTCAAAGTAAATCAGCTGTGACTGCTTAGCCATCATCTTCGGGGGTGGAGCGGGGAGGAGCGAGGCAGAGATGCTTGCTCCAATGAGAACGGCAGGATTTTTCTCTGTTCCTACAAAGACAGAGGACTGTAATATACAGCGTAGCTGCGTGGGTGGCTGGAAGAGAGAACATTTTGTGCTAGGAAGCTCGACACACCATGGTATTGCTGTGTCAGGGTTTGGCCCAATAGGTGTGGTTCAGGTATGATTTTGGGGTTTTTGCAGATTCAAGAGTTTTATGGTCATATGCACAGAAACAGACAGTTAAACTGTACAATGAAATTCTTACTTTGCTGTTCCTCCATTCACCAATAGATAAGGATAACAAAAATAAATAAAAAATATAATAATTTATTGTAAATTGAAGTAAATAAAATAAAAGGGTTTTTTTTCCTTTTTTATAATTAAAAATAAATAAATAAAAGTTACATGTGCTTTTATGAGCGAGTATAAAAAAGCAGCAGCCATAAAGTGCAAGTTGCAAGTAACAAATGTAAACTATAGTGTTGTTGTGTGAGTGGCGAATGTAAACAGTATTCTGACAGCAGCAGTACAGTGAGTGTAAGGTTCAGTTAAAACCAGTTCAGATTGGAGAGGTTGGAGAGGTAGTGTGTGAGGTGTTCACAAGCCTGATGGAAGTCAGTGGACTTACAGGCAGTCCACTGAGAGTAGACACTGACTGAATAATGAACTGTTTCACTAAAATGCTGGAAAGCTGTAATAGCAGTCTTAAAACAAGTCGAATGACTCTTGGCCCTCAGTGTACAGTTCTAGGGAACAAAGTGCTTATATGGTACAAATTTTTTTATGTTATGTTGAGGATATTTTAAATGGTTCTTTCAAGAACCAAATTTGGTTCTTCTGTGGCATTAACTTTTTTTTAGTATCTTTATTTTTAAGTGAATTATGTGTTTTGGAAATAGTCACATTGTTTTGATTTCTTTCCATTTAATGTTATGTCCAGCTTCACCCACTAGCACAATCTTCCCCGTATGATGATGCTGCCAACCCGAGCGGGTGCACAAACACATGATGAGTCACATGATGCCACCACATCTTTTCAAACTACTGCTAACACAGTGTCATTGGCCTGCTTGAACACATCTGAAGGAGAATGTCCAGTTCTGGTTTGATGCTCGAACAGATGCTCGTATTGGTTAGCATCATGAAACAAGGTAGGGGTGTGTTGTCACATTTTGTGACACTGTGGTGCTACTGAAAAGTGCAATAGTAGTTATGTGTATCTGTTTGGTCAGATGTCACATACTTCCACATTCTGAAGTTTTGTGACACTTCTATTTAAAGTTTGACAGTTATACATTTGTACTCACGAGAGAAGTGAACACAGTGTCTTGGCAGTTTGGGACATAGTGTATCAGTGATCTGGGGTAAGTTGTCACATATGAAAACTAATAGAACTTTAGATTTTATTTGTAAATTTCTTTGAAATGAGACTGTTTGAAATGATTTTCCAGTTTTAGACTGGGGCTCTACCATGCTCCAGGACTGAGCCAGCAATTAAAAATTGATTCAGTACAATGATCAATCATAATTATTTTAAGTGATGTCTAATTTTTGTAATTCTCACATCTGTACGCTCACTATTCATTTGCTTATGAATGTGTTTTGAGAGGAAATATGAAAATGTAATAAATGCAAAGTGTGTGTCTGAGACACTAAGGTCCTATTGAGTACCTTAAATACATTTTTACCAGGGAACAATACACATGTACCTTTTTAGGACCTAAAGACTAGACAAGGCGTATGGATACAAAGTTAAAAAAAGCTAATATCGTAGTGAAATACAGTACAACAACACAGTGAGGTGAAAGTTAAAGGAGCAGTTGTTAAGATGACCCAAACTGTTGAAATTATACTCCATATAATAGAGGATAAAATAACACCAGAAAGTCCTTTTTCCACCCCTAATGTGAAAGATGCACAGTCTCTTCTCCTCAGCTTACCTGGCTAGCATCAAACTTCAAGCTTGTTCTTACTCAACAAGAGCGTCTCCAATGATGTGAAGCAAGGTCAATGTTAACTATTGTTTTTCTTCCAAACATCGGCGGCGCTGGTTGTTTTAATGGTGATTTACCAAGAGCTGCAGCCATCATTGTGTTAACTATTCTTTTCTTTGGCTGCCTGTGCTTAAATAATCTAACTGGCAGAAGAACCTTCAACATGATTGACTGAAGGACAGAAAAAGCCATCAGAGCAGTGCTGCTTCTTCATGCTCTTATTTTAGACTGATCGCAGACTCGACACTACAGTGACTGACCAGCTCTTCAGGTACTTCGTAGATTTTCATAGAGATTTTTGACATTCTGTGAAAAAATTGGACCTTTCAGCAGATGTTGGCTCAGAGCTCACTGAGAGCTGAAACCACAACAAGGTGGTTAACCTAAATCCTACTCAAGAAGCGCTGCCACTCTTTTTTCCATAAATACTACCCTTCTTTTCCATTCTAAGGGCAGATCTGTCTATCCATCCATAGAAATTGACAGCATGTTTGTTTATTTCTTATTTTCTGTTTTATTTTTGTTTAATAGTTATTTCAGTGGTGGCCCCCCTTGATACCTCCTCCCTGAATCACAGAGCCAATAGCAATTTGAGCCCATGCGACAAAATGCCACTACACAAATCTTTGCACCCCTCAGATTTGATGTTTTCCCCCTCATTGTTTTCTTTTGGTTCTTTTCTACAAGACCCCTCCACCTTGTGAGTTATTAGCGACTCCCATTTCGAAGCAGTCTCCAAACCCCAACCTCATCTCTTCTCATCCAAACACACCTGCTTCGGCTTATTTTTAAAAATTGCCCTTTCCATTTAAAAAAGATCACTCTTTAATTATTGATTCAGAGCATCGAGCGCCCCACTTGACATCCTATAAACCTGCCTCTAAATTGTGCCGTGACTGACGTGCACGGAAAGGATCAATGGATTAATTTCTATGAGATGGGTGTTCTCGTGGGCAGTGGACGTGTCTGCACATGCAAAGAGGGGGATTATGAAATTTGAGCCACATGCTCTCGGGCTGACAGGCTCAGGGAAGCTGCCCTGAAGGCCTGGAGCAAAGACCTATGCAGACAAAGGCAGTTTTATTACACTCAACAAACACTTTGGCTGCGTCGAGACCCCCAAATAAGCATAAACTAGCCTAACTAAGCAGGGGGGCGTGTGTTTGTAGATGTGTGTGTATGTGTGATTTAACAGTCCACATGTACCTAACATTCTGACTTCATTCATCAGGGTTCAACAGTTTCAGACAACTGGTCACTGCATTCCCTACTGATGTTGAAAGTTTTGGTTTTGGTTTTTCAACCAAACAATTTGAGTAAAAAGTTGAACATGAATTTGAACATGAATTTGAGAATGTCTTACCATCTGAAATGTCCTCGTTTGCTTTAATGACAGTGCACTTGAGTTGGCATAGACTTTACAGGTTCAATAGTCTCTGCTGAGCAGATCAAACCCCTCTGAGAGTTACCTGAACACAAGATTCAACAGCAGAGATGAGATTTCAAAAAAATTTATTTTGTTTTGTACGAAGACCACTTTCATTTGCTTCAACTTGTGATTTAGAAATAGAAAAGAATTTCAAATATTTCATCTTGGTCAGCACTGGTCAGTGTGTGAATTAGACACTGGAACCTTGGACACTCCAGTGTTTATATTGGTTTAATAAACATTTGTATGACTTTATGTGTTAAACTTATTTTTCATGACCATCTGCAACCTGTATGTGTCCCTTAGAATCAGGCTGCTATTGTTGCAGTAGCTTTAAGGCTGCTATCTTCTATAAAACCTGCAACTGGCTAGTGCTGCCTTTGAGAAGCTTGCGAGGCCAACAAGGTTATGATAAATATTATGACAATATATACATAAATTGTGTTGTCTGAGTAACTTCCATTACATTAAAAAGCAACAATTTATGAAAGTGCATTTAGAGAATGAAAACTGCTCATACTGAGTCAGTGAGAATTCCATTTCAAAGTTAGTTGGATTTTGTTTAATTTTAAGTCTTTGCATTTCATATAGTCGGCTCTGTGAATTTGTGCCATGCCTCAGTCAGAGATTTCCTCAGTCAGAGATTTCCTCAGTCAGAGATTTCCTCAGTCAGAGACTCCTTCAGTCAGAGACTCCTTCAGTTAGAGACTGCCATCAGCCAAAGACTGCCTCTACCTTTAGCTTAATAAATAGGAAATACTGTTTGACCAGAGGTGGGCGGGTCTCCCCTTGTGAATTTTGGTCCCTCCCAAGGTTTCTTCCTCCAGTCTTTAGGGAGTTTTTCTTGCCACAGTCACCTCTAGCTTGCTCACAGCGGTATACATGATGTGACTTCATGTTTTCATGTTTTAAAACTTCTGTAAAGCTGCTTTGTGACAACGCAGAGGTAAAACATGTGCTACAAATAAACTTTCCTTGACTCCATTTGATTGAATGCAAATGTGTGGCATAATTAAAACTTCATAGACAAGTTATATTATTTGAAGTCCTCTCAGAAGGCCTAAAATATTCTTCACACACATACACACATATATATCTAATTTTATTTTATCTACTTACAGTTTGACAATCAACATGTAAACAATTACAAAAATATAAACAAATAAATTATTCAAACATGTCTATTCAATCTGTGTTGGAATGTGAGGGGTTAAGTGGAAGCCTGTGAGCCTGTGTCCCCCTATAAGGACTGTGATGCCTCCACAGAATGTTGGTGATTGGTGGTCCCGCTGTTTATGTACAGAGGGGGCCAGGCAGTTATGATTCAGTTTGAAAACCAATTTCAAAAAACAGTAAAACTGACCAATCATATCTTCCCTCTAAGTGGGCGGGCTTAACTGTATGATAATTTCCGCCCCTTGGACCCCCTGTGACGACGCTAGCTGGAGAAACAGCTAGCTTGCGTTAGGCTACCACCGCTAGCTAGTTTGTTGAGTTGCGATGGACGCCCAAAAGCAGTCGACAGTGCTGCACTTTGCGCTCGAGGAAGAATATCGACTCGCGAGAACAAAAAAGCATTAAAGGAGGAAAAAAGAAAGTTTGTGAATATGCCTCCTGTTCAAAAGACAGGACATTGACAAAAGGCAGCTTGGTTTCCTCACTGACTTCTTTGACACAGAAACAGATTTAAAAGAGTATGATGGAGCAACAGTGCTACGCTAAAGTGAAGCAAAACTCTTCTATATAACTTTATGCATGAAAATTAAGTGTTTTCTACCAGAAGATCACTAGCTAGATTGATATGCCATGCTCGCCTGCTGCTTTATTGCTTTATATTGTACATGTATGTAAAGAGGAAAAACTCTCCAACTGCTGTGGACGCATTAGAGCACAAACAAGCTGTTTATTAGAAGTACAGGGCGGGAAAAGACTGTGGAAATACATTCATTAACTATTTAGAAATACAGTAAATAAACAGAAATAAGTCCTGTAAATAAACAGTAAATTACTGTAAAGTTACACTAAAAGTCTTTACAGTGGTTGAACTATTTTTCAGCTCGTTATAATTTGAGAGAACGTTATCTGTATACAATATTTCAGACTTATTACTTTTTTAGCAACTACACCAAATCTCATTTCCACACTGTTGGCTGGAAGTTGATGGATAAGTAGCATTCCTCCATCTTACAAGAATAGTATGAATAGCATGAGTCCCTCTCATCTTCTTAGAAAGGAATGAATAATGCATCTGAGCAGCTAAAAAAAAGAAAGAAAGAAAAAAAAAACAGCTGGGAGACAGAAGTGTCACGACAAAGCAGGACTGACTAAATTTATCACAAAGCTCTCACTGGAGCCTCCAGCCAGGCGATTCAGCTTCAGACCCCCACACCACACACACAGCGTCACAGGCTTCCATGACTCCTATATGCCAGGGAGAGTGCGGGCTAGTATATATAGAATTCTCCCAGGACTTCAGCTGTATATGTGCATGTCTGTGGCTATACGTGTGGGGCATGAGTTGGGCAAGTGGAGAAGCGTGGGGTGGCTCAGCAGCCATTTACATAAGTACACTCGAAGGAAGAGGAGGCACCGCAAATGGCCCTGTCACGACGAGGAAGATGTCTCCGGTTTGCAGAGTGTGACGCGGATCTCCTCCTGCCCTGCTAACTGCTATATCCCCTCAGGAACAGGAATGAAATAAGCTTCAGGGTTCTAGCGGAGTGATAGTTCTAACCCAGATACTGTATAGAATGCTAAAAATACCACGGCTCGTGAGCGTGTGCCTTGCTATTTAGGGATCTAACAGCCTTGACAGTATATGTGCTTATGTGTGTTAATTTGTCCTCGTAGACGGAGTTGACTAGCAATATCGGCGAAAAGGCGGTGAGGGATTCACGAGGGAATCTTAAAAGGAATCATTTGCAAACATGTCAACGTTTCTCATTATCATTTTAGACCATCGCGGAACCATTGGCCTTCCTGCTTACGTTCAGGACGCGAGGGGCTGTGGCAGCAGATGCCGAGCGCATTAAGAACGTTAATCAAGGGGCCCGCTGATGACATTGACAGATCAAAGCAGAAAATGAGATTTCTGGGCCCCCTGATATTCCCGATTAAAGCCCAATGTCTCGGCCAATGTCTCATTTATTACTTACTCCTAATGAAAGTGGCCTCGGGCCCTATACCCACCATGTGCCTCACATGTTCAACTGTGGGGAAGTGCACAGAATACACTGGCGGACAGAAAGAACTGATCACACCTGCTTTTGATGTGCTTTTACACCTCCTTTGCTTGGTGTGGATGGATAAAGTGTAGATAAGTTCATTTTGAGTTCCAGATGAACCGCATTTGTTGTGGAAAGGCATCATGGTTCACATCAAATGGTTGAATTCAACATCAGGACATGCTTTCTTCTTCCAGCAGTATGTCAGAGCTGTATTGAATGTGTTATCTGCCTGATTTAGCATTCGACACTTAAGAGACACTCATAATTCTTGCAGCACAAACTGCTGCTAAAAATGGCAACAGAGCATCAAAGTGATAGCGAAGAAACGCAATGGGTTTTTGGTCAGAGTGTATTTTTCAGTTATACAGACTTATAATTAAAGTGGTATACATATAAAAGAAAACCATTTACACTGAGGTGTATATGTTTTTTGTGTTGATCGTAGCACAAAAAAGCAAATAATGAGTGGAATAATATATATATATATATATATATATATATATATATATATATATATATATATATATATATATATCAAGAATAATGCACAAAAGTCAGCGTTCACCCTTTTATTTGCTTCATTTCCAGTTAAAATGGCGAAGTTCAAAAAGCAGAAAACATTTAACAGACAATTAAACAGAAAGCTCAACAATTAATTATACCATCACGGTTTTTAGTATTTAGTGTTGACACACTTCCATTTACTTTCAGTTTCTCAAAGAAATCTGGTTCAGTCTCAGAAGTTGGTTTCATTCTTTCACAACACAAGCAATCCCAAATTTAGACTAATAAGTCCATAAAACCTTATTCCACATCTAAACTTTCCAGTTCCACTGTGTCTTCTCAACAGATTTTTCAGATGTTGAGCTTGTTTTTCTCTACCCTTTGTCTGAAGGGGACAGGTTTGGTGGTTTATCAGGTCTTGCATTGTTGTTAGGAGACTCTTTTTTGTAGGGTTTTTTGGAAACATCCAGTTTTTGCACTTTTTATGCAACGTATCAGAGCTGTTCAAAGAAAGACAAGTATCTCCATTTTTGACAATTTTCATTTTTCGATATCCCTTGCACCCGACAGCTGCCCTGCACATTGTGTGAACATTACATGATGAATAAACCAATAGAAATGCTTCAACATAGCTTGAATAAAATTCTGGTTCCACAGACATTGAAAGTAAAGAGTGTTTTTGGCCTCACATGTAAATTTTCCATTGGAAATACATGTTTTTCTATTGACAGCGATGATATATAAGATACTATATAAGAAAATGTGGATTATTTTATATCTAATCTCCTCAGAAACATGAATAACTTGTACTTAAATGTGGTTTTAACTGTACATTCAGTAAATGGAGTCTCTGTATTCTGACTCTGAATAGAACGGTATGTGGTAAGGGTAGATCTAGAGTTTATACAGTGACAGGCTGTTGAAAGTAAAAACAAATGAGTTGTTTCTTTTGGCACGAATGGAATTGCAGCAAAACCATGAAAAATCTCTGAATTTAAAACACTATACACCTCACTGAGTGAGGGAAACATTTGAGTAGACTGGAAAGCAAAATTACCAGAAGGAAATATCATTTAGAACTTGTGGGACTGTGATGGGGAACATGTGCAGAAGAAGTATCCAACAGCCAGTGTTCATGGCAGTGAAGAAAACAAAAGACACAGCTTTAAAAAAAAAGGATGGCAAATGAGTATGTGGTTTTCAAGGCCAAAGAAAGACCTACAAAATACTGAGGAGCACATTTAGCTTGCTATGTATCCGAGACTATCACAAATCACATTTTCAAGAATTCTTTTTGACTTCCACCTCATTTAAAGGAAGCTTTGGTGGTTTGAACAATTGCTAGAATGTGCTACAGTGAAACCAAAAAAGCCCATGTTCCTGCTAAGAGAAAGGTTAATCCAATAAAAAAAGAGACATTAGAATTGGATTACATCAGAGCTGTAGTGAGCAATAACCAGCAGGGCTACGGGGGCCTGCTGGGTTTTCACTGGCAGCTCTCTGGCTTGTGACATTCATATGTGGTGATTCACACAAAAGCATTCACCTGGAGGCATTCCACTCTCCAACCCTCCCCCCCAACACCATCACCATCGCCATGGCCTTAGCCTCAGTATGCACCTCTCACATTATTGGCCTGCTAAATAATTCACCGCGGTAGCTCTTAGAATGCATATGTGTCTGTATTCTCATGTGAGATCCCCCTGTGCTTGAACATGAATTCTTAGGACCACGCTTACATTCTCCTTTCATACATTAGAGTGAAGAGCAAGACTGTCCCCAGAGCTGAAGAGCCCACCGGTAGTCCAAAGAGAGGAGATGCCTAGAACTTAACCTTGTACCATTAATATGTATAATGAAGGTTTCATATGATTCTTGACTTGAATTTTCAATTCTAGGGCAAGCGTTTAACTGGTATAGGCATGGCTGGTCTAAAACAATAGATTTCAGGGGCTGCATCTTAGTGTCCACCAGGGGGCCCTGTAGGGATGATTGCGAATGTAATAATAGTAGAGGTGGCTGAAAAATAACACTGGCCCTCATTTGTCAAAGTCGCTTTATAAAGAGTGGAGATGTGACGGCTATTAATGACGAATGAAATAGTCTACATTTAAATCATTAAGCTTTCATACGACACGGAAACAAGAGGAGATTTGAGCGCAGAAGATTAATTAGTTTACTGTTTATGGGCTAAACATGATGAAGGAAAAACAAAAATTGTGGCCCGTGCAAAAAATGATGACACATTAAATAAATAGAAACAGTGCACTAAAATGAACAGAACACGTTTCAGGTTTGTTCCCTGCGTAGAATGTGATGTGTGTTATTTGACCAGGGCTAATAGTCACAAAGCCACAGGAGTGGCATGTTTAAAGTCTCTGAGCTCCTCCATAAGGCCCATTCTACTGCTAGTGTGTGACTAAGTGTATATATACTCCACTTACCATACGAGAGTGCACTTTGTAGTTCTACAGTTACAGACTGTAGTCCATCTGTTTCTCTGTATACTTTATAGCCCCTTTCACCCTGTTCTGCAGGACCTGCACGGGACCACCACAAAGCAGGTATTACCTGGGTGGTGGATCATTCTCAGCACTGCAGTGGCACTGTGTTCACTCACTGTCCAGTCAATTAGACACGCCTACGCAGTTGGTGCATTGTGCAGATGTAAAGTCAGAGAGTTTGTGTTAGTCATCTTCTAGACCAGTGGTCACATGACGCTGCTCACAGGACGCTGTTGGCCAGATAGTTGGTGGAATCTTCTCAGGTGTTTAAAACTTTAGCAGCACTGCTGTGTCTGATCCACTTACATCAGAAGAAACATAGTACAGTTATTTTATTACTCCTTCTTGGTAAGTGGACTTTATATAATGAACAATGAGTGAATGATAGATACATAGCAATAGAAACAGTATATTTAATTGTTTAATTGTTGGAATGCTAACTTTGAAAAAATGTTCTTTACAAGTGATTTTAGAGCATTATTATTACTTCATTCATCTACAGGCTTTTCACAATATATATATATATATATATATATATATATATATATATATATATATATATATATATATATATATCGTTGCTGTTACAGGAAAAGAGAAAAACTGAGTCTTTTCCTTTCATTGTAAGTCAATGAAACCAGGTTTTTTCCAAGCTATTTTGAAGCATTTCTATTGGTCTATTCTGTTGGTCTATTCTTTCTATTCTATTGATAGTACTTTAGTACTTTGATATATAATTTGATTTTGTATAATACATTACATCATAACATAATTGTTGTAAACAATTATAAGTCTTATTGGGATTTACTGCAGTTTGATCTAATCAGGTCCATATATAGCTTGACAGTCTTATAGAATCATCAATTAAAAGACTGTTTATGCCACTGGTTCTCAAAACGTTGTTGTTCCCCTTTTTTCTGCACAATCCTAAATCCCAGCAAGACTCATGAGGTCCGGTTTGGGAACCACGGCATTGGAAACCACTGCTCCTAGCAATTAAAGAATTTAAAAAACTTGATCATTTTGCATGGCTTTTCTTCTAGTTACTGGATTCTAAGCCGAAGGATGTGGACATACAAACAAGTTTATGGGGTGAAAGGCGCCTCAAACATGGTAGTGCTAACTGGCTGGATCCGGCAGTGATTTGTTGCTGTGATTTGCGGCGGAAGGCGCCTTGCCGACAGGAAAGCGATGAATGGACTTTATAGTCCAATCCTAGAATCGGAGTGTGGACCGCTGGCTCCAGACATAATTCACTCCACAGCCAATCCAAGTAGCTTGAGGGCTTCAGCGCAAAAACAGAAGATGTGAGAAATGTGGTACCCTGCTGTAAATCCCATACCAAACAACTAGTGGTTGGTATACTGTAAATTAAAGGAGTAATTGTTAAGTTATAAATAATCACATTCATTATTAAATAAGCTATACACACTAGTTGTATCTCAAGCTCCTTAACAAGTTGTTTAGTGCAGTTAAGTCATACAGTATTTGTAGTACCCAAAATAATGCCATAATAATTTCTAAAACACATCAATATATCAACAGAGCATGAAGCTGATGGAAAATGAACCGTGGTGTAAAACATTTATTAAGTCATTTCATGAAATATGTTTGCGGTACGGTGGTGCAGTGGTTAGCACTGTCGCCTCAGATCTGAGTTCAATTCCTGGTTGGAGTGGTCTTCCCGTGCCTGAGTGGGTTTCCTCCAGGTGCTCCAGTTTCCTTCCACTGTCCAGAGACATGCATGTTAGGTTGATCACTCTAAATTGCCCGTAGGTGTAAGTGCGCGCATGAGCATGTGTTGGCCATGCGATGGACTGGCGACCTGTCCATGATGTACCCCGCCTTCGCCCAATGACGCTGGGTTTGGCTCCAGCCTCCCCGTGACCCTAACTGGTGGAATAAAACGGAAGATAATAAATGGATGGATGGATGGATCAATGAAATATGTATCAGACTGTAGTAATACAACACAAAATAAATTGCAAAAATCATCTATAGAGCTAAAAATGAGAGCCTACACGTACACCTGTGTTGAATCCAAAAGAACCCAGTGGGCTTTGCTGTTTGCTGTGTTTGGCACGTTCTCCAGGATTCAAGTTTGTGTTTAAAATTGAAAACCTAACAGATCATTACACCTGAAAACAGTGTTGTAGTGCTTTTCAATGAATGCTAAAATCTCCTTAATGCATGCAGGTTGATTCTATCCCTCAATCTAACTGATCTTAAAATTAACCACAGTTAGGACGGTTTGGTATGTTGGTATGTTAAGCAATACAACAAACACGTATTTAAGCACACAAGTTGAATGCAAGCTTAAAGCTTAAATAAAAGCATAAATAAAAGTTACTCAGGAGTAGTCTAACTTGAAATAAGCAATGAATGTAGTGAGAAGTCTGAGGTAATAATTCTCAGGATTGTTCATAATGGTGGTGATAGGACTGACATCTGAAGGATGGAATAGAAGGAACGTTGTAAGTTTAGCTTTAAACTTCATCTGTGTACTCCCCAAGAGCATCTTCATCGGCGAAAGATAATGCCAACGTTAATCCTTGGTTCGCTTCTTCTTATATCTTCTTTATTTTACTGAACGTGGATTCTGGCTGATAGCACCTGTTGTTATAACAATCACTTGCCAAGCGCTTCATCCACTGTTGTGTTTACTGTTTACTGTGTTTCATTTTCCAAACTACAGTTAAATACAGAACAAAGTTTTTGATGGCATCTGGAAGTGTCTGTTTTAGTTGGAATGCCAAATGCTTTAAAGGAATTGTCTGGGGATTTCCAATTTCCACTGTAGATGCTATTGATTGGCCAAGGCATGTTTGGAGTCAATATTTTTTTTTGGTTTGGCGTCTTTAGTTTAATGTTGCTAACAGTGACTACAACTAACCTTATGTGAGTTTTACATTTCTTGATCTTGGACTTTTAGAAACTTCATTGGTATTTAACCCTGAGATGGGAACAAATGCCAAATGACACAGAAAGCTGGTGTCTAAAAAACAGGCAAGTTTTTACGAAGCAGTCTATATAGACTTTAAGGCATAGACATTAGGCATGTTTATTTAGTTTGTTTTAGTCGACAAAATATTGTTGCACAACAATTCATAAAGCATTTATATATGTTTAAATAAGTACTTGATTTAAGCAGCTCAGAACCTCTTTTTTATTAAATGCACATTGGCGCCCAAGATAGACCACTTAACATTTTTTTGCATTAAAGATAAATATTATTTTCTTAGTTTCGATGTCAGCCTTATTCGTTATCCTCTAGTGTTTTAGGTGTTTCAATGGTATATACGTCTTAATATGTTGTACATAATTTTTAGATCTCAATTCTGGGACATAAAGTTTGAAGACATATTGTTATGTACTGTGTATGCAAAATATGTTAGTTTTTAAAAAAGAAACTGTTTAGATAGACTTCAGGTACCTACACACACTGCTAATGATGATTACAGTAGTTGCACTATGCAATTACAGTATAATACTGGAAAGTTTAGACACTGTCCAAAGAAAAACGTCTACATTTTTGATGATTTGTATTTTTCTATGTCATTTGGACATGACAGCTTTTTTTACATTATGTGAAAATTTTATGATGCATGGACCAATGAAAAACAATCTGGTTCCATTGACTTATAGTCAATGGAGTATTTTGGCCTTTCCTGTAAAGTACTCTTTTAGAGATACATGTTTTGCTTTAGACAACGTACTGTATATTATACTATTTTCAATTATACAGTAGTTACCTGTTTAAAGAAATCACAGAAATAACCCTGTAAAAATATGGTTTAATATCAGAGCTGCCAGTACATTACTGTCATTTAACAGGACAAGTTGAGGGAAAGGTACATGCAGGGTGTTGTAAGGCAAAATAGTCCCAGAAGAAAATGCATTTACTTCTATTTTACTGAAATCAGATTTTTACTACAATGAACTGTTTAACATCAAACCACTATCAATAAGAATGAAGAACGACTAATGCAGAAATGTTGAAAAATAGGTGGAATTTTCTCTTTACTGCAGTGTACAGCCAATCCAAGCAGCTAAATCTTTCCCTGTCATTAGAGGCCTCACCCTGAGGAGTGGAAGATGAACATTCGTCAGACCTGTGCACCTTTCACGATTGATTTCTTTCACAGACAGATCCTACCCCTCAAGGAAGCTCACCCTGTTTTGTTTATAGTCTATACACTGCCGTAGGACAGCCTCATATTTTCACCTTGCAGCGCATTGACGTCCCTCTGCATCAGCCACGCAGCGCCGTTTATATATATCTAGCAAATGGTCCCTTAATAATTTATCCTCAGTGCCATTTAGGGGCCAAAATGTGCCCTCCTCTATAATGCATGACAAGTCTATATAGCAGCTGACGCCCCATGGCGGCCAGCTGAGTGACAGCAGGACTACAGCTCACGGAAACCCCCAGCTCACCCACCAGCCAGCAGTCATGACGTCCTGGGGCTGCATGATCATCCAACGTCACCTCTGCACGAAGTCCACCTCTCCCCTAAGAAAACCTGTCTCTACAAAGCATCTAAACTTCACAGCAGGTGTACCAGCCTTGCTGAGTTACAGTGAGATCAGAACTTTTGTTTGCTTGGCACCAGTGATCTTTTTGTTCTTATGTTTCCATGTAAGAATAAAGTGATCAAGTACTACTATCTGACCAGTGAACGCCCCATAATGTAAACCAGGGTCGTACAATAAGGTGTTCAGGTATAAGTGGGATGTCCTTCTCAAAGGAGCAAGTATATGCAATGTATGTGAACGATAAATAACACACAGAGGATGTAAGACGTGTGTAGTAGTGGGTATTTATTTAGCTACTTGGTTTTGGCCTATTTTGCTGATGTGTGAATTATACATAGGAAAATGAAATGTGGGTTCAGTGTGTATATTAGCTAAATGTGTATCTGACACCTTTATTCCTTTCCAGTGTTTCACTGTTCGCTTCTATATCTACACAAAATAAATAAGAAAATAAATAATGCTAAGGTCAAACTTCCAATGCACCCAATTTCAGCATCTGGCTTCGAAGGGCACTCATGGGGTGCATCTTGGTAGAAAGCTTGTTTTTCAATATAACCACTTGAAAGCAGCATCACTGCATGTGGTTTGCTAAGGTCACATTAGCTGGACAGGAGGGCATCATCATTCTTGCTTATACTTCCCTCTCGTCAGGGAACAACGTGAGCTGTGACTTTGATTACACATGAGTCTGTGTGGAATTTGTAACTGAATAAAAAAACACTGTAAATTTAGAGGAAAGAGCTGCAGCAGAGCAGACGGGCAGAGGTCTTGTGTTGTTATGCTTGTTTCAGCCAAGTCAGTGGGGACTGTCTGCTGCTATCTTAACATCACCACAAACCACTTTTTAAGACATGAGGTAACCCAGGGATTAAAGCAGGGTTGGGGTTCCAGGACTTGAAGCATACCACACGGTGAAAGATAAGGTTTGAACGTAGCTACCGTGCCATCTACCAATGCTGCTGATAGGAGCTGTCTCTGGGTCTTCAGAACTGCAGCTAGCCCAGAGGTTTGTTTGGATCTAGGTTTTGGGCTATAGTCACCCCAATCCCTGCCTAAGCTGCTAGACTTTGTGACTACTGAGACCCTTTTTACTTGCTTTAGTTCTAAAAGGTGACAAGCAACAAATGAGGGGAAAATACGAAATATGCCTTCTATTATTTTCTTTTATTACTTTATTGGGTGTTCCATAGTTTACCATAGCTTCATTCACCATGGCAGGCTACTGCATGATTTTCTGATGTGTTAAACAAAGTTACTTGGCTAGTACCCAGTTTTATCAGTTGGTCTTCACCATAGTTTGTTACAGTACAACAGTCAGCCCAGTCAAAATACATGAAACATATACTGTATTATAGATTATAACATTGGATATTGTAATGATGTACTGACTAAGGAAACAGAGATTGTTCCCTGTTTTTTGTGCTATGAGTAACAAGGAAAGGGTGTGAAGCACAGTTTGGCCCCACCCTGTGCTGTCTTTGTCTGTCTCTCTCAGGGCAGAGTCAGTTATTAGGGTTGTTTGGCTTGCCTTGCTTACAGTCTGGCAAGAGTATAAAAAAGATCTTCGGTCATTGTGTGGTGCTTCCTTTGTTTTCAGCATCAGTTGGATTTTTTCTTCCCTGTATTGTCATTTGTTTCCACAGTCAATATTTCACTCACACAGCTATTCATCAGTTGTCCTGTGTTTAAAACGTAACACTTATCTTTATTTGTTCAATAAATATTTAATGATTCATGAGGCAATGTCCCGAGCCAGGTGTTTATACCATATGGGCTCAATGGCCCAGTGCACGTCTAACTGCTTCACCGTGAAGCATAGGGTGAAATAATGGAGCCATCAAGATGCATAAGAAAAAAGAAGACAATGAAAATTTAAGAACAAAAATGTGTAAATTAAAGAGGTTTTTCCACCATAACATACTACTTAGGCACTTATGCTAAGAGTTGATTGCATACTGCATGCACTTCACTCACAGTCACCTCACTGTATATTCTGCACTGCATCTTCTCACATATGTACATCTGATCTTTGAAAGAGTTTTATTCTGTTAATTAATGTTCCTTCTCAGCCAGTTTAAGGTTTGTTTCTCGATTCCAATATTTTCAACTTTTTAGGCGACTCAGCTTGAGGGCTAGAACAGAAAAAAGAGAAGTTACTGTGTAAAGTTGCTTTAAATATTTGAACTGAGCTTTCTTTCTTTCCACATTTCCACGTTCCTCCAACAAATGCGTATGCATGAAGGACGCATATTTACATGGTGTTATTTCTATTTACATGGCTTGTTTAGGCCCATACAGAAGTTTCAGGCAATAACATGCATCCAAAATGCAACCAGTGTAAACCTTGTATGAACCTAAAAGCCACAAAAAGCATTTCCTGCCCTCATACAGATGAATTTGATGGAGGATCATACAAAAGCTGTGTGGAAATGTAGCTGATTGCATATATACCACTGAGTGGAATTCCTTTTGGACAACTGATGGTGGCTGGTTTTGTGTGCCTTTTTTGGCATAAATATCTGTAAATATCTATAGTTTAAAAATTAATTGTTACATACTATGGGCCTGCATTTTGAACTAATTCGACTGAATTCTACACATATACATTTTGGAGCAACATATGCTGCCTTTTAGTTGACGTCTTTTTAGAGACAACTATACGTATTTCTGCATGACAACACCGTTAGTAGTTACTAGGAGTCACAACTGGGAGTTGAAAAGTGCTATTCTGTGAAATATTACCAGATAAATATACTTCAATCATGAAATGGAGACCTGTGCCTCCATCATGCCAGTACGACTGCTGTCTTTGCTGGAAGTCTCCCAAAAACATGCTTGAACACTGCCAAAAAAAAGGCACACAAAACCAGCCACCATCAGTTGTCCAAAAGGAATTCCACTCAGTGGCATATATGCCATCAGCTACATTTCCACACAGCTTTTGCGTGATCCTCCATCAAATTCATCTGTATGAGGGCAGAAAATGTTTTTTGTGGCTTTTAGGTTCATACAAGGTTTACACTGGTTGCATTTTGGATGCATGTTATTGTCTGAAACTTCTGTATGGGCCTAAACAAGCCATGTAAATAGAAATCATACCATGTAAATATGCGTCCCTCATGCATACGCATTTGTTGGAGGAACGCACAAAATGTGGAAAGAAAGAAAGCTCAGTTCAAATATTTAAAGCAACTTTACGCAGTAACTTCTCTTTTTTCTGTTCTAGGCTTACCATTGCCCTAAAGCTGAGTCGCCTAAAAAGTTGAAAATATTGGAATCCTTACTGCTTCCATATTCTACTCCATTAACCGAAGTTTGAGTAACCAGCAGAAGAGGTTCTTTGTGTGGAATTACCTCCATATTTTATAACTACATGGTACTTTGCCTTCAATAATAGCATCAGACACAGAAGCTAAGTAAAGAAACAAAACCTCAAACTGTCTGAGAAGGAACAATAATTAACAGAATAACACTCTTAAAGATGTAGATCAGATGTACATATGTGAGAAGATGCAGTGCAAAATATACAGTGAGGTGACTGCAAAGTGCATGCAGTGTGCAATCAACTCCTAGCTTAAGTGCCCAAGTAGTATGTTTCGGTGGAAAAACCTCTTTAATTTACACATTAATTATGAAAATTAAAATTGTGCAAACTCTTTTGTAAGGGGCCAACTCTCAACTGGAATTAGCTTATGTTTATAAAAAATGAATGAAGTTAATACCCATCTCATAGCTTGTAACATAACATATCTTGTGTTTTTACTGTTTTCATTTGTTTACAGGTCGAAGTGAATTTTCTAATCTTTGCTTTTAATCATTTTTGGAACAGAGGTTTGTACTAGAATTAAGTAGCATTTGAGTTTTATAAAAACCAAAAGAAAAATCTCTTTTTTACAGTTAATCTCAAAATAAAGGCCAAAACCAGTTATAGAGTTATTATCGTCTTAGCACCATAGCGTTCTGATCCTGACTTTAGAAGGCTGACTCTAATCCAGACCACTGTGGGTGTCTTGGGTAGTGGAGTCACGTGGCTGATGAACTTAATCCGGACGTGGGAAGATGTGATCTGGCTGGGGCTCTGATAAGAGCACAGACTCACAGATAGTGTTTGAGTGTGAAACGAGTCGAGAGCAGGATTTTCACGCCAGCACCTGACCTCGAGCCTTGACACATCATCAAATCTTGTTAGGAGAGAGTCAGTGTTTGGTGGTGAGAAAGCTACATCTCTCTCAGCGACCTGCTCTCACCTTGCTGGAGGATTGAGTGACACATCCATCAGCGCTCAGTCTGTAACTACTGATCGCTGCTGCGGCCATCAATTATTCAGCCACATAGCTGTTTTAGTCTCGCAGTACCACAGATATATCTGCCTTCATTTTCCAGCCTCTGCATAGCTGCAGAAGATCAATACTGAGTGGCACAGTGCGTCGCCGGGGGTTGCGACTTATAGGAACTGTGCTTATGTTCCCACGCTCGGCCGGCTGCTGCGTCAGTCCTTCTCTGCGGAATCCCGCCTCATTCCGGGGCCCCCCGAGGGCCACTTTCTACCCTTTCTCACCACTCTGGGTGCAGTTCTGCTTAAGCATGATCAGAGACTTAACCAGTGCTCTGACTCCAGCATATCTTCTGTTCAGACTCTCTCTCTCTCCCTCTCCGGCTAAACTTAGACGTATTTGAACTTAAGCACACAGGGCCCAGATGCATACGCTTAACACTAAACTCCAGCAAAGCACACAGCTGCTACCGCACCTCCGTTTTAAACTGCTTCTCCATATGTACCATCATTCTATACAACAAACAGCTATGCTGTGCAAGTCTCACATCACCTCTGGTGAAAAACTATCAAATATCAAGGAATGAAAGTATATGCACTCAGATCTGTTGATAAGCTGTTCATGTAGGTCATTCATTAGTCCTCAATAAATGTTAATTTCTGATCCCAGAGCTGCTGTCCTAAGGATTTTTTAATTGGTGGTCTGCTCTTAACCCAGCAGTGATGCTGACGCAAGGAAGTGCACAAAGCACTTCCAAAGTTGTACAAGTAACAGCCCGTATGCCCTCGTTGGCTGAGCAGCCCCCGACGTTGGCTGCTGCTGAAGTTAGGCCAACTTAAATTGGCACATCATCCAAACTTTTATCACTTTTTGATAAGCATGCCTTCATGGCAAGGGTGTAGATTTGCTCTTGACATTAGTGGGGACCTATGAAGCCCGTCACCCCACGATGAAATGATGTGCTATTCTATGTTCTTTTAAACTATTTAGAATAACAATTTATAATTTATTTCATGAATTTTATCATTTTAAATTAATGATAAACTAATGTCTGACAAAAAAGTAGTTTAGACTTCAGTTGACTTCAGCCATAGTGCAAATGAAGCAGGTCTCATACATCAGCAATAATAAAAGTAGATGGAGCTGCATAATCTCCACAAACCCAATAATGTAACAATCCCAGAACAAAAAAATCTTTCAATCTGTCAATCAAAATACAAGACATATCTTCATCTTCAAACCAATAAGCAGCGAGTTTACATCTAAAGACTTATTAACTTCACTTCAACCATAGTGCAAATAAAACAGGTCTCTAACAGAGAGTTTCAACCAGAGTTATACATGTTATTCAGAGCTACAGACGATCTTAGCCTGTTGTATGCTGCGCGCCAAAGCCTAGCATCGCCATTAACATTATTATGATGGACTCAATTCATTAGTGATTACACGTCTCTTTGGAAAATAGCTCCTTTTGTACACCTTCTTCTTCTTTGCTGCCATCCTCACTCTCTTTTCACACCCATGTGTCACCCACGTTGCACCTGAGTCTTGCATAGTAAGTCTCACATATGACTGGAAAGTTTTCCTTTCAGTTTTGGCTCTGCTAGCAACCAAACATAGCTACAGAGTCTCGCTTGACAGCAGGGAAGGGCACAGCCGATCACACTGGCCATATGTGTTACAGGGAGAACTTGAGTAGAGAACGTGATTTTACTCTTTCTGCAACCCTAGGTTGATTTAGATGTTGATAAATTTGGAGGTGATCAAATTATTGGTGGAGACAATTTAAGAATTGTTGGATACTGGTGGGGACCCGTCACTTCCATCCATGCTAATTCGATGTTTTTTCAACTTACAAGGAGATGTAGTTGATAGAAGTTGCCTTATGTTATTTAGTATAATGTTAAAGTGAGTACTTTTCTGTAGCTATAACTAATAGCAATTGTGATATATGTGGAAGGCCAGAAAGTTTGTTCATGAAGTTCTATATGACCTTTTGTAATTGTTCTAATTTGTGTATATTTTTATATACACTAGATACAGCCTACTGCAGGACAGTTTCTGGGCTTCATCAGAAATCAACTGATTCAAATCACCATCAGCATCAAACTATGTCTATAATAATGTGTTACACTACCTACACTAACACTGTACACTTTGTTATTTCATCCATCTTTAATTTTTTTTACCGATTTAGGGTTGCCCTATTTTCAGGCTACAGCACAGCCACCCATAATGATACCCACATACTAACACCACACACAGTACCACTTCACTATAACTGAGAAATGACTAATGGCTTCTCTTAAATTATAATGGAATTAATTACTCATAACTTCACTCACTGAAACCCAAACAAATATGTACCCACTGGGAAGTACAAGAGAAAATCCAGCAGTCACTTTGCGAACTTTCTGTAGAAAGAAATAGCCAATCACAGTAAACATATTTAATTAGCTACACTGACAAACGAAACTCTTAATAATGAGCAGCTACTGAAAAGAGAAGAAACTAGGAAAACCATCTGGAAACAGCTCAAAAACTGCTGCCCTGAAATAATATCTTTCTGAATAAAACGCAAAGCTTACAGACTCTTTTATAAATGATAATCATGTCTGGTCTGCTTATCATGGGAAAGGAAGATGAGAATGTGAATGTATAGGCTGTTGGATCAGAAGAAGGTTCCTTCCCCAAAATGTTACTTATTCCATAACTCTGTTAAACGGAGAGAGAACTTAGAGATTTGCTATGAGTTGATTAAACACTCTAGTAATAGACAGCAGCTTTCTGGTCAGTCACAAAAAAACTAGTATCAAATGCTTCATTCACAGGAACAATAACGACCAACATAACTCCAATATGGCTGCAACTTTGTTTCGCTTGTGTCTTCAGTTATATGGTAACTGGTTGTGCTATTTATAGTAGTATTACTGCAGTTATTCATTTTATGATATGCTATGCTGAGTACTGGGCTACTGTCATGCTTAAATCAAGTTGTGTTTATGCACGTCCTCTGCTTGAATTCACATAATGGTTCTCCCATTACTCATCTCCAAAACGACGCCAGTCGACAGCATTGCAGAAAATTTAAGACTTCATAAACTCATGCTCATAAAAAACAAGAAGAGATTCTGTGCTGGGGAGGGAGTGACACTTAAACACTGTTTATTACAGATCACACACTCTATTTTACTCTTTTATCTCTAATTCAATTACTAACAACTATTGTTATATTTTTTTTTCATGAGGGTGCACACGCCAGACAATAATAGGGGCAGTCATGGCCTGCAGGTTAGGGATCCGGTCTTGTGACTGAAAGGTTGCCGGGTCGATCCCCAGGACTGGAAGGCCACAACTGAAGTGCCCTTGAGCAAGGCACCTACCCCCAACTACTCCTTGGGCACCGTGGATAGGGCTGCCCACCGCTCCAGGCACGTGTGCTCACTGCCCCCTAGTGTGTATGTTCACTAGTGTGTGTCTATGTGGGTGTTTCGCTGCATGGATGGGTTAAATGCAGAGGTCAAATTCCGCTGTGTGCAAACACATGTGGTTAATTCAAGTTCTGAATAAGGCAAAAAAGAGGGTAGGCCCCGCACTAGCAACGACACCCAGTTATAGTTATTGATTTAAGTTTGATATTAACCCTCTGGCGCATAGCGGTCACTACAGTGGACAGCTGTTTAAAAGTCCTTTTCTCCTAAATGCAATGGTTTTTATGATGGAATTGCATATCAGCCATTAGAATGCTCTCTGCTGCCCCCCTCCATTGATATTCACTCAGTGTATAATTGTTGTAACTACAAGTGAACCTCCTCTGAATCCAAGATGGCCGACCGACAGCCACACTTGTTGATCACTGCTGGAATATCCTGTCAATCCTTCTATTCTAGAAGAAGCCTAGAGGTACAAAAAATATGATGATATGCTGGAGGATCTAAGTAACATATTATGCTTTTAGTTTTAAAAATTTTATTTCAAAGAAGTGGGAAATTGCAATTAATCATGTGTCCAACAAAGTGGACATCATGCATTGCTAAGTATATTTTCAGCATGTGTCATGTGGTTTGTTCATCTTTTATTATGCCTATTTTAGTTGCAATTCAGTTCATTTTGGTAATACCTTTACGTTAGTTTTAAAAAATAAACATTTTTGTGCAGATTAGTTGTAGATTGTGTTAGTAAAAATTATCATTTTGTCATATTTTTAGACCACAAGTGCAGCAAAGAATAGGGAAGACTATAGAATTGTCCAGGAAATTTCCTCAGACTCCAGTGACCATGAGTATAGTGACGAACAGTGATAAGTGGCTACAGAGAACAATAGAGACATAGGAGATGAGGTTGATGAAGGAGATGCAGGCAGCAAGGATGCTGACAGTCAAGATGATGAGGGACAGGATGCACACGGAAGACCACATACATCTGCATGCAGTGCCATGTGGCACTGTGCCCTGGATGTTTTACCAACATTCATGTAGTTTAGGATGAAGTTGAGCATATGCTGAGGTTGATTTGAAAAAAAAATGTTCGGAGAGGCAAAGACTTTTTGGAGATGCGAATGTTCAGTGATGCAGTTACTGTTTTTCCTTGTTGCTGCAAACATAGCAATATTTTAGTAACATGGTAATACCAGTCCTGCATTCTTAAAAAAGTATGGAGATGTTTGTTCTTTTTGTTCTTTTAAGAGATTTTCTAGAGATGTTTTGAAACATGCATTTAGCATACTTTGAGCTTCTGTAACCAAACACAAATTCCTTGTATGTGTGAGCATACTTGGCAAATAAAGTCAGATTCTGATTCTGATTCTGAAACATGCATTTAGTTATGGGCGCTGTTTGTTTACTTATTTAGGCCTAAACAATGGGCTATAGAATTTTAAGGTGTGTGAAAGTATGTTAAAGTGCCTTTCAAAGCATATAATGAAATATGTATAACTACATAACTCAGTCTGATTCATTATTCTTAAGGTTTATACTGTTTTATATTGAGTGCTTAAGCGCATGTAGTCCACTGTTGTGGACATTTCTGTAACTTCCTGAAAAAATCAAATTTTTGAAAAAAAAGTTTATATTTGTTTTTTTCAATGCCCTAAGAATAGAAAAAACACAACACATTTTAAAAAATCTTGACTTGGGATTTCATAATTCATGCATCAGAGGGTTAATATTGGTTGGTGTCAAAAATGTAATTTCAAATGTCATATTTTATTGGGTGCATTTGTGTTCCGGATAATTCATCCACAAGATTTTATATTGAAAATTATAATTTTAGGAGATTTTAGACCTTTTCAGGTTGCTAATGACAAATAAAGTTGGTGGGATTGGGGTCTCTGGGCCCAATCATAATACTACCACAGCAGAATAATTTATATAGATGAAAGTTATGTTTCTAGCACATTAAATGTAGTTAATACTGAGAGAAATAATTATCAACATATGTGCTTCTTGTAACCTTGTATTTGTGGAGACTTACAAAATGGACTTTTTGCTATTACTATCTCATACCCACTTTCTTCAGAGAGTTCATCATCACCCATTCTTTGTTTGTATTTAAATGACCATTTGTCTCCTGCCTGATACCAATCACCCCCAAGGTGGCAACATACAAACCCCCCTTAACGTTGACACCCCAAACTCACCCCTCACAACCGGCAACAGATGATGACCTAAGAACGTGCCCGTGCTTCGACATGCACGTGATTTAGACTGCTTCCCGGCCGCTAACAGACTGGTTGTGATCGACTGAGCTGTACCCACATATTCCTGTGTCTCAATAAACTCAAGTCTATGCTGAAAGTAACATAGTTCTTATTATGTTAATACCTGTAATGTGATTATAAGAGTTTAAACAATGTGTCTAAAGGCTACACAACTTTGTAATGAGGAAGAAGAACCAGACTACTCCACGCATATTACTTTGTACCATGTTACACCCAACGCTGGTCACTGCTGTTGAGGATGATCCAACACCCACATAATTATCTAAGGAACAGCAGTTCTGTGGTCAGACACTGACCAATGATGAATGTGCTAGAGGGTGATAAATTGCGCAGCAGCAGATGAACTACACTATGTAAATGAACGCTTGTATAGTGGAGCTATAAGGTAGGCGGATCTCATAAAGTGCTCAGCGAACAGAAGTCCAAGGTAGGAGTATCAAATTAAAAGAACGCTGAATGTATATATAACACGTTGAAGAAAGAGAAAAAAACAGCAGTAGTTAGATTTCCGTAGAATTCCACTCCTACTTAGAATTATTATAGCATGCAGTATGAAAATAGCACCTGAATGTCATCGAAGGGTGCTACAAGTACTTAACATATGACACCCTAGGAGTATGAAGGTGTTTCTGGGTTCTTCACTGAAGGTGTTGAGCCTTTGACACAGTGCAGTGACACTAACGCACTCAAATGACAGAGAGGAAAGCTGGTATGCAGGTATGAAACATTGTTCTTAATGAACATCTATTAAAAAAACGCACGCCGAGATTAAAATAACTATGTGAATGGATTCTTAAATTACCTTCTGCACACGCTGGGCTGAAATGACAACCTCAGGAAACAAAGAATGAAGTCTTGTGATAGGTTCCTGGCTGAAGGCGAGATCAAAACTTCAGCCGTAACAGCAAACAAACAAGTCAACGGAATTTGATTAGTTCCTAATGCACAGTGATAATGACTGAGTCAGTCCTGCCAGTGCTGCCCAGTTGTTTTCTCCTCATGCTTCTATTGGTAAGCGCGCTTCCCACAACATTGTTTCTGTGGCTCTATTTTCAACTTCTACATAATTCATTCCTGGCAGGACTTCAGGAAATTAGTCTTTTAATATATTCCAAATGGCTCACTTAAAGGTTATGTCTATCTGATGGCTCCTCTGCCAGACACACTGGCATTAATCTCCGTGAGGATGATGTAATCTTTTGCCGTTTTTGATGATTTTTTTTTATCCTTTAATATCTCTATGCTCCCCAATGCTTAATTAAGCACATCATCAGCTCTGCCTGCCCACCTGTATGCTTTTTTGTCAGGAAACCCTGTACATAGCTCTGTCTCACGAAGCAAGTAAATAAAGCAAAATCCTCTTCTATGATGTCAAATGTTGTATAACATCTGCGGAAATCTATTTACATGCACTTGAACTTTTGTACAGAGTGGAAAGCGTGAAATCACACGTCCTTAAAAAAAGAACGATTCCTGACTTGGATGTGTGGCTCTAGAGAAACTCTTTGATTTGGTGTAGAATTTTTACATTTAAAGGCAGCACAACACCACTGTACTGTTTAGACTGATACTAATACTGAAACCATGAGTACTGGAGTATACTAAGTATAATGATACTAATGTAATTTTTCATTCAGAAGCTGATAAACATAGAAAAACGTTGCCTTGCTGTTCATAAATGTTCATAAAGGTTCAAAACAGTATATTCACTCCCCAGTCCATACAGTTCATACGTAGGACGTAAGCCGCAAAGCAGCCTTTATGGAATTCATTGCATTTGTGAAGTCAAACCTTCACATTTACACATATGAACATATGCTGTTTGACTCACACTGCACTGCTTTTTGAATGAGGTGCAATACAGGGTGGCCAGAGCTTATTTACATATATCATATTACACACACACACACACACACACACACACTTATATATATATATATATATATAAAGTTAAGTCCAAAAATATTTAGACAGTGACACAATCTTCATGAGTTGGGCTCTGCATGCCACCACAATGGATTTGAAATGACACAACTGGGATCCAATTGAAGTGTAGACTTTCAGGTTTAAGTCAAGGGCTTTAAAAAATATCCTATGAAATGTTTAGGAATTCCAACAATTTTTCTACACAGCCCCTTCATTTCAGGAGCTCAAAAGTAATTGGTTTTTCAAGAGGGTGTGGCGGAGGTGGCAGCCTGTTGCAGCAGCTCCGGCTCATTTTTGAGTTTCTTCTAACTTTCTCCCTCTTTTTTTAAGTACTTAAGTTTACTTTTTGTAAGTGAAGTGTTGCTCTTGACTAGTTCTTGACTTTTTATTATTTCTATTGTATATACTGTACTGTTTTATTTATCTATTGTTTGTGCCGAGTGCCTTGCTATCCCTTTGCTGCTGTAACACAGTGATTTTTAAACTGTGGGACAAATAAAGGATTATCTTATCTTACAAATTAACATTACTGTAAATAAAATGTTGAAAATCCTTTGCAGGCAGTGACTGCCTGATATCTGAAACCTATGGACATCCCCGAACTCTGGATTTCCTTCCTTGTTACTTCTGTCACTTGCTGTCTTCAGTCGTTGCTTGTTTGAGGATTTTTCTGCCTTAAGTTTTGTCTTAAGCAAGTGAAATCAATGCTCATGATTGACTCAGCCATTGCAGAATATTCTACTTCTTTGCCTTAAAAATCTCCTGTGCTGGTTTCACAGTATGTTCTGGGTCACTGTCCATCTATACTGTCGCCGTCCAATCAGCCTTGCTGCATTTGGTTGAATCTGAGTAGAAAGTATATCCCTGTACACTTCAGAATTCATCCAGCTGCTTCTGTCTCCTGTCACATCATCAATAAATACCAGTGACCCAGTGCCATTGGAAGCCATGCTTGCCCATGCCATCACACAGGATGTGGTATGTTTTGGTGCTTTCTTCTCCCATCATTCTGATACATGTTGATCTTAGTTTCATCTATCTAAAGAAAGCTGTTCCAGAGCTGGACTGGCTTCTTAAGATGTTTTTGGCAAAGTCTAATCTGGCCTTTCTATGTTTAAGGATTAATTCATGGTTTGCACCTTGTGGTGAACCCCCTGTATTTGCTCTCATTAAGTCTTCTCTTTATGGTAGACTTAAATACTGATACATCTACTTCCTGGAGAGTGTTCTTCACTAGGGTGGATGCTGTGAAAGGGTTTTTCTTCCCCATGTTAAGGATTCTTCACCAGTGCGCTCTGAATGTACCAAACTGTTAATTTGGCCACTCCTAACATTTCTTCCGTTTTTCAGCCTAATGATGGCCTATTTTACTTCAATTAAAAGCTCCATTGACTGCATGTTGTGGGTTCACAGCAACAGCTTCCAAATGCATATCCCACACCTACAATCAACTCCAGACCTTTTACCTGCTTAACTGATGTTGGACTAATGAGGGAGTAGTCCATGCAACCCATGAAATGGCTGTTTAGATAACTGTCCAATTACTTTTGAGGCAGCTTCATATTAAAGAGCTGTAATTCTCTTCCTCCAATTAGGATGTGAATACCCTCAAATTAAAGCTGAGAGTCTGCACTTGAAGCTCATATTGATTATATAATTGTATGTTGAATATGTTTTGGTAAACAGCTAAAATAACAGTGATTTGTGTCACTGTCCAATTATTTCTGGGCCTAACTGTATATATTACATATAAATATTTAAGGCAGAGTAACAAAAACAACCTGTTTTATTCTAAGGTACGAGGAAGGAAAGGGGTTGGAAATGGTTATGTAGTAATGAATTATGACTGTTATTGGCACATAAACCCACATAAACATTGTAAGTGGTCCTCCGAGAAAAAAATGTAAATAGAACAACATTGTATGATTTGAGACCTTTAAACAGAAAAGCTTTAGAGCTATTTGAAGTATTCCATGTAAGATGATCATCTAAAAGTAGACTGTCACAATCAAGCTACCCAAACATTCCCATCCCCATTACATATTACAGCTTACATATTCTTCTATAACATTCTACCACATGTATGAGTATAACGAAGTTAATAAAGTCTAATTTACTGCCACTGCTGCTCTACAGGTGTTCTGAGAAACGTTATCCAAGTTTTCCTTGACTTGACAGAAGTAGATAGATAGATAGATAGATAGATAGATAATAAGTAGGCATAAATGACAGAACTATGACAATATTAACAGTTTATACACAATTACTATATATATATATATATATATATATATATATATATATATATATATATATATATATGAGTGTGAAAATATAAAGATACAACTATTAGATAGTGTATGTTTTATTGTTATGAGTAACAATATTGTTATGAGTGTAGACAGGATGTTATCGATCAACAAATAATACCAACAGGCAGTCAGGTGAGTGCAGTATGAACGGTAGAGTTAGCAGTGAGGTGTGGAGCTCAGCAGCGTGATGGTGGACTAGTGGCTTTTAAAGATGATTCTGGCTTGTTTGCCAGCAGTCAAGTAAAAAGTTTTTTAGGGAACCAAAAGAATGCTTTTTAGCATCTCTACTTTGAAAGGACAGTAAAAATCACATTCATGTAAATAGCAAACATAAGAAATCCCATCCACCTGAACTTTCCACATTAATTCAGTCCCAGTAAAGGGTGTAAGGGTGTAGCCAGAGCATCTGCTCTTTAGCAGGCTACCTGCGGGCAAGCATACGACTGTCCTGACACCAATCCAAAGGGCACATTAATTGATAATGGCCCTGGCACCCACGGTTCCTGATAATATCACTGCTTTGATGGCGGGGTTGCGCAGAGATGAGAGGTGAGTGGGATGACAGCTCTAAAAAATGCATGAGGGCTTGTAGAAGATGAAGTAGCAACTAAGGAAAGCTTTTCAAGTAAAATACGATACCTGGGCTATTACTGCAGCCAAACTGAAATATAGCAGGGTTTTTTTTTACCAGTGCATTAGTCCCTGTGGAGGTTTTGCTCACTGTGTGTAGAGACAATATGGCATCCCAGTGGCAGAGGTTAGCCACTTGAAATGAGTAGTATGGTCCCTCAGCGTGCGCTCTCAATAGGTCCGACATAGCACATAGCAGTTAGAAAGGTCACCAACGCACTGTTTCATTGATCTGGTATAATGTCATACAGTCAGACGGGTTATTCACATCCACCGCTACGCAGCTAGGACTGACGTTACACTTAGGACTCGCAAACTGGGCCAAAAACTGAGAAATGTCAGTGACCTTTGTCAGAGGGTAGGGCTGTCTTGATCAGTTCTCAGGGTTGGGACTAACGCGGTACAAAATAACCAGTGACAGTAATGCAGTTACTTTTTTCTGGGATAAAGTAAAGCATTACAGCTTCAGAGTATTCAGTTACTCGCCTTACTCAAAAGTCATTGATGCAGCAATATTAATTGCTCAAGGCGCATATAACAAGCTTCATCTATATAGATTATTTGTGCTTGCACAAATAACAGCTGCCTCTTTGATTGGGATTATGAACAGTGCAGTGAGTTTTTGGAAGCAGTGTAGACTCTGCAAACTATGTATTGAAGCTCTTAATACTGCTAATCCTTCTAATATGAAATTGATAGATAAAGACCCCCATTATGAGAAAGTGCCATAACCTTTTAGAGAAGCTCATGCTTTAAAAAAGTAAATATTTAATAAGCATTTTAAAGTTGAAAAATTTCGGACATTCAACTAATTCGGACCTTAGATTGAAAGCCTTTAGTTTTAAAGCAAATAGCTGCTTTTCCACTGTTTGGTACTGACTTGACTTTTGGTTTTCCATTAGGCAAACCTGACACCTCCTTCGAGGCTCCAAGTGAATCAATACCAAAATGTGAGGTATATACCCTGCAAACTATTGATTGGTTGAAGAGAACCATCACGATAGACCCTTTTTCCACCCATACCACACATACTAAAACTAACTATCAGGTTAACGGATGTACACAATATACACATTTACATTAAAAGACAAAAAGTTTACTTAGTTGCAGAAAATGTGTATTTCTGTGGTGGAAATTCATAATTTACATTTTCAGACTTTTACATTTACATGATTTTCAGACACATTTACATTAAAGCAATGAAATCTAACTGCTCATCATGTGGTCACAAAGGACAGGAACAGTCTCTCTTCCTGCTCTAAAATGCAGGGCATGATTAAAACAAGGTTTCATCCTTTGGATATAGAAAACCATTTGTATAATAATGTTTGTGTTGTCACTGTTGCAGTTTAAAAACAGAAGTTAAATAAATAAATAAATACATTTTTCAACTATTTTGTTTAATGCCTCTATTATAAGAAGATTATATTTTTTAACAATATTTATTTTTTTATTTATTTAAAACTCATATAAATAAACATTTTATTTTAAGGTAGTTTATTTGTAATTTAAAAAATGAAACATTGCTTTTCCAAAAACTACGACCTTAATTCCAAAAAAAAGTTGGGACTCAAATGTAAATAAATGCAAACAAAAATAGAATGTGATGATTTGCAAATCCCATAGACAAATTATATTAATATTCATAGCATAGAACAAATTTCAGATGCTGAAAGTGATACATTTAAACATTTCATGTTAAATTTGATTTGAAACTTAATGGCAGCTACACATCTCAAAAAGCTTGGGACAGGAGCAATAAATAACTGGAAAAGTAAGAAATTCTAATAAAAACAGCTGGAGGAGAAATTTGCAAGTCACATGACTCGCTATAAAAAGAGCATTCTAGAGAGTCTCTCAGAAGCATAGATGTGCAGAGGTTCACCAATCTGCGAAAAACTGCATCTAAAAATTGTAGAACAGTTTCAGAAAAATGTTCCTCAACATAAAATTATGAAGACTTCCCACCAAGAAAAATCCCACCATCTACAATACATAAGATCATCAAAAGATTCTGAGAATCTGGAGAAATCCCTGTGCGCAAGGGACAAGGCTGCATTAAAACTCTGTACTGGAAATCACTGCAGGCTCAGGAACACTTCCAGAAATCATCATCAGTGAACACAGTTTTTTATGTTTATATGATTTGTTCAAACATGCTCTTCCACATTAATGGAGATCTTAAACACCGGCTCCTCTGTCTTCAGGTTGGGAATGAGTAACAGTTCACTCTTTCCACCAAACTTTGAATGTGCTGCAGTTTTTCTTTGGTATCTCATGCATAGTTACCGTTGCTACCAAGAACTAACTGGGTGAACGAGTTTGCTACAGCGCCACCCTGAGGCACACCAGTGCTGCAGCTCTAGTTAGTTAAGAAAGCAATAACAATTCCTCTCTTACTGTGAGTAAATCAGCTAAACAATGACATCTTAATGTGACAATAAGTTCATTTTCAGGGACCCCCAAACATTTTGATGCTGAGACATATGGGGTCACAGAATTCAATTAGGTGGTCCGGGACCCCCCAGGCCACCATTTATTTTATATTTTGATAGCATCACAGTCAAGGTGCACCAATAAATTTCAGTATTGCATTCTACTAACTTTAAGCACTAATTGTGAATATATCTATCAGCCAACTTCACACGTCCTTATAACTAAAACATACACTGTGAACATGGCTAGACTAGTAATGTTAGCTGAGGTGTTTAACATGACAGTTCATCTTTAAAACTTTAAGTTTCTTTAAGTTTTTGTGTTTTATTTAATGCAGTCTGGACAAAATTCTGGGTGGCGAGCAGAGAAAATGCCCTTGGAGTCACCATGCACCACTGCGCATTACCACGGCATGCAACTGTGTAATCTTCCTAAAAGACAATTCCGTGAGCAAGAACTGTTCCCTAAATGTTACCTAAACCCAGAGTTACCCAGAGTTCTAATAATGTTTTAAAGAAAAGATTTTCATTTAATGTTCAACATTTAAATGCTTCTTTAAGGTTAAATGTTTTAACTGCAGAAGATGTTTAAAAGACGTGTTCAGGGCTTTAGATTATATTATATGATGATGTATGTAGAGAACGTTATCGTAATTCTGGGAATAAAAAAAAAAGAAATCTTCCGACTGAAAACATTAATAGAACGTAATATTCTCAGCATGATCTTAGAATAGTACTTCTGAAGCTGGGCAATGTGCCAAAAAAAATATTGTCCTCTCTTTGTGGTCTTAAACACGTCCCTCTTCTAAAACATCTGGGCACTTCTGCAGACGTCATGGCGGACGTGGTACTTCCAAGAGTGCGTGGATACTCACGTACTGAAACTGCCTACTAGTCTACCGCTTGAGCAGTACATACTGGCTCCAATCCAGTACTGACTCCAGCCCCTCTCTTTGCCTCCTTGTGAGGTATTGCCCCTCTCTAGTGACTTCACTGAGCCGTTTACTCCGGTTGATCCTGACTTTTCCAGTGTTTAGAACTCTTGCCTGGTTATTACTTACAGTTTTGGATTTGCCTCTGCTGGACTGTTCTCCTGGTGTTTTTTGGACTTTGTTGATCCTCTGACTTCTTTTTTTGGATCTTGTCCTTCTGGATTTCTGCCTCTCTGTTTTATTAAAATTCTTTGCACTTGCATGAAAACCCTGGTGTCCAAGTGTTACATTGTATTTTTCCTATGTTTATATCATGACTACCTTAAATATGTCTCCTTGTGGTCATAACACGTCCCTCTTCTAAAACATCTGGTCACTTCTGCAGGCATCTTGCGTCACAGGATGTTGGTAACATGACGGTAACATGGTGGTACGTCTGAGATTGTGTGGATATTGAACGCGAGTTAGTGCCACTGCACTTGCATCTAACCCCTGGTGTCCATGTGTTACATGATGTTTTTCCATGTTTATATCATGACTACTTCAAGTATGTCTCCTTGTGGTCATAACACGTTCCAAAACATCTGGTCACTTCTGCATCTCCTGCAAGCAACTAACGGGAATCCTTGGACAAGAATTATCACGTGACATTTTACATCAGAGAGAATCTGGCCCACGCTTTCATTCTCTCTCCCTCTGTCTCTCTCTCTCTTCTCTCTTCTCTCTCCTCTCTCACACCCACTCCTCTCTTTATGAGAGTCACAAACTTCTTCTGAAATATTTAGGGCACTGCTGGCTCCTGAAGCTGAGTTGAAGATGTTTACACTGACTGCAGGTTCTGACTGCATGATTGAAAAATAAGTCAAAAATTCATCAGATTTACTCCATTAAAGGAATAGTTTGATAAAATGTCTATTTACCATGATCCATCACATTATCACTTACCCCCGATGTGGTTGATCAGCAGATACAACCCCTGCAGGACCAAATAGCGTTATGCCGTGATTAATTTTCTCATGTAGCCAATAACTTATGTGTTTATGTGTCATGCATGCTCATCTATGACCTGCATCTCTGGAGTACTGGTGCTGATTCTGCCCCTCCTTCTTCAACTGTTATTCATCTCCCTCATCAAGACAGACTATTTAGACCTGAGGTGCGTCCAAAACCGCCTACTAAGTCAGTAGGTACTAGATTGGAGCCAATACGTACTGCTCAAGCGGTAGACTAGTAGGTTCATGGGATCGAACTGGCAACCTTCAAGTCACAAGGCTGGTTCCTCCAGTCCAGGACTGCCCCCAAAAAAATTATAATTAGTTTTTATAAATAGTTATCATTTAAAAAACATATTTATTATTTTTATAATTATTGACCTCTGAAGTAGCTTTATCTCCTGTAGCTGCAGTTCAGCAGCAGTAGCTACATACACACAGCACACTTTTCACTTTCCATCGTTTTTTTTTTTTTCCGCTTTGAATTCATCCATGGCTCCAGGTGAATCATGGAATATCACCATGGGCTGCCAGCATCTACTTAAAATGCCTCCTAATTCAGTAGGTCATCTGGGTAACTTTCACATACTACTAGATGACTACTGAGTATTCAGACATACTAGCCTTGCTAGCCTACTGATTTTGCCTACTGAGTAATAGACAGGTTTTCAGACGCACCCCCGGACTCTCACCCTCTGCCTCCTTGTGAGGTATTGCCCCTCTCTAGTGACTTTACTGAGCTGTTTACTCCAGTTGATCCTGATTTTTCCATTGTTTAGAACTCTTGCCTGGTTATTACTTACAGTTTTGGATTTGCCTCTGCTGGACTGTTCTCCTGGTGGTTTTGGACTTTGTTTATCCCCTGACTTCATTTTTTGGATCTTGCCCTTCTGGTTTTCTGCCTCTCTGTTTTATTAAAATTCTCTGCAGTTGCGTAAAAACCCTGGTGTCCAAGTGTAACATTATGTTTTTCCCATGTTTATATCATGACTGCTTCAAATATGTCATGAACACGTCCCTCCTCTGAAACATCTGGTCACTTCTGCAGACATCTTGCATCACAGGATGTTGGTAACATGGCGGATGTGGTACGTCTGAGATTACGTGGATACTGAACACTTACGTACTGAAACTGCCTACAAGTCCACCACTTCAGCAGTACATACTGGCTCCAGTCCACTACCTACTGACTCCACAGCTGGACTCTCTCTCTCTACCTCCTTGCGAGTTATTGCCACTCTCTAGTGACTTCAAAATCCTCTGCACTTGGGTATATACCCTGCTGTCCGTGTGTTACATGATGCTTATATCATGACTACTTCAATATGCATAGTCTACAGCAACATTTTAGCTTATGCAAACAGAAAAGCAACAATTAATTTTCACAGTTTTATTATTAATCGAGTTACAAAGCCTTAACTATGCCTAAATGTGATACCTGCGTCGTGATGCTTTAAATAATAAGTAATCTTTATTTATGAGACTTGTAATCTAATTTTGGCTTTTGGCTTTAATTTGCACTGATGAGATTAGTCTAGCATTTGCAACTTTAGCCTAGCCTAGCTTCTCCAGCTGTAAACCAATGCAGCACACATCAGATATAATACATGTCTGGTCTGAACAACTGTATCTGGGCTAAGTGATCAATTATGCTCTATTGACTTTTGTCCAAACTATTTCTTTAAGTACTTTGCATCCACAGTTCTTTGTGGGATTAAGAGCTGCTAGAAACAGATAGTCTGCTATAGTTTGGCAACAACGCCTAAGGTCCATGCCCTTTTAGATCTCCAGTTTAATATCTTATATATATAAAACCATTTGATACCAATGGAGTGCAGACTAAATATGTAATCTAATAGGATATCGACTCTGTAATCTTATAAGTGTGCTGCGTGCTACATATGTACATTTTCATTTCAGAGTTTAATCTCAGCTTTACGTTTTCACGTTAAGGAATTACTTTGGCTCCTTTGGCTGGCTTTCCTGATATGAGCTCGCAGATGCGGGAGATATTGCATTACATATCCCTGGATATCTGCTGAACTGTACTTTCCACAGTACAATAACAGGGACGTTATTGAAAATGGATCACTGAACTCTCGGAAAAATCTCACCACGCAGGTTTGAGGTTTTTTTTTATTATTGCTGTGTTTTAGGAAGCAGCCATTTCCTGGAAGAATTGAATTAATATTTCATAAGTGCACAAAATGTGCTATCCAATGCATCGAAAAGCAGAGGGGAGCCCAAAAAACAAATGTCGGCAAGCTCAACAACTAAGACGCCCTTCCGGAAAGCAGCAAAACACCAACTTACTCAGCAAGTAAGAATCATGGGGCGATGTGCACCACTACAGCTACAGTGGTGCAGGTGTGATCTTGGGGCAGGGAGCCTTTATATTCGCTTTAGACCAAATCACTCCATTAATCTCTCCTTCCTCCCTTTCCAGGGAGGTCTTGACAAGACGAAGAGGCAGGAAACCTGTTGAAGACGGTACATTTGCCCTTGGAGACTATCTCCGTTTCGGGTAGCAATAACCTGTTTCCACGGAAACAGGTCGACACCAGTGTGGCTATACTGTTGGGGCTTTTGTTCTGTCAGAGCATTCCAGAACAACCGCAGTCGTAAAGCGAGGGATCTGCTTTTACATGCCTATGAAAACGGCCTTGAGGGAGCGATCTCGATAGAGCCACTGAAATGTGATAGATATTGATTGTCAGGACTAAGAGAGAGCAGATATGGAAGGAGGAACCTGGTGAGTTTACATTACAGCAGGAATCCATGCAGCCGTACTCAATACATACAGCATCCCATCAAACTCGAACAAGCCCTAGTGGTCCATTTTAGGGGGAAACTGAAAGAATGTTCTCACACATTCACACGCTCAGTTCTTTTTCTGGACATATTGAAGCTGAATGCTAATGTCAGGCTGTTCGATTGGAGAGTGTTAGGTCCGTGTGTACTGGGCTTACTGTGCAGCCAGCACATCTCCAAATAGCATAACTAGGCTCTTTCTCTGTCCTTACTTACACCATCGAGTGACACCATGGAGGACTCTTTACAAAGTAGTGGAGTCCTCGCGTGAGTCACGAAATTTCAGTCCCTCCTCGTGAGCACAGATGGAAGACGGCGACTGAGCTCTTCCTCTCAGCGCTTTTTTCGCTCCCCTGTTTGTAATTAAAACACAGCTAACTGTGCTCCTCCACGTCGGAGTCCAGGCTGTTCACCTTGCGGTTTGGGCTCGCTGTTGTCGGGGAGCGTGGGGAGTTGAGTGTGTAGCAGGGCTAGCGCGTGACTCATTCTTGTGGAGAACCACGCCACAGCTTAAGCCCACTGCCAGGCGTGATGCTGGGTGCCAGTGAAGGAAGGCAGAGAAACTGGGGGATGTACATCTGCCTGACTTGGCAGAGTGGCTGTTCGCCGGGAAAGCACACGCATGTCAAGTCATTCCCCAAGTCGATCCAGCGCACGCGGTAATAATGCAAATGATTCCCTCCGTTCAGGGATGGGCTTTAATGTGCTAATACCAACTAACGGCAAGGCAAAGTGAGAGGGGACATTATGTTGGTACTTAATGTGATCACATCATTTATTTGATTTGTCATCGAGGAAGGAGCTGCCAGTGTTAAGTAACCTTGGCACTTCTCTAGGAGTTATTAAAAGCTAATGCACTGTGTCTTTAGGCTAACGAATAACTGGCTTAGACAATGTATCTTGGCAGTACACGCAATGTAAGTAATGTTCCGGCATATTCTGCCATGTCTTGTTTTTTTTTTGTTTCTCTTGTTTTTTCCACTTTATGAGGAGTTTGTTATTATAATCCATCAAGCAACTTTTCCCGTGGCTCAGAGACTTTTTGGAATTGCTCCTTCAGGGATGCAATCATGTAACTACATTGCTACCTGTGCCAGCCACTTGTTCAACGCTAGAGTGCGGCTACATGGCTGCCTGCGTCATAGCTACGTCATAGCTACATGACTGTGTAGACACTACACTGCAGCTCCAAGGATGCCAGGACTGGTACATGTGCCTCTGTTTGCCTGCATTCCCAGTTTACCCATTATGAAGCTTCTTGCTGTGGAAACCTCACCTGCTTTACTAAACCCTGGGCTGGTTCTCACTGCTACTCTGACGGGACTTCAACAGTTTTCTTACTTTTTGTCTCTATATTTATTGATGCATGTAATGGTTGATTTATTTTTTATGTATTTGTACTTGTTATGCTATCCAGTGTGGACTAGAGGAGGATGGGTTCCTCTTTTTGAGTCTGGTTTCTCGCAAGGTTTCTTCCTCTTCTTGCGACTGTTGCCCCTGGCTTGCTCAGTGGAGCTGCTTTGTGGCAACATCTATTGTAAAAGGTGCATATACATAAACCTTGACTTGACTTGGTAGTAGTTGGCTACAAGAGCAAGTCAGTGACTGTAGGTCAGGGTCTGAGGAGCTTACCCCCTGGCAGCTGGGCAGCCGTGCATGTTAATTTATTGTTGATTATGTGCTTCAGTGTTTCTATAAGGCAGCCTTTGGTTCGTTGAAGGTGCTACATTTTATAATGCACTATACAACATTCGACTACAGACTACGTGGACACATCATTATTATTCATTTATTACACATCTTGGTGATTGACATGTTGAGAGATAGCCTGAAAAGAACTAACCAGAAAACACCCTTGTGGGTAGTCCATGCATGTAAAGGCATCGAGGAATGGTATGTATGTTTCTTGAATAAGAATAAGACAATAAACTGGAAATACCACTGAAAATAATAGTGGGCTGTTCACGTTGGAGTGTTCTGAGCAGTATTTCAGAACATTGCACTATATGGAATGGTAACTAGGCTTAAGGACGACTTCTGACCTACTCAGAGGTGCAGAAAAACATCTTGGAGACTACATCATAGCAAAGCAGCTTATTCTGGATACCAACAGCCTTCTTGAGTGTTTGTATTGCGGTCAAATCTCAAGCACAAACAACGGATCAATGGTATTCATTTCGTCCTTCGTCTCTCTCGGCCTCTTTTGATGACTGAAAGTGATTTTCTCTCTCTTTCTTTTCCTTGCCTTTAAAGGATTATTCCTACTTACGTGAAGAGTTTGTGTTTCAGTCTGCCTTGGGTCATGAATTTCATACTCGACTCTGTGTGACCTTGTTCACACCTCCGCTCTGGGACACCTGGGAAATGAGGGAAGCCAGGGTGAACTTTCATCTTCGGATATTTATTTATTCTTCACTTCATCTCCCCTTCTCGTGTTTAGCCACCTTTCATAACATGGTGTCATGTTGATGGCTTGAAGTGTACTTTTTTTCCTCCTCAAAGAGGTGCCACAGGGAGAGACGTCCTCATGCAGAGCCCCCAGAGACACTGACAGTGGCCCCCCACGATGTGCCTCCAAATGTCTCCGAGCTGTAACTCAAAGAGGGTACTGGCGCTCAGCATCCATTGTGAGGGTATTGCATAAGGCATAGAGACGGATATTCACTATAAATTTTACCTTTTTACAATCAGAGTCATACAGTGTGATAATACTGATGTATGCTAGACAAACAAATCCTGAATACAAAGAAGTGAACAATGAACTCCATCCAAACCTAGTACTCATGAAAATTGTAGTCATATATTCATAGTCAATCATATGTGAACTATTCTCATTTCATGATGTACAGTATTTGTAGTCCATTAAACAGACAATTCTAAGACTAAAGAATGAATTTGAATGTATTTACAGAAAGGGCCTTGCAAAGTACAAAATGCTCAAAGGTTGCTTAATTTGGGACAGTGGCATCTTATTTGAAGCCAGCAGTGGTTTGAGGTTTCTACAGCCATATATGCATTTGTGAGCTCCTGCTGGTGTGGGTTTCCTCTCAATCAATGATGCACAAAAAGGCTACTACTGAATTTTTAGGGTAGAAAATAAGCTATCTATGGAAGTCCAGAAGGGGTAAGTGTATCCATCACAAACCTACACTGTTATATGAAAGAAACATTTAGCGTGTTACTCCAGCTGTAGGCTGGTTCTTTCCTTTGCCTTTTGTACACTATGTGAAATAAATACCGTGGAACTAACAGGCTACCAAGTATTGTGCCATAGCAGCTTCAAATTCTATTGAACTTGTGGTCAAAGCTGATATAGCATGCTAATTGTTAACCTATTTGTTTTCTTACGCAGTCCCTAGGGTAAAGGAAAATAAAAACAAATGCCCCCTGCTGGTAACATGCTACGTGTTAGTTAGTATTTATTGTATATATTTATTTATTTGCTTATTTTTACATAGTGTTACATTTTCTATGGGCGAAATTGATGCTAGGAAGATTCATATTTATACAGAAACAGAAAAAAATTATGTGGAACATCCAGAGCTGCCAATTATGTACCATAGCGAATCACCTAAAAAGGATAATAGCATGGGGAGCAACACATAGAACCATGACTTTGTTTGCTTTTACAATGGCAGGTCATTGTGTGAGATATTTTACACTTCCCTTATCGTAGAACAACAGTTTCCGGAGTAACTCACTGCTTAATGGGACTTCTCAAATGTGTATCTTTACATACCCCAATTCATGTATGAACATGGGTCCTGTAAGCGACAAGAGGATAAAGCCTGAATGTTGTGGTGCAATGTGGAGCAGACAGATCTCAGCATGGTGCCCCACGACTTGGCAGAGGCAGTTTTGGCTGACCTTGCCTCGGTGTCGATGACTAATGTCTGAACCCCAGTGAAAGGCTAGTAGGACCTGGCGTGGCTCCATCAGCGGACCTCCACAAACCAGCGGTAGGCACTTACACTTTGCCAGAGGACACTAAGCATGGCCTGGTGACAGGGAAGCCATCCAACCCGGCCAGGCCAACATGATATCCTGATTCATTAGGCCCTGCAGGACCAGCAGTTAACATCCACTGTAGAGTTGCAGTCTCTGCGCTCTGTTGTCCAAGTATCTTCAACACTTTTTTTCTTTTTTAATTATGGAATGCAACACTTTCAATGACTGGTTCCTGTAACTGAAATGTCTCGGTTGGTGTATTGCAGCAAAGGTTTTTTATACCCTCAAAGCTAAGTGCCAGCAGGATAGTTAAGAGCTGGGCTACTTTTCATTCCGTGCTGCAGAGGCACTGACGTCACTATAAAACTTCTTACAAATGTGATCCACTGCCAATGCACCTCATTACTGAATCATATATAAATGCAACTCCTCTAGGATTAATGCACAGGAACAAAAAAACAACAACAGAACATTTCACAAAGCACACACCATCTCACAAACACGCAATGAGCTCTTTCAATTAATGCCTTCAAAGACGAGGACGCCAGATGGTTCTAGTCCTTTATCATGGCCGGAAAGCGTAATCAACCAGTATATGAAAAACAGTTCAACGCAAACCAAATTTACACACAGGAACTGTCATTACTGATGAATCCTGTTCTCTCTCGCTTCAGTTACACCAAAGCACAAGCAGTCATCTAAAAATTCTCTGTGCTGTGAAGCTCTGGTCTGCAAGTACGCCTACTTACTTTTTAAAAAAGTATAAAATTACATTTTATAAAGCTGCTAAATATTCCCTTTAAAAACACTTCATCCAACCTATGTCCCCAGTTTTCACAATTCTACTGAGCAATAATACCAACAACCATCCTTTAGCAGTCCTGTTGAGACCTGTGACAAACCCAGTCATAGACGTCTGTATCCGACAGACAGGTGTCGTGTAGTTGTTATTGAGTGTGGTTCCTGTGGTAGACTACTGATATCATTTTATCACCCACACTGAAAATGGTGCTTTAAATGATTTGCATGATTTAAATGAATCAAAGTCAAAGTCAGCTTTGTTGTTATTACTGCTATATGTACAGGACACACAGAGGACTGAAATTGCGTTTCTCTCAGACCTGTGGTGCAGCAATAAACATTAACATTAAATAAAATTAAGCATAAAAATATATGACTAAGCTTATAATGTATTACTAATACACACTAATCACACAAATATAAAAATAAAAATAAAAAAGATACCTGATATTGACATCAAAACATGACATAGGTACCTGACAGATTAAAGTCTGTGGGTACGGCTGGTGCAATTATAATCAATCAGTTTAACTGTGTGATAGTAAGCAGGCTACCTAGAGTTTTGCCAAAGCTGTTTAATTTTCTGCTCTCATGAGCTTCATGAAGTATGTTAGCACTACCCAATCAGCGGTACAGGAGTCAACAGAATGGCAGGAAAATGTGGGGGGGGCTGAAATTTTAAGCAGTAGATTTCTGACATGAATGTTGAGGTCATGTAAAAGGACTGAACATTTAAATGTATGTTGATTATTTACATTAAACAGAACATAATGTGCTATATCGTGAGGAAAGCTGACCATATACTCACCAACACCACTGATATACACACTCTGGATAAACGATATGTAAATGAGTTGATTGATGTCCAAACAGATTGTTGACGTGTGGAGCAGTAGCCAACCATGTCATGCCCAGAGTCACACACCATGACAGTTGCTAAATGATCGCAATCAAATTACAGTTTTCAGGTATTAAAAAACAACATTAGGCTGCTTGTGGGCTCAGAAATGGGCTACAGCTCTGCACATGTTTTTCTCTCTTTGCACATTTTACTGACACACCCCCGAAGCAGGGAGCAGGGGCCAAAGGAGAATAAGATTGTTAGCATAAACATTGCAATTACGGCAGGCATTTAAAATATATGAATAAACCATAAAAATACAAACTCCAGTCTAATACAAGCAGATCTTCCCTCCTGGGGACAAAGAATAGGCCAAGCCCCAAATGGTGAAACATTCAACTTTTAAAGGTCTTAACAACAAATCATTAAACAAACAGATCCAGTGACTTAGTAAGCTTTGCCCTTTAATTTATTTAATTTAAATAGTGAAAACAACCTTCTACAGAGAGAAAAGTCAATATTGGTTCAGCTTCAAGCAGCATAAACAAAGCAGTTTGTGTTTAATTTGACACAAAATACTAATGAAATAATAATGAGTTATTTCATTTATTAAAATTTAAATAATATAGGACTTTGATCAGGTCAAAACTTTGGGCTTGACCCTTTTTGCCTATGTAAATCTTTACTGTGTGTTCAGATTTTTTGGGGGGATTATTTTTAACTGATGCATTTAACCAATCCTAAAATCTGGGTGCGCTGCCCACGTCCCTGGACATGAACAGAAACCCATGCCAAGCAGTGCTGGAACTACTTGAAGCCAAACAGTACAATCAGTACAGTTGTCCACTGTTTGCCTGGATTAAACGCAGTACATTTCACAAAATCTTGAATATGCAGTGCGTCTCATGCAAACATAAATAAATAAATAAATAAATAAATAAATAAATAAATAAACAAGCATGTTTACTTTTTTTATGACTTATATTTTTATTGGGTTTTCCAATGTTAACAATTTCACATTCAAGATAATACCCAATACACATACACACACACACACATACACACACATACAAAAAAAAAAAGGAGTGGGGAGGCAGGGTATAGAGCGGCATACTGACTGCATAATAATAATAACAGCATACTCCTCAAACGTACTCCAACACAAAAACAAAAGTAAACGAAACATATACAAATAGTATATGCAATGTAGTACTTAAGGATTAAAGTGCTTCACCTTTTACCTTTCTATATTTCTCTGTAAGCATACACGCTACTTCTGGTAGTATTTATCTACATCTTTTCATATGTTGCAACTTTGGCCATTTCATTAAGCCACGCCCATACAGAGGGTGCTGATGATGACTCTAAGCACAATTCATCTTCCTATAATAATACTAGTATGGATCCAATCTGCTGTAGGCCTTTGATACTGAGCTAAGATCTGTGGGATCCCCAAGTAAATAAAGTCTGGGACAGAAGGAAAATGGAATTTCTGCTATTTCCAATATGTGTTCATGAACACACCAAAATTGTTGGACTTTAGAACAAGACTGTGCGTGTACCAAGGTACCGTCCTCTCTTTTATACCGTAAGCATTCTGATGATTCTATAAGCTTATATTGTCTGCAAGGTGTCCAGTAGACTTGATGCAGAATCTTAAACTGTATGAGTCTAACTCTAAGATCTCTAGACATTTCTGAAATATGATGGAAACTCCTACCCCACAGCTCATCATTTACTGGCAGGTTCAAATCCTTTGCCCAAACTGTCTTGAGACCTACTGTTGCCTCGTTATTGGACTCTTTTTAAAAGCAAAGAGTAGTGAGCAGACACTTCATGTCCCTTTCCATATATATTTAGCATCTCGGATAACCATTTTGCCTGTTGAGAACGATTTCTATATGGCCCAGAAATTCCTTTGAGCATATCTCCAAAATTGAGATCTGGACAAGATCTTGCACCAATTGGTCAAATGATTTTACTGAGTCTTGATCATAAATATCTCCTATAGTTAGGATACCACAACAAATCCAATCCTTCCACATAACAAGGGATTTAGTCAAATGCTAGAAGATTTCTTCAAGTAAGGATTGAATAGCATGTTTACTTTCTGTTAAAATGGGTATGTTGTAAACTTAAAGAGAAAGTAACAAGTATTAAACGTATTAAAACCCAATAAATTCACATCACAGTATATACATTTGTTAAATAGTATCATACAGATATTATATTATTATATATTTTTCAAAAATTCTATAAAATTAAATAGTTAAAATGTAAAAAAAACACCTGTGCAGGAGTTTGCTGTGAAATGCTTTGCTCTAGAGAAACAAAACTCTTCACAGTGGTCATGATGGGAACCCGACATCTGAAGAGTTCCTCTTAAAGCTCCCTCTGAAAAGTAATTTCATGAAATGGAATGAGTACACATGAATGAGTAATGTCTGTGATAAAGTTTTGGCCAATGACATATTAGTACTCAGTACTTAGTACTGGCAGTACTTTATTTTCATGTTAGAGAGGTACATGCAGAGCGTTGAATAGTGAAATTGTTCCAATCATTCAGTTCACTAGTGGTTTTAGATAGTAAATGAAATGGTTTAATATGTTGTAGCCATGGTGACCATTGGTTATCATCACCACTGTAAAGAACCCTGTAAGGGTCTCTGCAACCAAGCGTTTTACAACAAACCCTCTAAATGCATCTTTACATCTCAATAACAGAATCAAGCCAGATTTTTACTTTCAGCATTGCGTAAAATATCTGCTGACGTATCTGCATTACCAGAAGGTCTAGAATGACATCTTTGTCTGACATAATTGACAAAATCTAAACGTGACATGTTGATTCCACTGTCAATTCTTAATTATGCTAGAGGTAATTTGACATGCTAGGCCTTCAGTTTAGCTCCTGAAGCCCTGGATCTGCCTGGATACCACAGAGGAAAAAAAATACTGGTTGCATTTCCAAGACCTTTTTCATGCGTTTAACCCTTTTGTTTTCTCCTGAATCAATTATATTAGAGTAATGTGCAGAGCTTAAACACAAGATTCCAAACACACATTTGATGATGATTATATTTAATAGAATGAACAAACAATTACAGCAATGTATTTTTCTACAGAAAGCAGTAGATGTTGTCTGAAAGGGCTAAAATGAAGAGGTAGAAAGCCCCCACTGTTTTGTTCCACTGCTGTAGAGAAGATTTGGCTGAAACGGGTGACTATGGTCAGGACACAGGCCTGCTTTGAGACTGAGTTGAATCTTTTAGTACTGAGAAGACTCGGCAGAGTGTGTGGTGAGAGCTGGGAGAGCAGAGGGAGTTAACGGAGGAGCAGCGTTTAAGCCAGTGGAGCAGACCCGTTCCCCTTGCGTTGATCCTCAGCCTGTAGCCCTGGCTAAGGCTCCTGCTGCTGCTGCTGCCTCTGCTCTGTGCGAGCTCATGTCAGAGCTGTACCCCTGCTCTGTTTCATGTGGCAGTAATTAGCTATGAAACCCTCCCCCCACACGAACAAATCAGGATGAAAAGGACCTGTGACACTTTGAAACCTGAGCACTGTGTTGGTAAACATTGGGGCTAATTAACAGACTGCTTAATTTAAAAAAGCTGGGGAGCCACATGAAGCCATTCCCTCTCAGTCATGCACCAGTGGATGGGGGGATCCATTAAAATTCTGCCCACCCTTTCCCCCACCCTGTTTCCCCACCAAATCCAATTCAGTGGGAAAGAGAAAGCTCTCCGACACATGAACAGACTATATGAATTACATGAAATGCCAACTTTATTCATTGTCATTCTTCACGGAGGCGTAGGCCGCGGTCCCTGTTGGCCTGCTCTCCGCATGCACGGCTCCTGACCCGAGCGTGCGCGGAAGCGGCGCATTCATTTACACAGCCTAATGAGGGAAAGCCTGCTTCTGTAAGCAGGGACAGCGGCCACCCCATCCTCCTCCACCCCCCTCACCCCCGCCCCGACATGCATAAACACACGCCCCAACCAGACAGCCCTGTCGATGAGCCCACAAATCCCTGTGCAGCCCACGTGCGACCCAGCACCAATAAATCTCCCCCTCTAAGCAGAGGGACTCTGCAGGCAGAGCCGGCCAGAGTCACAATCTGCATCCTGCCACGCAATTTTTCACAATCTCGCTTGTCACCGGCCTCAGCACTTTAAAGCAAGATTAATCTGAGCAGCACGAGGCAGGTGACTTTCGTGGTATCAGTCATGTGAGCGACGCCAGGAGGAAATGGATGTGTCATTTACGCTGGGCTGAAGGGTGCCTGCTTGCGGGCCAACAGACATTTGCATAAATAATAAGGTAAAACACCCCAGTATTGTCTATTGGACATGAGTGATATGCCTCTGCCACAGCTACTACCGAATCTAATCAGTAATGCAAAAGCTCCAGCAGCCCGCCTCTCACCATTTAGCCTAGCGGCTAATAGCTGTTGTGATAAATTGATGTGCTTGACTTGAAAAGCTCAGACTGCAAATACGACAAATGTCAAGTGTGTCAAACGCAAACAAATATTACAGGTTTAAGGGAAGCAGCGCACTCCAAACAATACTTCAAGCACCAGGGATACTGGAAGTGGGGGGATGTGGGGAGGGAGGGCAGAGGGGGCTGCAGCACCCCCAGATTTCAAGATTGTGCTACTTTAACTATTAAAACTCTTAGTTTTTAATTTAATTTAATTAAGTGACCATTTTGCCAATACTACCACTACCACTATTACTTCTACTACTATCACTGCTAATAAAAATAATAATAATTTGTTGCTTTCTCTGTATCTGTGTTATCACATTAACTAGGGCACTATTTGCTCTCTGTGTTGTGACCCTTTGTTTTGAGCTGCTAGTGAGTAATGAGGGGGTAAAAACAAAGACAGCAGGGCACAACTTTCTCAGCACAAAGCCAATTCAAGCCAGTTCAAGTTCAAGCCTGTTCAAGCCAGTGCTGCAATTTCTGAGAGAATCATGCCCTCTTTCCAATAGACCACCTAGTCCTGTTACTGAAAGCAAAGCAAGTAGAAATATATCTGTAGCGCTGTGGCACAAAGAGTCTTAATATTGCTTTTCAGATGTTAAAACATTTTAAAAATGATTAAATCTCCCACTTAGAGTTTATTTGACTGTTGATTCTTCAGGTACTTTGACCACGTATCAGTAAAGTGATTGGTCACCAATGAGTTCATTTGCATAAAGTTTGTTTAATTATAACACATTAGGCCACATTCTATTTGATGTAAGTTATTAAATAATGATGTGAAAAAGTGAATATCATTTTGCATGACATTACTGCTGATGTCACATATAAGCTGCATTACATTTGCTAACACACTGTGCTGTGTTTTTACCCTGTACTTTTCCAGTACTTGCTTAAAAAATGAGAATTCCAGACTTAGACGTGTGGTTCTAGGAAAATGTATGTAGACTAAGGCTGCACAACAAGTCAGATAGCATTTAGCAGTATTGTAATGTGACTTTCTGTGATAAACACAACCCTAAAGGCTATAAAGGCTGAAATAGATCTGCAGTGTATGTGTATTAAACCAAATCAATAATTGTGTTTAAAGCAGCGGAGTTCCTGCCTGGGTCGTCCTAGTTAAAGTTAAATTCTATATATACTGAATAGATATATTCACAAATAGTTTAGTTACTGTCTGTCAACACAGTGAGATAATTTTACTTTAGAACAAGTAAAGAATGCAGAGAAATAATTTTAGGTTTGGTTAAATAATGTTGTTAAATATCTTACATCTCAATGAAAATGAAAGGCAGAGGCTAATGTCACAACAAACCTGCACCATCATTAAGAGTTTCATAAAAAATGTATTTATATATTCTTTGTACATGTTAATCATATTTTCTCACCTCTCACATCATCATCGCATCGCAAACAGTTTTTTGTTAATGTAGTCTCATTGGCCGAGATCTCATCTAATTTTATAGAATGCAAATCTGCTGAAAACTTGTTTAACTTGTAGTGCTGGATTGTGTTAAAATACAAACACAGACAAGGGTACACCCCTCTAAACCCCCCCCATCTGAACATCGCCCCAATTTCCTTTAACAAATGTCCTTTAAGAGGAGGCAGAAGTACAAGTTCATTACATTAGTAAAAGTACAAGTAAATTAATGCTAGAGTAAACGTTAAAGTACAACTAAAGTAGAAAAGAATCAGCTCTTCAACTCATAAGGGTCGAGTCCTGGCCAATAAATGAGCTGCTTGCTTGATTTTTCAATACAACTGGCATTTTGATGGAGGTGAGTAAAAACAAAGCCGAGCAAGAAAGAGTGTGACACACTCCTGCTCACAGAAATGTTTTCTACATGTCCTGCATGGTACGATAAACCCTAAAGTAGTAAGGATCAAGAAGTAGGAAAAGTAAAAGAATTAAAAACTGAAAACAAACAATATTTTTCACAGAACATTGAGGAAAAGAGGTGAAGCTGAGATTTGCTCCCTTTTTTAGCATCTTCTTATTCAAATTTCTGTTCTACCCTTAAAGACACAGCACTTATGTTCTACCACCAGCTACAGCAGTTAATGTGGACCTTTGTAATAATTGCAGTGCTGATTTTCCCTGTAAATTTCCCTCGATTGCTCTGAAATAGCCTACGAGTAGTTATGGCACTATAATCTGTAGCTACTCCAAATTAAATAATCACAGGCCCCCTTTCACATCCAGTAGGATTCCGTTTGGCGACTTGTTAGGTGCCTAAACAGGAGCCTAAGAAGATTTTAATTTGAAATGTAGTAAATAAAAGCACACAGAAGGTTACAGGTCACAGAAATACTCAAGTAAAGTATAGATACCTAAGAAATTACTTACATCCTAGACTTAATGTATTAAAGGGTACCTCAAAAACCCACGTGATCTATAAAAGGTTAAAGACTAAAAGTCTACACTCTGACTGGACTCTTAAAGGCACAAATGACACATGGCCTACACGCCTTACACACAAGAAATCGGACAGTTTATAGACTATATATTTTGGCAGAGAGCCGCTTGAGAAGCAGCTACATGTGTTCTAAAACTCCTGCGGTCTCGAGAACCTTAGGTATCTACACTGGACGCTTATGAAATGGTTAGCAATGCGTAGTCAAGTGACTACTACTAAAAGAAACTCATTTATGCTCAACATTAAATACGGATACGCACAGAGCCTTCTGTCCGTATTCTGCGTTCATTTCATACATACATTAGTTTCCAGAAAGCTTACAGATCCGGACGGGATGGAGCAAAGCTGCTGGAGGCTGTCGGTGCAGTGCAAGACGCGACCACTTCCACATGGACACATCGAAGAAGAAACGGTGGGACTTTCTGAAGAGAGGTTGATTAGAAAGTTGATAGAAATTCACCAAACAGTCGTTTCTCTTAGTTTTTGAAGTAAATACAAAACTATGAGCTCATCCACCTTCGCCATGTTTGATTTACTCCAAACTGCCCTCAGTGACGGTTATATCAGGCACACACAGACGGAGTATAAATCAGCCTTCATGTGTTAATGATTTTAAAATATGTGTTTCTGTGTGAAATACTCCCAACTTTAGATGCACACAGATAAATCCCTGCTTTCAGTAGGCATGGCCATCTTTGTGACGCATCAACGCATGTTATGCTAATCAACGTAATTTTGTAATTAATTACGTTGATGTGTCGCCCCAGTTTTAGTAAGGCCTGGATCTATGAGTAATAATCCCCCACTGTTCAAATCTTGTAAAGACAGTGTCTGCTTTTTCTCGCACATGCGATACACATGCTTAATTCGAGAGTTATGGGGCGACTTTCAGTTATGCTAATTTACGTCAATGTCAAACAACGTTGGGTATGCTGTTGGTCCATACTTTAAGCTTTAGCTTTACAAGGTGTTTAATTGGTTTAGAAATGTTACACTTGGTTTATTCCAATTAAAATCTAGACTAACAGATCTATTTTTCCACCCACATTCAGCCCAAACTTTCTTATGGCTGTTTCTATACGTTCTTGTTACAGGATCACACCTGGCCCCATAAGAACAACTTTGCCCACCTCATGTGAAAGTCCTTTAAACATTTAAATGGTTCTGCACACCAACATATAATTTGCAAAAGGTTTAAAAGAACAACTGAAACATTTTTATAGAATCAATGAAGGTTCTTCTGTTTCACCTCTCCATTGTTCTTGGCACCTTTTCTTTTAATAGTATACCCCAATATAACAGCAATATAGCAGTTTATTTTATGATGCATCATTTATGAGTAGTAATATGGTTTAAGTAAAGTATATGAATGAATTATACTTACAAGCACAGCAAAACACACCTCAAATACAATTCCAACCTCTTCAAAATAAGAAACCTACAACTAGCTACAAGTACGAGCTACTAGCTACACAACGCTGCAGTGTCTAGGACCACAGGGGCCCATTTACGATTTATCACTGCATTTTTTATGCAGCGAAAGCCTCAGGGGTAAAATTCACAGGACTTAATGTTACCAAAGGAAAAAAAAAAAGCAAACAGGATCGTAATTACACGCTAGGCAGGATGCTGCATGGGAACATAGGTCCATAGAGAAGTATATGAGACAATGTAGCTGCTTTAGTATAATGAGGAGGTCAGCTAACGAGCAGTCAGTGGCCTATGTGTGATTATGAGGAGAGTGATGAAAGAGGCTCTCTTCCACACACACAGGCATTTACCATAATTAGATGCCCGGAGAGGATGCTGCTGCAAGGAAGAGTTTATAGCCAGCCGCATGTCAACTTAAGAATGTATCAAAATGATGAAGAGAAATAGTCAAATGACTCTGTTTAAGTGTCATCATCATCAAATAGAACATAGCTTCACTTAAAGCTGCACTTTGTAACTTTTTTGTTTAAATTGATTGAAGTAGCATTACTGCGTCAGGAGGGAAAGACATGCTAACATGCGGTATGTGGTGTAATATGTGGTATGCATATCGTCGCTGTCCAAATAAAAATAGTATTGCAATTCTCCAAAATAGCAACAGCCTTCTTTATTTTCAACGTAAGTTGATGCAACAAGAATATTTTTCCAAGTGATTTTGGAGCATTTCTATTGGTCCATTCATCATGAAACTCTCACACAGTGTAAATGGCAGCTGTCGTATTCAGATGACATAGAAAAAACGAAAAGTGACCAACAAACGAGATTAAACGAAGGAGAGATTTTCTTTAGAGAGCCACATTATATGGCATGCATGTGTTGCTGGTAGGCGGCCTGTAAAGCCTTAAATAATCATTTTTAAAATTCTGAGGTGCCGTGACAGATTTTGCAGGTGTTTTTTGACTACATGTACATGTACAAATGTCACATGCACAGACTCTAAGAGAAGGTTTTGATCAAAGTTTAGGTCTTAAATGCCAATACATTGCGCTGGTAAAGATATAATGACAGTACTACTTATTCACTAACTCTAACTCATTCACTTAAGTCCTTGAAAGACATGTCCTTCAGCAATTCTTAGATTCTCTTTGAAACACTAAACAAAAAATGTTAATTCTGATTTAAACCCAATTTACCATTTCTAACTAATGATACTGTAGCGACCTGCTGATCTGCCATGGACACATGGAACTCTCCTGGGAGAACACCAGACTTGCAATGAAAGAGATTCTAAATTATATTAGTTGCAATTGCAAAGCTTCCACTGCTGCCGTTTTCAGGAGCATGTGTTTGATGCACTATGTTTACTGCATCTTGTTATTCTGCATCAATGCTATACTGGTGTCAGAAGTGGAATCGGCACCCAGCAGACTGGTGGAAAAAAGGTGCTACCTCAAACTGAAAGATGAGCAGAAAAGAAGAGGTCCTGGTCTAGCACTGCGAAAGAGGAAGCAGCATGGTGAGATGGGCAGGGATGATGATGGTCTAGACAACTTGTGATGAGGCTCGACAGTGAAGCTTGGCGGGAGGATGGTGAAATGAATGTCCAAAAAAAATCCCCTGGGTGGCGGTCTTCTCTGCTGCTGCCATCTTCAATTAAGGAGCTTTCATTTGTTTCCCACATGTTCATACCCTGCCATGCTTAGACAGCTATGACATGCTGAAAAGCAAGACAACATTCTAGCTCAATTGTTTTATTAACATAAGCTAAGATTCAATATATATATATATATATATATACAACATACCATAAAACCTATTGCCATGTCCAATGGTCTACCTCTTAAAGCCATAGGTCTGTTAGTGGACCTACAGTTTAATTCCCCTCTCTGAAATCTACATTACCTCAAAATCTCTCTCTCTCTCTTTTTCTCTCTCTCTCTCTCTCTCTTTCTCTCTCTCGGATATTAAACTCTTTATCTTAGTAATAAGTGTATTAACACCAGTAAGAACAGACCAGTAAGAACAGATGTAAATATGAATAAATACAATGAAAGTAGGAACTTATAGTGTACTGTGAAGGAATTATTAATATGTATGTGCATACGTGTGTATGACTTTTTTGTTTCAACTGTTTGTAAAAGGCCTTTAGCACTTGTGACCTGTGCCTCAGCTGTCTGTAAAAGGGCTTTGAACGCATGAAACTTCTAAATGAACTTTGCACAATCATTGGTGAATGAAGAAGTATTAGCGATGCTGGTCAGATGCCAGGACAAGATAAGGGGGTGACCAACCACTACAGTAAGAGAAGGGGTATAGTACACTACCATTAAGGGGAGAATTCAACTCCAAACCCATAAGAACCAGCTCTTATCTCATCAAACTGCCTTAGTCATCCAGCCCCAAGGAGCACAGGTCTGCTTAAATGCTTGGTTTTCAGAAGCTCCAGTCAGAGTTCACTCTCAGCTGTAAGGTTTTTCTGTGTGATACTGAGTGACTGTCATTAAAGCTGCCACATTGTATGACCAACTCTCTGGCTTTATTTCCAACACAGCTCTCAACTGGTAAAACTTTTAAAATGTGCAAATAATAAATAATAATAATTAAATTAAAATAAATTGGCTAATATCAAAGAACCAGAGAAAAACTGTGTTTAATTTACATTTAACTTTTTTTTTCCTCAGTTTGAGATGCACTTACAATAGACGCCAATGAGTGGGTGCAGTAGGAAGCAACTGCCCATGGGCTTCTATTATACATGTATCTCCATTTATTTCCTCTGTTCTCTTTCTAATTAGGAATAAGAAACCATGGTAATCAAGCACGTGATGCATGCAGATGCAGCTACAAGAACAAATGGAATATTCCTTTAAGCTAAATAACGGTATAACGTCGAGGGCTTATGGGGAATAAGATGAGTCTTCTGCCACGGTCTTTGGCAAATCGTTACATTACCATTTATAAAGGCCCCATTAGACTTTCAGAAACCATTCTCTGTTGATTCAGGCCTTCTAGGAAAAACCTAGAAGACAAGGAAATTTTTATATTAACACATCTAGTAAAACCACATTAGGCCAAATCTGTCATGATTCTAATTGTTGCTATTGAAGTACCAATGTGGAATGAAAGAATTGGGGCCGGAATCGGGGATTGATCCATAACACCATGTGCCAAAGAAGCCAAAGAAAGCCGATGTATAAAACATTCTCCCTGCAGTGGTGAAATAAATATTGGATATTCTTTCTGAGGGTCACTGGCAAGACAAAGAAGCTAAAAGTGTGAGGGAAATATTGAGAGGTACAAGAAAAGGTCAGTGTTTATGACTGGCACTACCAACCACTGAGATCCGCGCCAAGCCGAACAGTGCTCAGAGTGAATCAAACGCACCGCGGAGCTGAGCTTATTCATCTTAAAAGAAAATCACTGGACTTATCTGCTAGGCAGCCCTCTAAAATGGATTAGTGCGCATGTGGTCGTTGGAAGGAAATTCAGCAATGAAAACAATGACAGTATTGACTTAAAAATCAGTAGATTCTAGAAGAATTTCATAGGGCTTTCAAGCTTTTTGAACAACTCCATAGTTAAACTCATTTAGACAAGTCATGTAGAGTGATTTGATGTAAAATGCTCTGTTCTGGGGAAGATAGAATCAGAAATGAATCACTGCAGAAGTGATAGGACCCAGATGGTTAAAGCATCTAAATATCTCAAGCTAAAGCTAAATTACAGAAAATGACACAGAAAACACATTGTCTGATGCTTGAAACCTTATTTTTTGCTTAATATATAATTTTTCAAATAAATTCATGGCAGAAAGTTGCACGCAAAGGCAAAATATTAACCAAAGAAAACTTTTCAGATGTAGCACTATATTAACATTATAAACACTCTATATATGGGCTGCATATATCACAAGCCCTGGGGCATATCAACAGCATTGTAAAGAAATTTACATTATATAGTCACTAGTGTGTGGACACCCCTCCCAATTTCTTAGTTCAGGTGTTTCATTCACATTCATCGCTTACTGATATATAAAATCAAGCACATAGTCGTGCAGTTTTCAAACATATAGCATGGGTCATACTTGAGAGTTCAGAGACACCTTTGACCACAAGTCAGTTTGTGAAAGTTCTGCTTTGCTAGATCCGCGCCGGTGCGAGCAGCAACAGCTCAGCACATTAAAAAGTTGCATTCCTCATACAAACCGCCTGCAGAAGCAACATCAACACAAAAACTGAGCCAGGAGCTTTATGAAATGGACGTCTAGGTTCATGCAGCTGCACACAAGATGCCTATGCACAATGCCAAGTGTAGCTGGAGTGGTGTAAAGCGCATGGGCTTTGCAGCAGTGGAAATATGTTCACTGGCATGATGAAACATGCTTCACCATCGGAGAATCTGTCGGCCAAATTGGGGCTTGGTGGATAAGAGGTACAGGACAATGATCTGGCGCTGTTCTTCAGGGTTTGCCTCTTAGCTCTAGCAAAGGGTAACGTTAACTCTGTAGCATACAAAGACATTTTAGACAAATATACCCTTCCAAATTTGAGGCAAGATCCCAAAATCCATAAACACATGATCTGAGTTTAAACCCCAATGGCCTGAGCCCTGACCGCAGCCCCACTTAACAACGTTGGGCTGAATTGAAAACAGTCACTAGTGAGTTAGGCTTTTTCAAGTGCTTGACCTCAAAAATGCTTATGGACTGAATGAGCACAAACATCCTGAAAAAGTAAAAAAATAAACACTCCAAAATCTTGTGGAAGGGGGAAGAGTGGAGGTCAATATAGCAACAAAGCATGATGGTCATGTGTTCATAAACTTTTGACCATATAGAGTAAATACAGTGTTTAGGTACAATGGACTGTTTGCATTTAACCACTCTAAAGTTTTTTTAAATGTTGTTCCACTTTCAGGGCTTCAGTAAATCCAAGGAAAATATATAATATGTTACTATCAAGTTAAAGGTGTGAGGAATGGGGTTAATTTAAGTTTAGTAGATTAGTGAGTTAGAAGCATAATATATTCCAGATAAAAATAGTTGTGTGCTAATGATACTCAACTTCATTCATCAAGGCCTGTAATGACTGAAAGTGTTTGTTTCAGCTGTGCCTGGTTTTACTAATTAGGACCCTTCTTTGTTCGAGCTTATTAGTGAAGTCACATGTAGGACTGAAGACAAATACCTGTAGACAGTGTGTCTCTAGTCAGATGCAGTTCGCTATACCCCTGGAAAGGTGTCTGTCTGAAGTTGATCTATTTTTTTCCGTCTGATGAGTCATCCTCAGGAAACCCATGTGTTACAAAACAATCAAAAGAGAAAGTCCCAGTAATGCAGCAGAGATCACTCCTTCTCAGAGAGGGAAAAAAAAGAGAGAGTGGAGCGCAAACACATGGAGTGAGTCACAAACCATTTGCATTTAAATTTTGCAAATCATAAATTCAGCCCTTTAAAGTTGACTTAGATTGCAACTGATTCCATTTATATCGCCATTTCATCTGCGCCCTTTGATTCGGAGGGGAGAAATCCTAGAGGCTTCATGATAAATTCAACTTTTCTTCAGAAAACCACAGATTCAGCACATCCAGTGCTGATAGGACCCAACTTCCAGTGCAGAGAGCTTCTGATATTTTTGTGCATATCTAACACGACCATCCTTTCCTAGAATCTGTCATTTGATGGCATATTAGAGCAATCCATGCCTTATTAGCTTAGCGTAACTGTCAAACTTGAATTTCACGTTAACATGGGTTTCTCTGTGAATTGAGAGGGAGGCGAGCACTTAAACGCACCTTTTAAAAGCGAGCTAAATGTCAGGGAGGCACTAATGAGGCCACTGATTGTTGCATCGCGTTAATTGGGACAGGACCTGTAGGGAGAGAGAGCGTTGACACCTGCTTTCAGTCTCCCAGAGTTAGAGGGGGCCGACCCAGGGGCTTCTAGACAGGGAGAAAACACCCAGTGGTACAGGACAGAAGCTGAGGAACCTGCAGGAGCCATTCAGCTTAGAAGCACCCAGCATCAGGTTTAGAGAGTTCATTTACTAATGTATTCCAGTACAGATCACTGATTAGTTTACCTGTTTAAATCAGTAATCTGTAACCTAATCCAACGAGTTGCTATGTTTACGTAATACAATCTGATTACTTGTTCCATTTAGATCATTTGTCCTTTTTAAACTATAAATGTAAAAGTTTCAGCACCCTCTTGGTTATGCTTTCAGTACGTAATGATCACCTACTTAGCAACGAACTGTACACTAAAGGTTTGTTCCTAGTGGGTGTATTGCTCAGCGTCCAAAATAAAGGACGTATGGAAGTATGTGGGCAGTGATGGTTGCATGGTTTGAAATGGATGTAATTATTTTCATATGTAAAACGGAGTTTTAAAAAAGGTATTTCTTTGGTACCTCTGATAGTACCTCTGATTAACAAGGTCATTATGTAGTAGAAACACAAATGCGACAAACATTGTTGAATTTTAAATACATACCATCATATTTTAATTCTTAATAATTCAAAATAACAATATTTATTTTGTCAACTACTGACAAAGTCACTTAACATTTGATCAGCTTGCTCTTTCATGCAAGGTGTATTGGTAAATATATATTGATAAAGGTATATTGGTAAAGGTGTATTGGTAAAGATATATTAGTAAAGATATATTGGTAAAAGTGTGTTGGTAAAGGTATATTGGTAAAAGTGTGTTGGTAAAGCTATATTGGTAAAGGTATATTGGTAAAAGTGTGTTGGTAAAGGTATATTGGTAAAGGTATATTGGTAAAAGTGTGTTGGTAAAGGTATATTGGTAAAGGTGTACTGGTAAAGGTGTATTGGTAAAGATAAGATATATTGGTAAATTGTATTGGTAAATATATATTGATAAAGGTATATTGGTAAAGGTGTATTGGTAAAGATATATTAGTAAAGATATATTGGTAAAAGTGTGTTGGTAAAGGTATATTGGTAAAAGTGTGTTGGTAAAGCTATATTGGTAAAGGTATATTGGTAAAGGTATATTGGTAAAGGTATATTGGTAAAAGTGTGTTGGTAAAGGTATATTGGTAACGGTATATTGGTAAAAGTGTGTTGGTAAAGCTATATTGGTAAAAGTGTATTGGTAAAGGTACATTGGTAAAGGTATATTGGTAAAAGTGTGTTGATAAAGGTATATTGGTAAAGGTATATTGGTAAAAGTGTATTGGTAAAGGTATATTGGTAAAGGTATATTGGTAAAAGTGTGTTGGTAAAGGTATATTGGTAACGGTATATTGGTAAAAGTGTGTTGGTAAAGGTTTATTGGTAAAAGTGTATTGGTAAAGGTACATTGGTAAAGGTATATTGGTAAAAGTGTGTTGGTAAAGGTATATTGGTAAAGGTATATTGGTAAAAGTGTATTGGTAAAGGTATATTGGTAAAGGTATATTGGTAAAAGTGTATTGGTAAAGGTATATTGGTAAAGGTATATTGGTAAAAGTGTATTGGTAAAGGTATATTGGTAAAGGTATATTGGTAAAGGTATATTGGTAAAAGTGTGTTGGTAAAGGTATATTGGTAAAGGTATATTGGTAAAAGTGTATTGGTCAAGGTATATTGGTAAAGGTATATTTGTAAAAGTGTGTTGGTAAAGGTATATTGGTAAAAGTGTGTTGGTAAAGGTATATTGGTAAAGGTATATTGGTAAAAGTGTGTTGGTAAAGGTATATTGGTAAAAGTGTTTTGGAAAAGTGTGTTGGTAAAGGTATATTGGTAAAAGTGTGTTGGTAAAGGTATATTGGTAAAGATATATTGGTAAAAATGTGTTGGTAAAGGTATATTGGTAAAGGTATATTGGTAAAGGTATATTGGTAAAGGTATATTGGTAAAGGTATATTGGTAAAAGTGTGTTGGTAAAGGTATATTGGTAAAGGTATATTGGTAAAAGTGTGTTGGTAAAGGTATATTGGTAAAGGTATATTGGTAAAAGTGTGTTGGTAAAGGTATATTGGTAAAAGTGTGTTGGTAAAGGTATATTGGTAAAGGTATATTGGTAAAAATGTGTTGGTAAAAGTGTGTTGGTAAAGGTATATTGGTAAAGGTATATTGGTAAAAATGTGTTGGTAAAAGTGTGTTGGTAAAGGTATATTGGTAAAAGTGTGTTGGTAAAGGTATATTGGTAAAGTTATATTGGAAAAAGTGTGTTGGTAAAGGTACATTGGTAAAAATGTGTTGGTAAAGGTATATTGGTAAAAGTGTGTTGGTAAAGGTATATTGGTAAAAGTGTGTTGGTAAAGGTATATTGGTAAAAGTGTGTTGGTAAAGGTATATTGGTAAAGTTATATTGGAAAAAGTGTGTTGGTAAAGGTACATTGGTAAAAATGTGTTGGTAAAGGTATATTGGTAAAGGTATATTGGTAAAAGTGTGTTGGTAAAGGTATATTGGTAAAAGCGTGTTGGTAAAGGTATATTGGTAAAGATATATTGGTAAAAATGTGTTGGTAAAGGTATATTGGTAAAGGTATATTGGTAAAAATGTGTTGGTAAAGGTATATTGGTAAAAGTGTGTTGGTAAAGGTATATTGGTAAAGGTATATTGGTAAAAATGTGTTGGTAAAAGTGTGTTGGTAAAGGTATATTGGTAAAAGTGTGTTGGTAAAGGTATATTGGTAAAAGTGTGTTGGTAAAGGTATATTGGTAAAAGTGTGTTGGTAAAGTTATATTGGTAGAAGTGTGTTGGTAAAGGTATATTGGTAAAGGTATATTGGTAAAAATGTGTTGGTAAAGGTATATTGGTAAAAGTGTGTTGGTAAAGGTATATTGGTAAAAGTGTGTTGGTAAAGGTATATTGGTAAAAGTGTGTTGGTAAAGGTATATTGGTAAAGTTATATTGGAAAAAGTGTGTTGGTAAAGGTACATTGGTAAAAATGTGTTGGTAAAGGTATATTGGTAAAGGTATATTGGTAAAAGTGTGTTGGTAAAGGTATATTGGTAAAAGCGTGTTGGTAAAGGTATATTGGTAAAGATATATTGGTAAAAATGTGTTGGTAAAGGTATATTGGTAAAGGTATATTGGTAAAAATGTGTTGGTAAAGGTATATTGGTAAAAGTGTGTTGGTAAAGGTATATTGGTAAAGGTATATTGGTAAAAATGTGTTGGTAAAAGTGTGTTGGTAAAGGTATATTGGTAAAAGTGTGTTGGTAAAGGTATATTGGTAAAGGTATATTGGTAAAAGTGTGTTGGCAAAGTTATATTGGTAGAAGTGTGTTGGTAAAGGTATATTGGTAAAGGTATATTGGTAAAAGTGTGTTGGTAAAGGTGTATTGGTAAAAATGTGTTGGTAAAGGTATATTGGTAAAGGTATATTGGTAAAAGTGTGTTGATAAAGGTATATTGGTAAAAATGTGTTGGTAAAGGTATATTGGTAAAAGTGTGTTGGTAAAGGTATATTGGTAAAAATGTGTTGGTAAAGGTATATTGGTAAAGGTATATTGGTAAAAGTGTGTTGGTAAAGTTATATTGGTAGAAGTGTGTTGGTAAAGGTATATTGGTAAAGGTATATTGGTAAAAGTGTGTTGGTAAAGGTATATTGGTAAAAGTGTGTTGGTAAAGGTATATTGGTAAAAATGTGTTGGTAAAGGTATATTGGTAAAGATATATTGGTAAAAGTGTGTTGGTAAAGTTATATTGGTAGAAGTGTCTTGGTAAAGGTATATTGGTAAAGGTATATTGGTAAAAGTGTGTTGGTAAAGGTATATTGGTAAAAGTGTATTGGTAAAGGTATATTGGTAAAAGTGTGTTGGTAAAGTTATATTGGTAGAAGTGTGTTGGTAAAGTTATATTGGTAAAAGTGTATCGGTAAAAGTGTATTGTTAAAGCTAGCAGCCTGATATCATATTTAATATTTATGCAGTGATATTTGGATTTTGACTGATTAAAGCTGAGCTACTTAAGATTTGGGGAATTTGAAGGTTTTTATGGTGGAAATGTGTAATTAGCACAAGACAAACAGGAAACTGTCCTGCTCGTTTGTGAAAATGGAAAACAATATTGAATATAGTTAATCAAATTTTTTTGATTAACTTATGTGTCTTATGAGGCAGTGTAAATGTAGGATTTTTCTTTTATCTTTCTTTATCTCTCTTACAATTGTTTATCTTATTTTAAGTCATGTGTGGTACAAACAAGCAGAAAGAAAGAATGTGCTGAAAGTAAAACTAGCTCCAATTAAGTTAGCAAAATTAAGTTTAAGTTTAAAATTATTCTGTCATTTGTGTTTTGCACACAGCGAAATTTGACCTCCTCATTTAACCCATCTGTGTAGTGAAACACCCACATATACACACACACTAGTGAACATACACACTAGGGGGCAGTGAACATACGTGCCCAGAGTGGTGGGCAGCCCTATCCACTGCGCCCGGGAAGCAGTTGGGGGTTAGGTGCCGACCTGCTGGTCCCGGGGATCGAAATTAACTTTATCCTAAGATTATCCTGTTTCTATGTGCACTAAAAAGAAACAGAGATTGGATTTTAATTCTGTCTCTGTATATTATAAATAGTCATGTTTTTCGATGCTTATAGCACATTTAAAGGTGCAATATGTAAGATTTTGTGGAAACATTTGAAACATTTCAATATGAAACATTTCAGAGTTAACTAAACAAAAAACTAAAATTATTAACAATATGTGAAGGAATAAAAAAGTTTTGATGGTATGTGACAGACGTCTGTTTATCATGATGCAGAGATATCTACTGTATTCATCATGCTAAGCAGCTAACCCTGGCCTGTCCTGTCTTGTAATACCATTTTATACCTGAAGAGGTGATGGTGTAGTGTAGGTCACTGTAGTGTCGAGTCCAACATGAGAGGATAAAGAAGTAGCACTGCTATCCTAACGATGTTTTCTACAGTGTTTGTCAGTCATGCTGAAGGTTCTGCTCCCGGTTAGATCATTAAAGGACAGAAAGCCAAAGAAAGGAAGAGTAAACATAACAATACCCGAACCTCTTAGCGAGTGGCAGTTTTAACGGTTACTCTTGTCCACTCTTGGCAAGAAACCACGTTCTGCAGTAAACAAAGTAAGTGATATAAACAGAAGCAAAACATAAGTTTTGACTTTTGCTTTCCACCCCTGGAGACACTGTTGCTGAGTAAAGGGATGAGATTTGAAGCTGAACTCTTACTGCTCAGTAAAGCTGTTATTGCTAACACTGAGGAGGAGGGGCTGTGCTTTTCCTTGTTTCTTATGAAAGCGTTGGACACCACAGCTTGGTGATTTGTCACCCCCTATTTGTTTGGAGTATGAATTTAACAAGTTGCATCTTACATCTCATTGCTCCTTTAAAAAGCTACATTTACTCGTTTTTAGTTATTAGATTAGGTATTACTGGATGTTATCAATGTTACTATTAGATGTTACTAGATATTTTATGCTGATGTGAAGAACTATCCATCCATACATTATCTGCTGCTTAATCCCGCTATTTGGGGTCACAAGCCAATCCCAGCATCGTCAGGCGAAGGCAGGGTATACCATGAACAGTTCGCCAGTCCATCGCATGGCCAACACTTACGCAATCACACCTACGGGCAATTTAAAGGGACCAATCAACCTATCATGCATGTCTTTGGACATGTTAGAGGAAACCTGAGTACCCGGAGGAAACGCACTCAAGCACGGGAAGAACATGCAGACTCCACGCAAAACAGGCCGGACTAAACCATAATACTAGTTATTTGAATTCTTTAGCATTTCGATCATCTTGTATATATATATATATATATATATATATATATATATATATATATATATATATATATATATATATATATATATACAAGATGATCGAAATGCTATATATATATATATATATATCATGTTCTTGTACAATAAAAGGCAAGGCAGATATTGCTCCTTCATACATGGAAGCAAGAAAGCCAACAAACACAAATTATATTATTTCATCTCAGCAGTGGCGCTGTTTAGTACTATTGTGTACTATAGTGTACTATTGAAAGTGATGCGGTATCCGCTGTTGAGCTGTAGCATTTATCTGTGGCCAAAATGTCTCAAAGGTGAGGGGCCTGGGTGGGAGGCTCCAATGTTTCATAAGCTTTTCATCCACTGTGGCAGATTGCATCTGTTCTCCCCAGCCGAGAAAGCACACAAAATGAGGGGTTTTTTTTGGTTAACAAGGCTTGATTCTGTCCCAATCCCACCGGCGTATTACAGAGCGGCGAAGAGCTGTGCTGTGCTGCGAAGCTCCTGCCAATTATGCGTGTTGGATGGCTTCAATATCATCGTTTTATTAGAGAGATGTAATTTGCCGTATGGATCTACAGTCAATGCAATAGCATGGCTGCCTTCCAGGTTTCTTCTGTGCTGTGAAATAAGGCACATATATAAATCACCCTCCCTGCATTAGGCTGATTTGGGTGGGCGAAGGAGCAGACTAAAGGCGATGCCACCAGAAGAACACCTGGTTTAAAGATACAACGTTAAAACTGTGATGAACAAAGCTCTGACAACAACCAGGAACTGACTAGAGTTGTTCTGGAATTCTGTTGAGGTCTTACATTCTCTTTTTAATGAGCCGAGTTGAGAAACAAGTCTGTATCAGCAGCTTTTATCGAACCCAACTCCTGGTAAGTATGAGAAATGCCTTATGGGTGCAGAGAAGGAAGTCTTTCTCTTTTTGTACCTCCTTCGGGAGTTCTTAAAGAACGTGGGATTATGAATTCTGCGGGTACAAAATATTCTCGAAATGTTTTCTTAGAGGTATTGCTTCGCTTCTCGCTACCACCCGCTTTCTCTCCAACTTGTTGAAAGACATCCCACTCTCACACATTAGACATCCCCTGCAAAACTGGAGCTGTGACATTACTGGTGAGTCACTGCTTCCGGAAACGAGCAAAAACAACGGAGAAAAAACCTAAACCAGGCTGAAAACCAGTCCTCCAACCAACAGGGAAGAGACAGCCGAACATAAATATGAATTAGTTCAGACAGGGAACAAGCCCTTGTGCAGATATTGCATTTACTTGGCCGCTTGTGGGAGCATTATTCAATTTTCTAGTAACAGTTGAGTGTCGGTGAAAGGAGGCGATTGCCAGGGGGCGTTAAGCTGTCCGTATACAATTGGCAGCCTCCCTCGAAAATGTAGTCCAAGTAGCCTGGGTGAAGCAAAAGTCGATATTGATCTCAAGACGAAGCGCCCGGCGTTGGACACATGCTAATTCATCGGCCCGCTACTCTGTTTAGGTCTGGGGGGGGAGGGCTGCTCCAAGAATAGTGGCAGGCAGATCAAGCTTCAAATGCTCACTTGCTATTTTAGTGATTGGCACGAAGCCGGTAACAGAGCAGGGAGTCTTGATTGAACTTGCTGTAATCAATAGGCTTGCTTCTTTCCTGAGGATCTGAGATGCCGACACTCGGGCAAACAGAACACAAAAACATACTCGCAAGCAGAATTAGCTGCATCTATCAGGTGGCGGCGGGCGCTTTATTACAAAACCACACTTGTTCATGAAAATCTCACACATATATGGCTCAAATATCAGATCATGGCTTGTAAGATGATATGGTGTAAAATGAGCACACCTAGAAATCAGTTCTTCAGACCAAATCAGACCAAAACGTTCTTAACTCCTAAAATAAGTTAATGTAAAGAGGTTTTATTCCCAGTGATTTCCGAGCAATTCTATTGGTCCATTCGCGATGAAACATTCACAGAAATAAGGGCAGCTGTCGTGTTTAAATAATGTAGAAGAATTAACATTGACAAAATAGAGATCTTCTGTAAGTCAACAAGTAAAAGGGGAGAGAAATCACAAAAAACAAGGAAAGCCAAGGAAAGCAGCTTGGAAAAAAATTCTAGTTACATTGACTTACATTGAAAGTAAAATATGTTTTGGTCTCTCCTGTAAAGTTGCCCTTTTTATAGATACTTGTTTTTCATTGGACAGTGACGATATGTTGCGTTCACACAATTCTGGGCGCATTGCAAGTCATTAACTAAGCAACAACTTTGGCCCAGCTGGTTGTCCCTCTGTTATCATTAGCCCGTCCAACATGACTGCACAGATTTATTTTTAATATTAAAATGTTGACATGAAAATGCACTTGCTGGATATATGACCTCAACCCTCCTGAACCCCATCAACCTCTCAAGCCACAGTTTCCAGTAATTTATGCTTGCGTGAAAAATATAATCTTATATCGTTGCTGTCCAAAGAAAAACATGTACTTTTGTCCATTTTTAGTTTTTAACATCATTAAAATGCAGCAGCTCTCGTTTACATTAAAATTTCATGATAAATGAACCAATAGCAATGCTCCACAATTACATTATGAGTCAATTACATTGAAAGGAAAGACTCTCACTGTCCTGTCCTGTAAAGTTGCCATTTTGGGGATACTTGTTTTTCTTTGGACAGAGACGATATATGAGCTCTGCATTAGCACCGAAGCTGTTAGTATTCTACAGAAACAGTAAATACACCGTCGCTCTCAATTTAAACGTTTTTAACATAGTTTGAATGGGTAAGTTTATAAATTACCTGAGATCACCATATAGTAACTCTGAACATGGTGCAGTCTTCAAACAGCTTGTTAATCTCCAGCAAATGAAAGTCGTTTTTAATCATTACTGCTCCTGTTCAAAGCAGGAGATACTGGTTAATAAGAGCTCTTGGCAATCTTAAATCTAGTCAATATGTTGAATGTGTCTCATTTCAGGACTGTTGTAGGCCTATTATAGGACTATTTACCTTTATCTCAAGACCATGGTACTGCTTATAAGGGGTTTAAGTAAGTCTGATTATCTCACTTAATTGTCAGATAGTTGTGCTTGTTGGAGGAAATCTATGTGTAGTAATCATTTGCACACTCCACTGAATTTCAATCAGTTGCAACTCATCGTGATGGAATTCATTTAATTTAAGTGTTTAAAGGCTATTACTTTTCTTAATATTACTTGTTAGTCTGTGACAATTGAGTGAAAATAAAATCTTCTTTCTCCCCATGTGGATTTTATTATGTTACTAGGGCAGGGCTAGCTTTTTAGGGCCGCCAGGCAGGATTTGTTTAATGCTAGTTGTTGTAATATGCGTCACACTTTCTTATGCCCACGCACAACAATTAATCACTGCCTGAGTCTGTTAATCTACACCTAGATCAACAGAGAAGGTCATAGAACCAGTAAACCGTGGCTGTGTTTGTTAGGTTCTGTGAAGATGAAGGTCAGAAAGCCTGTTGAGCTTTTTTAGCAGATACGGTCTCTCCTACTGACTTTTAAACCTTAAAACAAAAGTTTTGTTTGTATGGAGCTTTTTACAACAGTGTTGCCACAAAGCAGCTTTACAGAAGTTTGAAAATGTGCAGTTGCAACATGTAAGGAAGCCAGAGGTGATGATGGCGAGGAAAACTTCCTCAAGACTGGAGGAAGAAACCTTGGGAGGAACCAAGACTCACAAAGGGAGACCCACCCACCTCTGGTCAAACAGTATTCATAGTTTAATAAGCTCAATTTAAAAATAGAACTAAGAGAATCTCTGCTTGAAGACTGGATTGTAAAAGTTTTAGAAACATATCGCAATGCTGGTAAATCTGGATGACAGCGTGACGCGGTCGAGAGTGTAGCAGATGGCACGTATGAAGAAGAGAACTGGGTGGTGTCAGGCGAGGAGGGGGCCTGATGTTCTGTTATTCTATAGCATTTGGCAGGACAGGAGGGCAGTCATTATCTCAGGAAGAGTAACGAGACAGTTAGTTCTGCTTGGGATTATCTAGTCGATGTGGATTATATTTCTTAGTTTTAGATTGTAAGTTTATTATGAGATTGTTTTTTATTTGTCTTGTTTAAGCCTGATTTATAAAATGAGCAAGATGATCTGTTAATATAGTGAGACTATGATCTTATTACAATCACTTAAAACACTTAGAAACTATCTAGAAATACAGTATCTCACAAAATGAGTACACCCCTCACATTCGTGTACATATGTTATTACCTTGTCATGGGACAACACTAAAGATATGACACTTAAAAAATGTAAAGAAATCAGTGTACAGCTTGTAAAACAGTGTAAAGTAGTCAGTGTACAGCTTGTAAAACAGTGTAAAGTACTCAGTATACAGCTTGTAGAGCAGTGTAAAGTACTCAGTATACAGCTTGTAGAACAGTGTAAAGTAGTCAGTATACAGCTTGTAGAACAATGTAAAGTACTCAGTATACAGCTTGTAGAACAGTGTAAAGTACTCAGTATACAGCTTGTAGAACAGTGTAAAGTAGTCAGTGTACAGCTTGTAAAACAGTGTAAAGTAGACAGTGTACAGCTTGTAGAACAGTGTAAAGTACTCAGTATACAGCTTGTAGAACAGTGCAAAGTACTCAGTATACAGCTTGTAGAAGTGTAAAGTAGTCAGTGTACAGCTTGTAGAACAGTGTAAAGTAGACAGTGTACAGCTTGTAGAACAGTGTAAAGTAGTCAGTGTACAGCTTGTAGAACAGTGTAAAGTACTCAGTATACAGCTTGTAGAACAGTGTAAAGTAGTCAGTGTACAGCTTGTAGAACAGTGTAAAGTAGTCAGTGTACAGCTTGTAAAACAGTGTAAAGTAGTCAGTGTACAGCTTGTAAAACAGTGTAAAGTACACAGTGTACAGCTTGTAGAACAGTTTAAAGTACTCAGTGTACAGCTTGTAAAACAGTGTAAAGTAGACAGTGTACAGCTTGTAGAACAGTGTAAAGTAGTCAGTGTACAGCTTGTAGAACAGTGTAAAGTAGTCAGTGTACAGCTTGTAAAACAGTGTAAAGTACACAGTGTACAGCTTGTAGAACAGTGTAAAGTACTCAGTGTACAGCTTGTAAAACAGGGTAAAGTAGACAGTGTACAGCTTGTAGAACAGTGTAAAGTAGTCAGTGTACAGCTTGTAGAACAGTGTCAAGTAGTCAGTGTACAGCTTGTAAAACAGGGTAAAATACACAGTGTACAGCTTGTAAAACAGTGTAAAGTACACAGTGTACAGCTTGTAAAACAGTGTAAAGTACACAGTGTACAGCTTGTAGAACAGTGTAAAGTACTCAGTGTACAGCTTGTAAAACAGTGTAAAGTAGACAGCGTACAGCTTGTAGAACAGTGTAAAGTAGACAGCATACAGCTTGTAGAACAGTGTAAAGTAGTCAGTGTACAGCTTGTAAAACAGTGTAAAGTACACAGTGTACAGCTTGTAGAACAGTGCAAAGTACTCAGTGTACAGCTTGTAAAACAGTGTAAAGTAGACAGTGTACAGCTTGTAGAACAGTGTAAAGTAGTCAGTGTACAGCTTATAAAACAGTGTAAAGTACACAGTGTACAGCTTGTAAAACACTGTAAAGTAGTCAGTGTACAGCTTGTAGAACAGTGTAAAGTACTCAGTGTACAGCTTGTAGAAGTGTAAAGTAGTCAGTGTACAGCTTGTAGAACAGTGTAAAGTAGACAGTGTACAGCTTGTAGAACAGTGTAAAGTAGTCAGTGTACAGCTTGTAGAACAGTGTAAAGTACTCAGTATACAGCTTGTAGAACAGTGTAAAGTAGTCAGTGTACAGCTTGTAGAACAGTGTAAAGTAGTCAGTGTACAGCTTGTAAAACAGTGTAAAGTAGTCAGTGTACAGCTTGTAAAACAGTGTAAAGTACACAGTGTACAGCTTGTAGAACAGTTTAAAGTACTCAGTGTACAGCTTGTAAAACAGTGTAAAGTAGACAGTGTACAGCTTGTAGAACAGTGTAAAGTAGTCAGTGTACAGCTTGTAGAACAGTGTAAAGTAGTCAGTGTACAGCTTGTAAAACAGTGTAAAGTACACAGTGTACAGCTTGTAGAACAGTGTAAAGTACTCAGTGTACAGCTTGTAAAACAGGGTAAAGTAGACAGTGTACAGCTTGTAGAACAGTGTAAAGTAGTCAGTGTACAGCTTGTAGAACAGTGTCAAGTAGTCAGTGTACAGCTTGTAAAACAGGGTAAAATACACAGTGTACAGCTTGTAAAACAGTGTAAAGTACACAGTGTACAGCTTGTAAAACAGTGTAAAGTACACAGTGTACAGCTTGTAGAACAGTGTAAAGTACTCAGTGTACAGCTTGTAAAACAGTGTAAAGTAGACAGCGTACAGCTTGTAGAACAGTGTAAAGTAGACAGCATACAGCTTGTAGAACAGTGTAAAGTAGTCAGTGTACAGCTTGTAAAACAGTGTAAAGTACACAGTGTACAGCTTGTAGAACAGTGCAAAGTACTCAGTGTACAGCTTGTAAAACAGTGTAAAGTAGACAGTGTACAGCTTGTAGAACAGTGTAAAGTAGTCAGTGTACAGCTTATAAAACAGTGTAAAGTACACAGTGTACAGCTTGTAAAACACTGTAAAGTAGTCAGTGTACAGCTTGTAGAACAGTGTAAAGTACTCAGTGTACAGCTTGTAAAACAGTGTAAAGTAGACAGTGTACAGCTTGTAGAACAGTGTAAAGTAGACAGTGTACAGCTTGTAGAACAGTGTAAAGTAGTCAGTGTACAGCTTGTAGAACAGTGTAAAGTAGTCAGTGTACAGCTTGTAAAACAGTGTAAAGTAGATAGTGTACAGCTAGTAGAACAGTGTAAAGTAGTCAGTGTACAGCTTGTAGAACAGTGTAAAGTAGTCAGTGTACAGCTTGTAAAATAGTGTAAAGTAGACAGTGTACAGCTTGTAGAACAGTGTAAAGTAGTCAGTGTTCAGCTAGTAGAACAGTGTAAAGTAGTCAGTGTACAGCTTGTAAAACAGTGTAAAATACACAGTGTACAGCTTGTAAAACAGTGTAAAGTACACAGTGTACAGCTTGTAAAACAGTGTAAAGTACACAGTGTACAGCTTGTAGAACAGTGTAAAGTACTCAGTGTACAGCTTGTAAAACAGTGTAAAGTAGACAGCGTACAGCTTGTAGAACAGTGTAAAGTAGACAGCATACAGCTTGTAGAACAGTGTAAAGTAGTCAGTGTACAGCTTGTAAAACAGTGTAAAGTACACAGTGTACAGCTTGTAGAACAGTGCAAAGTACTCAGTGTACAGCTTGTAAAACAGTGTAAAGTAGACAGTGTACAGCTTATAAAACAGTGTAAAGTACACAGTGTACAGCTTGTAAAACATTGTAAAGTACACAGTGTACAGCTTTTAGAACAGTGTAAAGTACTCAGTGTACAGCTTGTAAAACAGTGTAAAGTAGACAGTGTACAGCTTGTAGAACAGTGTAAAGTAGACAGTGTACAGCTTGTAGAACAATGTAAAGTAGTCAGTGTACAGCTTGTAGAACAGTGTAAAGTAGTCAGTGTAAAGCTTGTAGAACAGTGTAAAGTAGTCAGTGTACAGCTTGTAAAACAGTGTAAAGTAGTCAGTATACAGCTTGTAGAACTGTGTAACGTAGTCAGTGTACAGCTTGTAAAACAGTGTAAAGTACTCAGTATACAGCTTGTAGAACAGTGTAAAGTAGTCAGTGTACAGCTTGTAAAACAGTGTAAAGTAGACAGTGTACAGCTAGTAGAACAGTGTAAAGTAGACAGCGTACAGCTTGTAGAACAGTGTAAAGTAGACAGCATACAGCTTGTAGAACAGTGTAAAGTAGTCAGTGTACAGCTTGTAAAACAGTGTAAAGTACACAGTGTACAGCTTGTAGAACAGTGCAAAGTACTCAGTGTACAGCTTGTAAAACAGTGTAAAGTACACAGTGTACAGCTTGTAGAACAGTGTAAAGTAGTCAGTGTACAGCTTATAAAACAGTGTAAAGTACACAGTGTACAGCTTGTAAAACATTGTAAAGTACACAGTGTACAGCTTGTAGAACAGTGTAAAGTACTCAGTGTACAGCTTGTAAAACAGTGTAAAGTAGACAGTGTACAGCTTGTAGAACAGTGTAAAGTAGACAGTGTACAGCTTGTAGAACAGTGTAAAGTAGACAGTGTACAGCTTGTAGAACTGTGTAACGTAGTCAGTGTACAGCTTGTAAAACAGTGTAAAGTACTCAGTATACAGCTTGTAGAACAGTGTAAAGTAGTCAGTGTACAGCTTGTAAAACAGTGTAAAGTAGTCAGTGTACAGCTTGTAAAACAGTGTAAAGTAGACAGTGTACAGCTAGTAGAACAGTGTAAAGTAGTCAATGTACAGCTTGTAGAACAGTGTAAAGTAGTCCGTGTACAGCTTGTAAAACAGTGTAAAGTAGACAGTGTACAGCTTGTAGAACAGTGTAAAGTAGTCAGTGTTCAGCTAGTAGAACAGTGTAAAGTAGTCAATGTACAGCTTGTAGAACAGTGTAAAGTAGTCAGTGTACAGCTTGTAAAACAGTGTAAAGTATTCAGTGTTCAGCTAGTAGAACAGTGTAAAGTAGTCAATGTACAGCTTGTAGAACAGTGTAAAGTAGTCAGTGTACAGCTTGTATAACAGTGTAAAGTAGTCAATGTACAGCTTGTAGAACAGTGTAAAGGAGTCAGTGTACAGCTTGTAAAACAGTGTAAAGTAGTCAGTGTTCAGCTAGTAGAACAGTGTAAAGTAGTCAATGTACAGCTTGTAGAACAGTGTAAAGTAGTCAGTGTACAGCTTGTATAACAGTGTAAAGTAGTCAGTGTTCAGCTAGTAGAACAGTGTAAAGTAGTCAGTGTACAACTTGTAGAACAGTGTAAAGTAGTCAGTGTACAGCTTGTAGAACAGTGTAAAGTAGTCAGTGTACAGCTTGTAGAACAGTGTAAAGTAGTCAGTGTACAGCTTGTATAACAGTGTAATATAGTCAGTGTTCAGCTAGTAGAACAGTGTAAAGTAGTCAGTGTTCAGCTTGTATAACAGTGTAAATTAGTCAGTGTTCAGCTAGTAGAACAGTGTAAAATAGTCAGTGTTCAGCTTGTAGAACAGTGTAAAGTAGCCAGAGTTCAGCTTGTAGAACAGTGTAAAATTGCTGTTTCCTCAAAATAACTCAACATTTAGCCATTACTCTCTAAACCACTGGCAACAAAAGTAAGTACACCACTAAGTGAAAATGGCCAAATTGTGCCCAGTTAGCCTTTTTTTCCTCGCTAGTGTCACTAGGTCTCAGGTGTGAAGAGAGAGCAAGTGTGTTAAATTTGGTCTTATCGATCTCAAACTCTCTCAAACTGGTCACTAGAAGTTCAACATGGCACCTCATGGCAAATAACTCAAAAAAAAATAATTTTTGCTCTACATAAAGATGGTCTAGGCTATAGTGTTGTCCCATAAAAAGTATAATAATAAAATGTTTATAATAATGTAATGTTACTTTTGTGAGATACTGTGAGTTCCCATAACTCATCCATCTTAATCATAAGTAGCTGCTAATGTTACTTATTTGGAGGCAGCACTGGCTATTGCAACAAAAATTGCCTGCTGTTCTCATTCATTCCACAACCTTGTCTGTATATAACCCATCATCCTGCATTTGTCATGTTTTAGGTGTTTGTATAATTTGCCAACTACAGTTATTGTTTGATTTGTGTTAAAAAAATAAAGAAATAAAGAACAACAGAAATATCCCACAGTTACATGAACAGAGAAATTACATTACATTACGAGTCTGTACAAGTGTGATATCACTCTGGTTAATTTTGTAGTAAATAAACTGTAAGCAGATGTTTGTCTTCCATAAAGAGTGATACATTCAGCTTCCTCTGCTATGTGTGCTTGACTAAAATCTAAAACAGTAAATACAGTTCAGTAAATATTTGTCACTGAGCTTTTATTCATAGACAGTGACATATTCAGAGAAGGTTTTGCTGGTCCAAGAAGTTTAGCCGTGGACACCATAAAAACTTGCTACATTTTGGGTCCACCAGGGAGCACCACCTCATTACATTAGACCTCTCAGTACAGTGAAAAGAGGAAATGCTGAAGTTTCCAGTCAAGTTCAGAGTTGAATTCCCTCGAGTGTCAGTGATGAGTGTGAAAGACTTGAACACTAACTCTGGACTCCAAGCCCCAAGGAATTTGATGTCTGCTTCACATTGTCATCTCAATTACCACAAAACAAACTCTGAACTAGCAACAATTGTTTGAACTCTGTGACCTGCATGTTCAAAGAGCTGTTGAAGCAGGTGCTGGAGCTTTGCTTGAGTAAACAATACGAAGGAAGCCTAGACTTTCTGTAGACCCAAAATAGTCAACATCCAGTACCCTCTAAGAGGACTGGCAAACCAAAGAGGTTATTTTTGCTGTATCCACAAATAGTTATTACAAATGAAATGACACATAAGAGGCAAAGTACAAATCAAACCTTAAGTAGCACTTCCTGTATTCATTATTATACATGCATTAACAAGGTGTTATATGGCATACATAGTACCTCATAACGCCAAGTATAAGGTTGTATAATTCCTTTTAAGCAATTATAATTGCACTTTATAAAGCAAGAGTGTATGACTTCATGAAGTTAGGTTTTATAAGATATTATAGCATCAATGTATAAGTAAACTGTATAGCGTAACGTCATAGGGTGTTATGCGAGGTACATTAAGCCAGGTCACTGAAAGTTTTAAGTGAAGTGAGGTAACTACATCTAACTAATAAAGAAGGAAGTGCAAGAATAAGTGTGCAAAGCTATCTTATAGCCATTGGTAATGCTATTACTAAGTTACACAAGTTACATAAACAGGTTGCTGTCTGGAAACAGTCTAGTACCGGTATCCAGCTCAACTGTATCAAATTCACAGCACATATTAAAGATATGCTTTAATATATATATATATATATATATATATATATATAAGCAGTGCCAGGTCCTTCAGAAATCATCTTTTGTTCTCGCACTTCATTCCAAATCTTCTCTTTTTCCCTAGAAGTGATTTCACCCAACAGATTTACCTGGATGTGTCACCGGGTCTGCTTTGATGAAACTATAGCTGAACTTTGTTATAGTGTGTAATTGTTCATAACATCGATGTTTGTTATGTTCTTATGCACAGATACTGCAATTCATTATAAAAAATGAATATAATAAAGTTGCTTACACATATTGTGTTATGCATGCCACTATAACCCCTTCTAAGCAATTATTAAAGCCTATTACAGACGTTAAAAGGCATTATGTATGTATAGTGTGTGTTTTCTCCTGTGTTCACCATTTTAATAAGTGTGTATTAACATGTATAATATTTTTTGGTCATTTACTGCTTGCAATCAACAACATTATTAAGCATTTAACTCACACTTATCAGATTGCTATTATTGCCGAAGCTCTTGGCAGCCTGTTTGAGCTGATATGTTGAAGGTTGTCCTTGCATTTAAAATTCAGGACTCCTGCATAGCTCCACATTAAAATGCACCACACAGGCTACAGGGCAAGTCCCATCTGAGCAAGCGAAATATGTGCTTGATTACATATCAGCTGCTTTTCTCTGATGAACTTCTTTGATGCGTTGGTCATTGACTGGATAGTAAGGTACCACCCAGTGAGCCTTAGGCGTTTGCTCTGAGACACATGAACATCTTTTCGAACTGCTGTTAACTCAACATCACTGGACAGCTCAACATGCTGAGAGGAGAATACTAACTCTCTATTTTGTTACATTAACTACAAGACAACTACACTGATGTGGGAAAGGTAGGTCCCTTCCACCCATCCACCCACCCACCCAAAGAAAGTGAGGACAATTGTGCTTCCTTGGACATCAAGAATATCATTATTCGTAATTAATCCCCATTTTAATTTATTAAACCTGTGACGTGGAATAGTACTATCATCACAATTGTAACAAAATTGCAATCACATGATTGAAAACATTACAGTTATGGGACCTACTTAGGCTATGTGGGTCCCAGGTAGGTTACCACTGTGGGGCCCAGTTAGGCTGCCATTGTAGGCCTCATTTAAGCCACAGTTGTGGCCGCTATTTAGGTCACTGTCGTGGGGCCCAGTTAGGCTACATTTGTGGTTCCAGCAAGGTTGCAGTTATTTCTGTTTTAACTGTTTGACTGCTCACATGGGCCCCATTTGCAGCCCTGATTGACTCCATTAGTGGCCCACATGGGTAAACACACACAGGGCCCATATAAAGCCAATGGACAATTCTTGTCTAAAGGGGACCCAATTGGCAGCCCACTTTAAACTCATGTGAGGCCAACATGGATGCAATGTTCCCACTCTGGACCTGCATGCTAAACACTACAGTGCGTTCCAGCCCTACTCTGCCCTGCAGTTCTTGAACGAATACCTGTAATGAACCGAGATCCCTGTCTGAATGTGATTTGAATGCTATGAAACAGGGGTGCCCATTCCTGTGTCCTGGAAATGAACCACCCTGGAGAGTTCAGATCCAGCACACCTGCCCCTGAAAATCATTATCTGGCTCAGGTGTGTCAGATTAGGCTTGAAGCTGAACTTTTCAGCATGGTGGATATCCAGGACCACGACTGGGCACCCCATGCTACATGGTTTGTTGTCTCTTCACAGACAAGAGATCACTATCAGTCATTCATCAGCCCTCATCCCCTCTGGCTCCATTTGTCATCTCCAGCTATGGAGCACGTGACCCAGGCCTCCTTTTTTCACTGTTGTACACAGTTCTCTGGGGAGAGTATCAAAGGCCTTGTTGAGCGATTAAGCCCTGTGTTCCAATGTATTGTGGTCTCTACGCTGAGCCCTCGGAGGGAAGGATGATGGATGAAATACAAATATCTCAGGCCTGGTGAGAATTATTCTCACCGCTCATACCTACACAGAAAGAGAGAGACAGAAGGAAAGAGATGTAGCATGTACTGGAATGAGTGGAGGACTCATTTGTATACTTATGAGGAGAGGAAAATGAGGATGGGACTGCAACACTAGGAGAATCTGTATGGAATGAAGGGCACTGAACAATCGGGCATGCATTAGCAATACCAATCCTGCCCATCATCTTCCCCCTTGTTTCAGGTGATTGATGGCACAAGCTCAGAGGCGTTCCGTAAGAGAATGCCAGGTTCTCTGAAAGGTCATGGTGTCTTGCATGCTGCGAATCAGAACAAGCATAAGGAGGTGCAAGCTTTTGCCTTTGAGATTGATAGTCTCATCAGCTACAAGTGTTCCAGTGATCCTCATAGCGATCCACAAAAACCACATTGTAACAATTATGTTGTTTCAGTTGTAATAATTATACATTTTATGGACATACTTAATGGTTGTATGTACAGAATTGTATGCCTTGTATTGTGGCCCATTCAAAAGTAGCCCAGGCTGAAATGCTATATATATATATATATATATATATATATATATATATATATATATATATATATACTACCAGTCAAAAGTTAAGGATCACTTTAGAATTTCAGTTCATGCAATTTTCATGCAATTCACAATTAATTTAAGTGTATCAGATGATTTTTAAAGAATAAAAATGTTTGTATTAAAGTCTATTTTTGTATAGAGGCTTATCCAAGCCAATCCAAGTTAAGGATGTTACTGGGCTAATTGGTTGTTAGGACACTCTTGATTAATTGTGATGCACAGCTGAAAAACATTCTACTAATAAGTGAGTATAAAAGGGAGAACAACATTCTAGGTTAGTTTAGTATCTGAAGCATCAGCAGTTGATGGCTTGCTGACCGACTCAAAATGGCCAGAAAGAAACAACTTTCTTCAGAGACCCTTCAGTCCATTGTTGGAGAGAAGGCTACTCCATTCAAAACAAGAATATTTCACTGTGATCCCAAACTTTGGAGTGGTAGTGTATATATATATATATATATATATATATATGCAGAAGTTTTCTGTAACAGTGAATAGCTAAGCGAGTGAAGGATGGCCAGTAAAACGTTTTCTTATGATGACTCATACCTGAAAGTCATGTTAGTACAGGAGTACAGGTGTTGCAGCACAGTAAGGCACTGCACCATCAATACAGAGTCTGCTGAATGTTGGTTAGTAGAAGGTTTGTGGAGTCAGAGTATGTACAAAGTTGCATGAGTTGGCCTTTCCTAACGATACACATGAACAACCTCGCACTACCAAGCCAACCAAGGTTTGAGACCTCTCCGAGCTCAAAACCCTTGTGGGGTGCCCAAACCTTTGCATGGAGCTTCTATCCTTTTTTGCTCAATAGCTGAACAGAAGTCAAACTGTTGAAAAGACGGTTTGGTCTTCAACTTGATCAGGATGCCCAAACCTTTACATGCCACTGTGTGTTTGTTTTTGTGACATCCCAAAAGAAGGTCATTCACAATGAGCTGTTTTTACAGCTTACTTTCCCGAGATTCACTGGGCGGCTTGGAGTATGTTCCTAAACTTTAACAGTGTTCACGTACAATATCAAACACTTTTGTAAAAGTAGAACTGAGAAGAATTTGCATTTAAATGAGATCGGCTCTTTAAACTATTTGAGAAATGGAAGAGAGGCGAGGTCAAATAACAGTTCAGACAAACAAAAGCCTCAAAAGCATCATTTTTATCAGTCCGCATCTCGCAAACACTTCAAGTCGACCTCTGTTCTGCTCCGTTTGCTACACTGAATTCTTTTATGAACATCTACAGTGAAAAAAGGCCACAATGGCCTGCCGAGCTGTTTTCTCCTTTGAGCACTTCACCTTTATGCAGTAGCAGGCAGAGCTCTGATCAGCTTTACAGAGGGAAAAGTAAACATCAAGGTCGAGCGCGCGAGCCGCCGCTCTGCTCATGCCCTGTTGCATGCTGGGAGGGCGTGCGGTGAGTGTGTCACCGTATCAATCAGGAACATCAAAGAGGAAACGGCCGTGTCTGCTCATTAGCGGCTTCTAAGCGAGTAATCCGCTCTGTAATGATCAGGTATGCTGAACACTAGCTTTCCACCAACTCTGCTACAACGGCAAGCTCTTTTTTCTTTCTGCGATTAGAACGCTTGTTTTGATGGTTATCCGGAACAGACCTTCTAGCAAGCTGATGAAAGGCTGTTTATATTTTTCTTTATGAGGAAGTCTTAGTCGTTCCTCCCACACATGCCGGGAGAGAAAAACAGGTTAATTCTGCATTTCCCCCAGAGGCCAAATCACTGTAAATCATCAGAGTGCTCTGTTGAAATGCATCATATGCCAGGAGAATAATATTTCCCCATTTATATACTAATTTGCATTACAAATCTATGTTCACACACATATAGAACCTTTGCATAAGATTTGGTTATAATAACCCTCACACTTCTAGGAATGAAAGCTGTATAATGGGAAATACACAATACACACAGTACTGAGTATTGAAAGATACCTAAGTATGTATTTTGTCCAGTTTGCAAATGCAAAGCCACGATATACTGAAAGGTTTATGGATGAACACAAGAGTCCAGTGTCATGGGGTGTAGTGCAAGTTCTGTTTGATGAAGCACTTTTCTTGAATCTTGCTTCATAACATTGACATAGGGTGCTATAAACATGTCACAGCAGATGCCAAATCCTCGCTGTCCAAATAAAAAAACATGTATCTTCCTGTTTGTTCATTTTAATTCCTCATTTGGTCACAGCAGCAGACCTAAAAACGTGCTGTTTTTTAAAAGTTTGGTGAAAGAGTGAGACAAAAGGCAAAAGCTCTATGAATGTGTTGAAGACGCCTTATTCAACTAGTAAAGAGAACTTCCAGAAAAGAACTGTTAAACTCAAGAAGTTGCTGCCATTGAAGCTAGCATCTTCTAGCTCTAATGACAGCTGCTGGCTGAGGCTGAACTGGCCAGCCAACATGGGATCCCCTGAAAACCAGGGGGTCAGAATAGTACAGTGTCACATTGCTATTACATCTGATATGTCAACAAACAGTAATTGTAACATTATTATAGACAAAATCTATATTTCGGTTTCCCGAAAGCATCTTAGCACAAAGAGTATTCTGAAATTGTAGAGTGGGCATAGCATTTAACTATTTGCTATTTGCGTTTTGCTGTATTATTAATGTACATATGTAATTAATTTTAATAATGTTTTTCAATCAGCAGATAGAACTGCTGCACGTAGTAGCAATCACAATAATTTAGCAAATCCATTCCTTTTCTGAGCTTTTCCTTATTAGCATTATGCTAGTGGGCCCAGGGCATTTTTGCTTACACTCAACAGGGAAAATGGTAAGCTTTGCTTGATTCTACATGTGATGAATCAGTGTACATGCACACGATCAAGCAGAAAATCATTTTATAAGAGCTAATGAGTTAAGCTAACTAGCAAGCATGGAAGTTACTTTGCCAACTTAACAAAAAGACCATTAAATCATGATTAATGTCTTTAGCTGTCTGTAAATTGAACTAGTACTAAAACTTCTGTAGTACTAAAACAAAAAGTTCTGTTAGTTCACATTTGGCTCAGTTCCTGTTTTTAAATGAGAATGAAAAAAACACACACACTTATAAAGCTCCTTTTTTAAATCCTGCAATGAAATATGTGACTGGTGCGAGTTCTTAATTATATCACAAAAATAAACCACACGCAATCATAAACTTATGAACTTGGCAAGCTTTATCAGCTTTAAAAAACTTTCAGTATTTGCGATATTGAGGTGTACGAACTCTCCGGATTAGAAGAAAATCCTGTTGTATTAATGCAGCTTTATCCATCTGAAAATAAGTTCTCGGCTGTTGTGATGCAATGCAGATTTGCTCTGTATTACTGGACATAATGTACCGTGATTAGCTCATTGAATGGGGATGTGAATGTTATATGGCAAGGTTCAAATGCAGTGCTTCCAAGTAGAGATTGAAAAAAATAAAAATCAAAATATTAAAACACACAGTTATTATTGATTACAGTGCTTGCATTTGAACATTATTACCAGAATGGGTTTTCCGTTAACTTGTATTCTCTGTAAACTAGTCTATATTCTGGCCTCAGTAAACAAGGTAATCAGATAGCTAATATGCTAACAGGCTGTTTCAGTTCAGTCTTCCAATTCAGATCTTCACTTAAGGAGTAAAACTACATACAGAACAGAACAGAGAATAAGTTTCTAGTATGCCAGTATGCATCAGCCTCAAATGACAATGACGCTGTAAGGTTGGTGTTAACTGCATCATTAGTGCTAGTAAAAATAGCAGTGTGCTAGTGGCTAAATGGATTATAAAGGCTAGTTATAAAGTAAATTGTAGGTTTGTACATTAGACCCAACTGGCAGACCTTATTGCTTTATGACTGTATCCGGTTCTCAGTACAAACAAAATTAAGTAATTCATTAACAGCCTACAGGAACATTATTGAAACTGTTATTGTCGGAGGCCATGAAGTATCACAATTCAGCTCCCAATGGGTCTCTTTATTAATTTAACATGATTTTGTGCCACATGGCCTTTTAGTTATGCCACCTTAAATTAGTTGCAAAGCTACAGTAGACTAGGTGGAAGTGTTTAGTTATAAAGTGTTTAACACCTCAAATACGTCCTGCGTGATTGAAGTCTTTAGAATGTTCTTTTGGAGACAGAAGCCCTGTTGGATGTGTTGACATCTTCAGTTTTACTATTAAAATAAATAACATGAAAGTAACAGTACTCACACTTCAACTCACACATGCTTCAATTTAAAGCTGAGGGTAAAATAATGATCATGAAATCTCTTTACGCCTCATACTAGAACCTTCATTATCAGCTTGCTTTCATCTAAAAGGATCTGATTTCCCAACAGCATGGTAGTGTAAAAGGACTAAACGTGCTAATGAATGGAAGCTAATAGCTACAAATTGGCATGAATTTTGCATGATGGCCATTGGTGGCTTCAGATTTCCACCATTTTTTCACGGAACTATTTCTTTGGTAACAGCCCTAAATGCAGTTAGCTATATATAACCCAACATTGTACAGTGTCTGAAACCACAATTCAGTATAGTTTTAGGCAAAATATTGATATGTGGCTGTAAGCTTCCATAACTTGTTAGCTTCATTAGCCTCATAGCCTAAAGAAGCAAATGTTAGACACTAACCATGTCTTGGTTAATTGGCTGCATCTGGTTTAGGACCTACTATGCACAATTGGTTTTCTACCTAATTGGTTTGTTGCTTCAACTCTAGGACATTCCAGTGGATTAATGTTTACATTCAACATGGACGAATGAGAATAAGAATAAGAATACGTGAAAATAATTCAGCCAATTTGCTCTGTTTTCCATGTAGTTATTGAATAGGAAACTTTTGGACATGACACATTAACTTCAGAGCCTTCTAGTCCTTCATACAAGAAAATGTAAAAAAAGACTTTTAGGGAAGTAAAATGTGTCTGTACTTGTTAGCTAGTTTTCTGTAAACCTAAAATCATGTTTAAACTTTACAATTAGTCTAATAACACACTACTTATTTAATTCTCAAGTCAAAATCTCATCTAAAATAATGCCCAACTAAAAACTGTGCGATCACAGTTTATTTCTCTGTGGTATCTAAATCATCAAGAACATCAAGAGCTAAACTGAAGGCCTTATGCATTAAATTAACAACCAACGTAGAAAGCAACAGAAGAATCAACCAATTGGGTTTTGATGGGTGGAACCAGTTTAGTGATACTGTAAAATGTCAACTGCAAATAGGCAGCTGATCAGTGGGATTCTGTCATTTGAAAAATGTCATGGTTCTGTACTAAAGGTGTTGGTGTAAAGTATATGTTAATGCCTGTTAGGAGATAAAATATATTAAATATATATTTATAGTGCTATATAGTGCTAACATTTAACTAGAAATTCAAAGAAGGCACTGGCTGAAAACAGAATCAATGTGGCATTGGCATAGTGTGCGAAGACTCAAGACAATAAAGCACAATAAACAAAAACCATCTATTAAACATGGCAGCACTGGAGATTGTCACCCAGTGCTACTAAACAGGTGGGACAGCAGGCAGGTAATCAATAGCCATACAACTCTCCCCAGTGGTAGATACTAACACCGCACCACTACCCTACTAAACAACCACACAGCCCAGCACAGAATAGCACCAGCAACGCATTTACACACCTTGCAGGTACAAGCTTGCAGTCCCAACAATTTACATATTTGCATGGCCATGCCTCTCTAGCTTCTGTAAATGAACATGCCAATATTGGGAGACTACCATATAGAAGTGTTTTGTTTGTTTGGTTGGTCGGTTGGTTGTTTTTTGAGATTTATGGCCCGAACAGAACAAAACTCAAGGCCTTGATCTGAAAGTCATGGATTTAAGACTAGGGCAGTTAACTCAGTTTAGTTTGCCGGCTTGGTCATTTTCTTGTCGCTGTTTTCAGCAACCACAGCCTTTTAGTCAAATGCCTGTGATTCACATCAGCCTGCTAGTTCGTGACCAAGTCAGATACACATATTGTGAGCTGAACAGAAAGTCTGGCATCTGGTTCCAGGCATGCAGAGTTGCTGGCCTTGACGCGTAATTGATGTGTGGAAGATGTTAGCAATGCATTTCACCTGGCCAAAAGGCTGCTGATGTTAGAGGACAACTAGTCTAATGGAAAATAACCTTGATAAAACTTTCACACATCGCTCAGTAGAGCACAGAACTGAATACGCTTTTCTGCTTATGAAACCTTTTCCTGTGATACATGAACACTGAGCCTGTCCCCAAGCTTCCACATGCTCTAATGTTCCCTTCTTCCTGTTTTAAGAAGAACCCTAAAAAGGTCAGATTTAGCGAGTCGCTAAAGACAGAAAGACAAAAAAAGCCACACAGAGTTTGTTTTTGGGGGGTTTTGATGTGAATGAAATCTCAGAGTCTGAGTCATTGAGTTCAGACTCTATTTAACCACCCTCAGCTCTGAGAGTCTCTCGTCAAAGCCCAGCCAATCCTTCCCACACGTCTACACAAATAGATAAACCATCCACCAGTAGAGCTGTCAGCCGCAAATATCTTAGCTTCCAAACTCGTTAAATATTAGCCAGCTCTGAATCGACAGACTTCTCTCCACAGATAGGCCGACGCAAGTACCATAAACTCTGCTGGAGTTGAGATTGAGAGCCAGCCTGTGTAAACCTAACCCGTCTAGCCTTTCTTCTGCTGCAGCTCCTGTTCAGTAAGGTCCGGTTTTATTTTTTATGAGCACAAGGGCCAGGTGATAAACTGCTGTTGTTATTGCCACGGACTGAAAACATCCTGTTCTGCCATAAGTCTCCCTAACTCACAGCTGATGTCCAACCAGTTGCAGTAAGCTTTGTGTTAAAGGGACATTCCACAGATGTTTATGCATAATGAAATGGATAAGATGCAAATAACATAATTCAGTGCTTGGATGTGGAATGTGCCCTGCCAGAGTCAGAATTACAATGCAGAAAAGTCTTGCATTGCTCAGGAACACTATTTAAAACCATTTAGCTTGGCAGAAAGTGCGTTTTCAGCACTGTAAACATAATATATATCATTAGAATAACAGCAAACAAACATAAATGTCAAAACAAAAAAACACATTTGGATCAACAAAAAGTACTTCATGTCATGAGAGCCAGTTTGAAACACAAAGTTTGGTTCTAGATTTCTCTTGGACACCACCAGTCATGTTCATTTAATCAACAGTTCACCTGATTTCCTGCAATGGAGCACTGATTTGCCAAGCCAGCCACTAGATAATAATTACAAATAATCCTGGGCTGCCATGAAAACAGCTTGGGCAATGGTTAAATGAACACACTGACATCAATATTAATTGCAATATAATTGCATTTTTTGTAATATTCATGTTTTTTATGTGCAAATACATGCATACTAACCAGATGAATGTGATTCTCTCAACATTTTCAGTGATAGTGAAACGAACCATTTAATGCCTCTAACATCCCAGAATGCTATTACATGACATGGTTAGGAATATGATGCCTGGTGACATCATTTTGTTATTACATACAGGGTGTAGTACCTTTTCACCACTGTGGCAATGTCAACAACTCAGAAGACACAGGCAGGTTCATTGTTTATTTAAGATGTAATAACAATGGCTATACCTACACTGTAGACAACGTGACTCCTGGTACCCAGCGTTAAATCTATGTTGGCAAGTTTCTCTGCAACAGACAATTTCAAATCTAGCTACTCAGAATGACTTTGTTTACATCTCAACCACTGACTTATGCAGTAAATTAAATGAATAGATATTTAGCAGCAGTGATTTTGTCTTATGATAATCTCTAAAAATACAGTGGAACTGTTTAGGAGAACAAACATTCTTAACTCTGTTAATGTAACTAATCCAAAAGTTCTGCCCATACAATGTAAGAAGCAGTGAAAAAGAAAATTAGGGTTTTCCATACGACAGTGATGATATACTAAATATGTGAGCACATGATGGCTAAATCTGGGTCATGTAACAGCAGGCTCCCTCCATGTTCATTTATATGTATATACCAGATTCTTTCAAGAAAAACTTCTAGGTAGTGGAAACTAAAGCGGAAACCAGCTGGACTTCAAATAACGTGCTGGATATAAATGGAAGGCACCAGGCGCAGGGGCATCTAAGGGGATGACTCACACAACGTGACCCCCGCAAGAGGTCCTCACTTGGCTGCATTACGCTGGCCCAGTCCCTCCATCCACCACTCTCTCATCTCTCCCAGAGTTACTTTGTCTGCCGGTTCATTTTGAACTGCCTGCTCTTTCATTTCTGCCTCACCAACGCTTTGCTCGAAAACAATAGAAAGGAGTATAAATAAATATGCATTGGGAGGTGGAGGAGGTTGTGGAGGGACAGGACTGGTGAGAAAAAGAAATGGTGGAGGATGAGCTTCTGAAGTTCTACAGCGGGAACAAAAAGTATTAGCCAGAAGTTGCCTAATACGTTGCAGACGTGAGGAGTCGTGACGTAGGAGAATATATTTTCCAAATATAATCCCGTGTCTATTTTAAAACCTTTGAGGGGCTATTTTGTATTCAATGTAATGACTAAGTAATGGTGCCTATTAGTTATGGGCATTATTAATTTATTTCGCTGTCCTGAATCCAAAATGAATGAAGATCGTGTTTGAAGGCAAAAGATGGGCTCATCACAAGTCCTCTAAATGACTGTCTCAGGAGGATGGTGCTCTGTTCTAGGGGTGTAACGGAACGCATTAATCTTCAAAAAGACACGTTCTCCCTTGGAACGGATTTACTTTAAGATCACACACACTGAAATAAAAACAGATGAACGACAGCACTCCGTCGCAGTGTCTGCCGTAGTGAGTCATGTATTAGAGGCTGAAGGATTTGGAAAACTTACTTGGTCCCACTCCCACCTGCTAGCAAGGTCTTCCCTGTCGACTTGGGAGGTGAGGGCTACCATGGGCTTTCTCAGAGTCATGTGAAGCACCACTGCATCCTTTCAATCTGCCGCTAAAGCAACATGATTGGAAAGCTCAAGGGCGTGTTGGAGGGGAATGCAAACTACAAACACTGTCAGATAACAGATGCCCACATAGCATTGCATTCACTCTATTGTGCTGAGTGATGGACTAATTGGGCTGATGCTTGGTGCAGTAGAAGTCGTTATGCTAGTTCTACCGAAGTCCTATTAGCTTACCTTATTTTCACACTATATACATCCCTCGTTTGGTGGAGAAACATTTACTTTCAGAGAGCAGCAAGCTTAACAAGGTCTACACTACTGACGTATAATTCTGTGCTTGAGCAAATGCGCTAGAATGTAAATGCTGCTGCACCAAGGTGAAACAGAAATTTAAAAAAAAAAAGCTTTAAGCCTTGTAGCCAGGGATTGGATATAACTGAATGTGAGTACTGGTAATTAGTATTCAGAATATTTTGTGTGTGTTTGTGTGTGTTTATGTAAGAAATATACCATTTATACTGAGTAATGAATGTGATCAGTTATTAATCTCAGTGTTATGGAGCTCTACTAAACTGTGAGTAGACTGATAAATCATTGTGATCAGTTATTAAAATCAGTGTTACTGAGCTCTGTTAAAGTCTGAGTAGACTGATAAATCAAAGTAGCCAGGGATCAGTGATAAATCAATGTGATTATCAGTTATATATATCACTGTGTAGCAAAAGGCAAAAAAGTAAGAATAATTTTTTTTCGAACTCAAATCACATTAAAATGTCTTCTTTTCTACAGACGAAGATAAATCACTTTAAAGGTCTGCAGCTTTGACAGATTTTCTCCTCTTGTTTCAGTTCACTGAGAAATAATATTAGCTGTGACTTAAGGGTGAATATGGTATGATAAAATAGGAAAGGGCTGGCTGTACATATTGATTTCCCACATGCCGTACAAAGCCTAGCTCATATCACCATCTCACAGCAGCAACAGCTGAGTGCTGGATTTCACACTTACACACACCTCACGGTAGAAGTCTTTTACCACCTTTGGAGCTTTGACAAGTGACGGACAGACAAGCGTGGCGACACCACCTTCAATCCTCTCCAAGAGCACAAGGCTTATTTTCAAAGTGTCCTCAACTACTTCCACAGCAGTTCCTCTTCGCAGGGTTCAATTACGGGTGCAGGAGTGGAGGTGTGAGGGCCTGGTGGGCAGTGTGACTCGGCCTGCCTCCGCTATTGGCTCTCAGAACCGGTTCAGCTCTGCTGCGACACTAGCCGCACCACGCAGCCTCCACTGGCACAGCTCTACCGGTGCTACTGTGAACATAATGAAAACAGTGCCAACACTCGAGGTAGTTCCCTGAAAGTGCTAACTCAAATTCCACTATTTAAAAAGCAGTACGCCACTCAAGACATTGAGTGTGCATTACAGTGATTTGGCCTTTTGGCAAGAGGCAACACACATAATTCAACCCCTCCAAACGTCTCACTGACAATATAGTTCATGTCTTTGGTGATCTGGTGTCTTTTGACTCATTCAAATCTGCCGCCAGACTTCTTACAGCATGTACATGTTTACACTGACCATAGTAAAATGGGTCAATGTTTACAATTGGAGATCACTTCCACCATTTTTCACTACACTATGGGCACATCAGCGTGCAGTTCAGATTGAAAAGAACTTTTTGTTTTGTTTGATCAAATTAACAATAAAAAGCAATTGCAGCAAAAACTGTATTTCTATTCTTATGTTGTGTTCTGGGTATTTTTTGCAAAAGGTGACACAAACAACAGCTATTCAGATTTAGATTTAACTCTTTACATATTAAATAAACACAACAACTGTTAGAAACATTATTAATTAAAAAGAACCGATAAAGCAGCAGTAGTTACTGAATAGTTTGGAATAATTCATAGTCATCAAATAATCCATAGCAATTACTGCATAATCCACAGTAGTTACTGTATAATCCAAAATAGTTAATACATTATTTAAAGTAATTACAGGATAATTTATTGTAGTAACAGCATCATCTATAATAGTTAATAAATAGTGAATAATTTATAGTACTTGCCAAAATAATTTATTGAAGCAACTGCATAAATAATAGCACCTACCCAATAATTCATAGTAGATACTGAATCATCTGTAGAAGTTACCATATCATTTATGGGAGCTGCTGAATATTAAATTTGGCAGTATTCATAGTATAACAGTAGTTACTAAATGATTGATCAAAGTTACTGAACAATTCCTAGTAGTTTACAGCTGTATCAATTTTTAGTATCTACTGAATAATTTGTGGTACTTACAAAATAATTTGTAATAGTTTAGTAACTGAACAATTCCTAATGCATAATTGCCAAATCATTTCTATAAGTTACTGAATAGTCAACAGTAGTTGCTGAATAATTCATAGTAGTCATTAAACAATCTATGCTGACTAGATTGTTTTTTTATGTGAAAATGTTTTCATTAAAACTTTTTTAAAGCCTAACCAACAACCCAACAAACATACACAAAGATGCACAAATGAAGTAAATTCAACTAGACAAGGGCAGATTATCTTATAGTTGTTACTGAATATTTCTTAGCAGTTAAAGAATAAATTCTCAGTACTTAGACAATAATGTATAGTGTTTTTGTATAATTCATATTATTTGTTGGATAATATGTCTTAAGACTTATGACTGAATAAAAGAGTGTTTTATAATTAGTCATCTGATCAACTGTATCTCTTTAGTAACTGTAACTGTAATTGTAGCTGTCCAAAACCAATAGCGAGGGCCCCTTTATATCATATCATTCATTGTTCATTTAAATGATATGATATAATGAATATTGGTTAATATGAGCAGGGACATTAACTAACAAGGCAACAATTTTGCGTAATGAAACTCCAGAGGCCAAGTGCTGATCCACTGTTTGTTGAAAGAGGATGCAAAAGAAAACAGGAAGGAAGCAACATGTTATGAGTGCAGGCGTAACAAATGCTAATGTACAGCGGCATCCTTTGACAAGCATCCAAACACAATGAAGACTTGGCACAAACGAAGGCTCGGGAAACATTAAGCAAGATTTAACTTGTTTGTAGCTTGTGTGAAACAGCCCCAGCCACTCTAGATTATTGATAACTGTTCTCCTCTGTTACTGTGTAGAAAGGGTTTGGCTGTGCCTCAAGATCCTGTATGGGACCTCATTTGGAAGGTCTGGTGTGCAGGGAGTGCAGTGTTGTTTCCACCAGCCTTGCGACAACAGCCAGAAACAAATGAAGATTAATAATGCATTGGGTGCAACTAACCAGATATCAGTCACTGAGAGCTCTGGGAACTGTGGACGTGCCGGAATGGAGTGGTGGAGATGTTGATGTGCTTGAGATTCTACCCGCGAAGCTAATGGGAGGAGGTTTCCTTATAAGTTCAGAACTCGGCGGAGGCAGAGAGTCCCATTTAAGCATGAACTCCCACAGCAGAGCTGCTGATTGGCCCATACGTTACACAACCTTCCGCCTTTGATGTCACGCCACTTCTATTAAACATTTAGTCGTTTCCCTTCCAGAGCTGCCCACAGGATACTTAGGCTGAACCTCAGGGCTCACTTTAAATAACAAATGAGTCGGGCAGAGATTTGTGTTTTATGATCTAGTTTAAAATGCAAAAATGAAGCAGCACATTGGAGCAAGTGGAAGGATTTTCTCGTCTGCCACCTTCCACCCATCTGAAGCACAATAAATATTAAGATCTGTGATTATCAGATTGTTTTGAGCATGGAGAACATATATTTGATGAATAATATCATCATTGATATCCACATACACTTCAAAATGAAAGTCAACTCATAAGATTGTAAGTTTAAAGCCCAGCAAAGCCACAGCTGTACATACCAATAAGCCAACTGATTGCTTTATTAAGATGAACTAGAAAAGGAGGTTGAGAGAACTTTTGACTAAAAAGCTTGAAGTGGGTGAACGCTGGTGTCCTCAAATCAGTGTAATCAGTGACCTTATCATTTTAATGGTCTTTAATAGTAAGTGCATTGATGGAAAACATATAGTGAAGTGTAGGAATGGGCACTTTGCCATTATTCAGTGAAAAGTTAACTATGGAGTTGATTGAAAGTGATATAAAAGTAAATGTAAATGTTTCAACGTACCCTATTCTCATTTGCCATATATTAACATTCTCAGCAAACACCTAGAGCATATGTAAAATCCTGTGCATGTAGGTGTTTTCTCCTTCTTGGTTTTTCTCTTGTATTGTGATGAATGCTGTAAGATCTTTAAACAAAATGTAATGTTAAACATTTTTTTAAAATTAATTTATAGAGTAAAGCTGTCATGATTTATAAAAGTCTTTACAATAACACTAGGCCATGATCAATCCAAAAGATTGATTCCGTGGGGATGTTTTGCTGCTTTGGGACCTGAAAAACATGCTGTTGTTAAAGAAACAATTTATTTTGTTCTGTATCAAATAATGCTTAAGGTGTCTGTTCATCTGTACATGAGCTAAGGCTTAAAATATAACCAAATTTGCAGCAAAGAAAAAAAAGCAACATCACATCTTAATGGCTAAAAAGAAATGTCTTTGCAGTGGCCTTTGAATCCAATATCAGTCAAATTCCTGATTTGAATCCAATACAGATGCTTTGGCAGGGCCTCAAATGAGTAGTTCATGCTTGAACACATAGCAATACATTTGTTAAAGAAATTCTGCAAAGAGTGGGTTCAGATTCCTCCCTAACGAAGTGAGAGGCTGATATTAAATAACAGGCAGTGTTATTGCTAGCAAAAACGTTATTCATTTACAGGGGCAATTACTTCTTCAAATGGATGAGTCACATGTTGGAATAAGTTTGCTTCTTCAATAGATTAAATGCTAATCTCAAAATTGTGTGTTTCATTTGTTTCTCTCTTTTTTCTTGAACATATAAAGGCTCTAGTAGTATTTAAAAGACAACTGAAGTTAAATAGAGGATTGTTCACTACACTACGCATGTTCATGTGTAACATCACATGCTCTGAATGTCAACAAGTAAAACCAGCACTCAGAAAATAAGATTTTTAAATGAATGCAGAGTGCCTGACCCTTATTTTCTTAATATCATTCTTAACACTGAAAAACGGCAAGGAGGTGTGACTAAATGTCATGGAAACAAATCCACACGAAGCTACCAAAATGCCAAGCATAGACGATGGCATGAAGCCACGGAGCGCCATTAAGAAAATTCCACACCAAGCTCTGGTACCATGGAAACAAATCCACACGAAGCCAGCAAATGCCATGAAAGTAAATCCACCTAAAGTCAGGGGAGGAAATAGAGATGGATCTGGAAGAAAGTACAAAATGCTTTAAAGACAAAAAGTTGACACCCGGAGTCAGTGAACACGTAGATGATGATCTCACTGCAGGTTCAAAACTAGACAACAGGCTAACACTTTCTTTTACAGGACCCAAGTTCTAAGTAGGTGTGAAGGACAAGCTCTGAGGTACTAGACAATTACACTCACCGGCCACTTCATTAGGTACACTTCTATCCGCACTACCACTTTCCATAAAGGAGCACTTTGCAGTTCTACCATTACAGACTGTAGTCCATCTGTTTCTCTGTATACTTTGTTAATTCCCTTTACCCTGTTCTTCAGTGGTTGGGACCCCCACAGGACCACCACGGAGCAGGTATTATTTGAGTGGTGGGTCGTTCTGAGCACTTCAGTGACGTAGAGTGTTGTGCTGATGCGAGTAGATCAGGATCAGCAGTGCTCCCTGCTTGACTGAGAATAGTCCACCCACCAAAACTATCCACCCAACAGTGTCCTGTGGGCAGCGTCCTGTGGCCACTGATGAAAGACTAGAGAATGAACAATACAAACTGTGAAGCAACAGATGAGCTCATGATCTCTGACTTTACATTTAAGAGGTAGGCCAGCAAGGTTGGAGTGTCTAATAGAGTGGACAGTGAGTGGACACAGTGTTAAAGTACTCCAGCAGCACTGCTGTGTCTGTTCTACTCGCACCAGCACAACATATACTAAAAAACCACCACCAAGCCAGTGTCACAGCAGTGCTGAAAATGATCCCCCACCTGAAAATACCTGCGTTGTTTTGGTCCTGTGGGGGTCCTGACCACTGAAGACCAGGGACTGTTGGTGGTTATTCAAATGAACTGAGATCACCAGTTCTGAAAGTGAAACTTTTCAATGCTTGCTTGTTATAGGATCTCTTTTTGTTGACATTTTTCACAGAAACCTTTTTGGAACTGAGGTTATTAGGGTCACTTGTGTTTCACCTGTCCTATAAGCAGAATGTATTTAAATTGAGCTAACGTAGAATCCCAAGGGAAGCTTCAAAACAATATCAACTGTAGGGAAGCGGTGACATTAGCATGTACAAACGTGCAAACCAGTGCTATTTTAATGCCGGGCTCTGTTAGCACAGAAGGGGGTGGCTAGGCTCTGTAAACCCAAGAAAAGTCTGTGCTTCATCATTTCTGTCACTACCCACCACCACAGAGAGTGTGTGGTATATGTAGGAAGGCAATTTAAACACAGTCTCATGAGGCTAGCACAACATTGACTGGCAGAAAACCATCATAATATCTTTTCAGAGGATCACAGTCATTCAGGATCCATGCAGCACAGAACCAGATCCAGCCAGATTTCAGATCACTGCACATCTGTCAATACACAGTAGTCTGGTATTACCTGTGTGTTGAGGGTGGGATTAAAGAAAGGATCTGAGGTGTGTGTCAAGGATACCCAGCACTTTGGGTTTAACCCAAAAGATGCTTGTACATTTGATTTACATCACCACCTCAGCTTTTTTTTTTGTTTTTTGTCTTTTCATGACTGTCAGAACATGTGAGCATTTGATCCATCACTTTTTAAAAAGTACTGGAGTGATGCCCCACCAAGTAGTTGATTCAGTTTATTACCACTTTTTTAAATCAATAGGCGCTGCAAGGGATGGGGAGAAGTTAGAGTTATGAAGATATACTGGGGCTACAATAGAGCTGTGTAAACAAACCCCCATGGTCTACTGCAAAGTTCGAGCATTTTTTCCCTCATAAATCAATTCGACAACACAACCTCTGTTTTTGTGTTATAGTGTCCTGTTCTCTTGACCACTGAAATGAAAAAGTTGAACTAGTAAGTAAAAAGTGGTCCAGTACATGTTTGTACGCTCTGTATGTGAAGGACACTCTGTAGTCTCTTCTATAGTTCAGCCTGGATAAAGTACAAATTAAAACCACAATATCTCTGTTATTCCACGACTGCAGTTTATGATCTATAGCTGAAAATGATCTATAAGTTTTAGTGGGCTTTGAATAATGTGTCTGTCCTCTACTTATCAAAAACAGTTAAATTTTGCTTCAAAGACCAAGATGCTCCAGTTAGGATGCTTGTAAATGTTGACCCCAGAGCTCCAGATTCCCATTCCAATCGTTCAGCCAATCTAGGCCCTTATAAGCAACATCTACTGGACCTTGACCACCAAAAAGTACCACACCAGTAATAACCAGCTAACCATGTTATGAGATATAAGAACATCAATCTTCTTGGTCACTGCGGCTAGTTTTGACATTCCCGCTCAAGCAACATAGAAAGACAGATGCCAGTGCCCTGGGAGTCACTGGAGTCATCACATAATAATTACTCCAGTGGTGAAAAGAATTCAATTTGCATATGCCAAACGAGTTCTAATTGCATTGCTACTTTGTTGTGACCCTAACGAAACTCATGATCCCCTCAAAATGAAATTTATTAATGAGGGCTCTAGGTGTCATAAGGGCACAGGAGAACAACATTGATTAACCCAGCAACAGCACTGGAATAAATCCAAAACGAAATGCTAGCTAGCATCATTCACATGCATAACAGAATCCAGGAGCCTTAGTGCTAGACTACTAGACATAATGCTACTTTAATACTTTAGACATGAAGTATTCACCAGGGCTCAGCACCAGTTTAAAAAACAAATGCTATAAATGGACCTTCATTAGCCATGAATAAACAATGCAACAGGAAACATATAATCCAGAACAGAACCATTCATTTGAAATCTGTTATTGGTTGATAACATTACTTTTTGTATTATGTAGTTCACTACTTCTAAAAACTCACCAACGTCATCATTTCACATCATAGCATATGTGGTGTTTTTGCATGTAGGCTAAAGATTTATTTTCTAATTATGATCTATGAGCAGACAATATCTCTCGATGACTTCTGTTCTTCAACATACATCAGAACATTCAAAGCTCTTCCTTGTTTCGCTGTAGATTTGATCAGCTCCGCTAACCATATAGGTGCACTTTGTAGTTCTACATTTACAGACTGTAGTTCATCTGTTTATCTCTATACTTTCATCCTTTCCTTTAAAGCTCAGGACACCCACAGGACCACCACGAAGCAGGTATTATTGGATTATTTGAATGGTGGATCATTATCAGGACAGCAGTGACACTGACGTGGTGGTGAGGCTCCCTGTTATTGGTGGGGTCCCATGTTGGCTGGCTGTTAAGTCACTTGCCATAGTGATGCTGATGCTCCTCCACACATGAACCAAGATCTTACAAATCTCCACTTTTGTCTTCGTTTTGAGAAATGAGTAACAATTCACTCTTTTTACCAACCTCTTGGGAAAATTGGGCAAGTTTTCAGAGTTACAAATATGCTACGGCATATTGTAAAAGCTTTTCAGAGATATCCCGAGCATAGTTACAGTTGCTAGGCTATGAAGGACCAACTGGGTGAACAAGTCTGCTACAGACCAGTGCTGCATCTATGCTTAGTTAAGAAAACCAAACAGTTCACTGACTGATGGTGAAGCAGGTAAACAATGACACCATAATGTCAGAATACGTTTATTTTTATGTATAAATTCTAATTTTGAAACATTCACAGGGTTCAAGACATTAATTGGGGGGCCCTGGACCCCTATGATCCCTTGTATTTCACACATTGGGTGGTGTGTTAGCATGAGTTATGCTAGTACGCGTGGATCACACATTTAATTAATTAATGATTGATGTGTTCTATGATAATACATTGTTCACCACTGCCATACCATAGTGCACTTATTTGATTCATTCATCTGTCTGCGCTTATCCTTCTGGGTCTCGGGAGGCTGCCAGAGTCTATCCCAGCACTCAGAAGGCAGAAAACATACTGGACAGGCCACCAATCCATCACAAGGCATTCACACAGACATACACTTTTTACACACTCACACCTAGGGGCAGGTTAGTATCTGATCTGTCTGACTGCATGTCCAGCTTCCAATCTTTGAACTGTGGGAGGAAACCTGAGCGCTGGAAGAAGCCCACATAAATACAGGGAGAGCATGCAAACTCCACACAGAACCAAACCCAAGCCCTGCTACCCACTGTGCCACCCTAAACCTATACAGAACCTGCAAAATTCCACCCATCTTGGAATTGTCAGTTAAAAATGGCTATTAGGTGCAAGTCATTCATTTTTCGACTTCAGGTAAAAATCTGAAAACATACATTCTAAAACTTTGTCTCTTTTTTAATGTGTCAGTTGTGTACCTTCCATTCCTTTCAGGAGACCTGCTTTCAGTTTTTTGAAGAAATTTGCAGGGATACTTTTTATATACCTCAGAAGTCTCAGAAGTCGGTTGCAGTTTCTGCTTCTCACAGCTCCAGTAAACCCAACATGTGTAATGATGTTGAGGTCACCAGTCCATACCATAGGACCCTGGGGCACCAGTCCATTCTTCTGAGAACACCAGCAGCTTCTTTGTTCGATTTCGGGTTTATTTTAATCTCTGTATTTCTTTTCTCAGTAACGGCTTCTTGACAGCTGCACTTTCTTTTAGACCCGTAGTGTCTAGAGTTTTCTTCTTACAGTAAAGGAATGGCTTCTCTATCCACTCATGTGGCAGACTTGATGCTACAGTGATCTATTATCGGTTCTTGAGGTACAACGTGATATTGCAACACAACAAATAGACATCTTTGACAAACTATCAAAGCGGATGGTATAGAAATGGTGTAAGCTTAAAAACTAACAAATTGATTGTCATCTTATATATTGCTGATGATGACAGTTTTGGTGAGGTGTCATGTTTACATTAAGTGTTTTTAATTATTTTGTAAGACATTTGTTTTCCTTATCCAAGTGAATTATCTCAAAATATATTTTTTTACAGGGAAACATTAGCATGTCCTCTTTGGAGAACACACCTCTTTACATTTAAATGCAAAGTTCACTAAAAACATTTTTACACAATTCTAATTATTTAATTATCTAATTATTTTTTCCCAATATGTTAAACTCAGCCAATAAATAGAAACCGTCCCCTCAATTTCTCCACAAAACATACACTACCGCTCAAAAGTTTGGGATCACAGTGAAATGTTCCGGTTTTCAATGGAGTATCTTCCTTCCTTAACACAACAATGGACTGACGGGTCTCTAAAGAAAGTTGTTTCTTTCTGGTCATTTTGAGTCAGCAAGCCATCAACTGCTGATGCTTCAGATACTAAACTAACCTAGAATGTTGTTCCCTTTAATGCTCACTTATTAGTAGAATGTTTTTCAGCTGTGCATCACAATTGAGCAAGAGTGTCCTAACAACCAATTAGCCCAATAACATCCTTAACTTGGATTGGCGGCCGTACCAGGAGATTTAGACAGAGGACTGAGAATTACTGATAATAGGACTATATGCAAAATAAGCCTCTATACAAAAATAGACTTTAATACAAACATTTTTATTCTTTAACAATCATCTGATACACTCACATTAATTGTGAAATGGACAATATTGTTTATGAATTGCATGAAAATTGCATAAATTGCATGAAATGAAATTCTAAAGTGATCCTAAAATTTTGAGCAGTAGTATACGTTTCTTTATATTGTGTAAAAATTGTTGAAAGAACCAATAGAATTACACATGGAATACAGTCTTGTGTATTGAACTTACTCACATTGAAAGTAAAAGTAGGTTTTTGTCCTCTTGTGTAATGTTACTATTCTGGAGATAGATGTATTTCTTTGGACAGCAGCGATTTGCAATTTAATTACCGTCATCATTATGTTGCTTAAAATAAGCAACACTTTTGGAATGGGAATGTACAGAATTCATAATTCATTCAGAATATTCACTCTTCGGTTGTCAGCCTATGATATAAACTAGCAGAGTAAACAAAAACAGTGTAACCCCTCACTGTGACCTGACGCTAGTGTTGCAGTCGGCTCTCATTATTTTCTGTGCTTGGCCATCTCCAGTTGATCATGCACAACTTTTGCCATATGTCATTGTGGAATAGGAGAGCCAAAAGCTCGACTAATTGGGAGCACAATGTTCTGCGTGGCAAAATAAGCAAATAAAGGAAGAAATAAACAAATAAAGAACAGCTTCTACCACAGGAATGACTTTCCGCTGGTAAGAGCTGCTGAAGAGCGCAGTACTTAATACCGAGACAGGAATTAAGTGGTTACATGTACGTAAATACAGTTTCCATTGATGGGTATTTTTCTAAACCACCTCTTCTGCAAGGCCCAGGATTAAACCGGTACCTGTAGTAGAACTAGAACTAGAACTATTTCTTCATATTTATAATGTTTATTACGCTGTTTCTCCATGACGGGCCTCATCTGTATTCACTGGTTTTGCCTTGTTTAACTTGTTTTAAAAAAATGAAACATGGAATGAAGATTGCAAAAGTTATATGTGCATTTTATTTTTTAGGAATTTTTCCCTCCCATGTACATGTTTTATTTGTGCTGTATTTTGATTGTTGTGTAATTGTGTATTGAGTTTATTTCTTTTGTTTTCTTTGTCTTGAGTTTTATAGTTGGAGGCAAATGTTGGAAGAAATCATAATTTGTTGACTTTCTAAGTGAAAGTAAATTAACACAGTGTCTACAGGGAATAAACTTAAACGTAGCATGTTTCTGCTCATTGCCGTGCACAGTTTCCATTCATCTGCTCAGTTGTCACACCATTTCACACTAGCTAAGTTATATTTACATATTACTGCTTATGGGCTATTTGTAATACATGCGACCACAATCACAATCACAATCACTGACTTTTTCTCAGTTATTGTACGTATAAGTAAAAAACGTATATTTGCTGTACAACACAAGTTTAAACCTGCAAATGAACATCTGTTGTATATTTACAGCTAAAGAATGTAAATTCAGAAAAAACTATTGATGACCTTTATCTCACAGATATTTTTGTATTGTATATTACAAGTAGGAAGTTCTCATTAATGAAGTTATAAAATAACTTAAGTTTGGGAGAAGGACCACACCCAAACTTCTCCTCTTCATCATTACATGCTTTATATAAACCACTCCTCTGCTCTTACCTTCTCATGACCAAATTCACACCCCACCACCTCCCCAGCTCCTGTGTCTTCTTATACCCTCTGTTTTCTCTTTGTCCAGCATTGTGTTAATCTGTGCTATGTGCCTCATTTCCCGCGCCCTGTTCCTCTTGGTTGAGAGCTTGTGTTCTGTTATTTGTGGACTTTTAGATCGTGATTATTTATGTTTTCTCTGTTTGCATGGTTTGTGTTGTGTTTGGTTATTTTGTTACTTTGTTTTTTTCTGATTTTTGTTTTTGTTCTCTAAAGTCACTGTGGACTGTGTATCCGCTCTCCCGTCTCCTTCATCATCACACTTTCTGCTGTTTTTCCTTTTACTTATAACCATAACATGCTATAACTTATGATGTAGCTTTTAGAGACGTGAATTAATCAGTTGTCTGGTTTCTATGGCCACCACTGTGAACAACTCTGACTTGTCAGAGTTTCTCTGCAGCAAAGCATTTCCCACCAAATCAGTGTAAATGACTTTTTACATCTTGTAGCAAATTAATTATGCAGACGAATTGAAAGATCCATGTCACTCGACTTTCATTAGCTTCTAGCACTGTTACTTTTTTTGCTTCTGCTCAAACTGCTTTCCAGAAAGTTTTATATTTAGCTGACTTTTAGTAACACTTTTCCTGGAGTTGGGGATCAGGCCAATAATAGAGTATATAAAGGATATACAGTGGTTTGGAAGGTTGTTGTAAAAACTGGAAGTCTGGAAATGAATCACTGCTGTTCTAGCCATTACAGTATTGTCAGTATTTACATTGCGTGACGAGTCTGGCAAACTGGAGACAGAGCACAAACCTACTGTTGAAAATGTCAGTTGCTTGATATAATCTACATACCGTCATGTTTCCATGTAGAATTGTGCATTTATGAGAAAAATATTTTCCAACACGTTCAGACTTGATTGGTCGAGATGCTTTTGCACCTTATGTTCATCGAACGGTGCCAGATTATTTATGTCAGATTTACCAAGTGTGAACTCCCCCTCTAGATCTGAGAAGACATGGAGCCAAAGCGCACCCTCTCTGTCTCACTGGGAAAATGCAGGGGCTGGAAAGATTCGAGCAGTTCACATTTTAGTCTCTTCGCATTTTACGCCCCTCTGTGCTGCCGCCCATGAAAAAAACATCACGTTCGGGACCCACAGGAATAAATACTTGAATGGCGATGTTCATTCTCCACCGCATTGCCCAAAACAGCAAACAGAATGATTCTAACACAGAATGATTCTAACATGCTATAAAAAAGTTTAACATAAAAACTGTATTTGTAAGCAGTCTAATTGTTTTCATTCATGTCAAAAAGTTTGTATACATTTATGAAAGTGGTGCAACGAAAATAATACAGTTCCAGTGATTAAAGGCAAAGTTCTTTATTTACCCAAATGTCAAAAACTCTTACATTTCAGAGTTTTTTAACTGTGTATTACTGCTTCAGGCAGCTCGTTAAAGGCCCTTATCATATTAAACTGAACTCTTCTTCTTTATTAAAAAGTAGAAGTATGACATTGTATGTAAACATTGCTAAAGTTATCAAATTATAGATAAAACAATTTAAAATATATAATAATTTGAACAGCTGTTTAGCACCACCTCATCACGGTAAAGTTTAAGGAATAGTAATAAGACATATCCTCACTTTCCAAAAAAAACCCAGTTTCTCCATAATGGCAACTTTCTAGAAGAGGCCGAAAACCTATACTCTTCATTTACGATGGAATTGTAATTTTTCCAAGTTATTTTTGGAGCATTTCCATCTGTCCAGTGATCATGAAATGTTCACACAATATCACAGCAAAGAGGAGCCGCTACAGTCAGCTAAAATACAGATACATGTTGTTCAGTGACTGTATATGAGAAACAGGAGAGAGGCTATTTATACATATTAGTTTTAAAAGCCTCGTTTTGTGAAAAAACAAATGAAAGGTCTGCACAATGCGGGTAATAACAAGGCCAAATCATTTGTGGATGGGATTCATTTTGAGGCATCACAGTCACTGTGGGTAAACAGCCAACAGGTTGCAGGATCATGGCTGGGTGGTGCCGGCTTGGACAATTATTGGCTGCTTGTGGAAGCAAACAGGCAAGCAGCAAATAATCTGCAAGTGTGCTACAGAGACAACACGCTACTAACCATCCAGTTATTAACAAAATCTCATTCCACAGCATTTGTTTTGAGTTCTTTAACCCGCGTATGATCAGCATCTGTTAGGGCCCTAATTTCAACTGGCTTGAGGGCTTTGTGTGGAGTATTTAGCTATCACTATTATGCTGACACCCGTAAAAACAGTGTTAGCGGCGAAGCTAAGCACCTGTGCTCTGGTGCTGCCCGCTTGTCTGTTGACAGTGACATCACATGACGAGATGCTGATTGTTCATATGACTTTGTGATGTTTCAAATAATTAATTGTGTGATTGGGTGTAGGGAAAGTCACTGCCTCACTGTGTCATGGAGTTAGTGTGAACAAAGTGGGCGGGTGTGGGTGGGTATGGCGTATGGTTGAAGTGGGAAGGTGTGGGCACAAATATTGCTAGGTTTGTGGGCAAGAGTGCAGACAAGAATTGCTCAATTTTGCAGATGCTGGCATATGTGATTAGTGCTTGAATCAAAAGGGTGTGGGCAGTAATGATCAGGCCAGTATAAACTTCTATTTAAGGAAAGCATTTGATAAAATAAAGCTTTCTTAAACTTTAAATACATACGATCCAGTCTATACAGTCCATATCGATAAAGAGCAACAACAGCTTGTTTTAAATGAATTGTTTTCATGATGTCACAATAACCTTTGTTTGTACTTATCTCTCCTTATTGAGTCCACAGCAGTGCAGCTCTGCCAATTCACACTGAAAACACAAGGAGTGTTTCAGATTGGACTATTTCTTGAATGAGGCACAATACAGGGTGGCCAGAGCTCATTTACATATATCAGTCCTAAAGGCACAGTGACAGGCTGGAAAATGGTTGTGTGAAAAAGAATTATGACTGTTTAGGTACCACAAAAAAGCTATAAGTTAATTTTAAATGCATGAGATGGCCCTTAATCGCCATAGTTATTAAAACACACTGATTAATTCTAAAGAATACAGAGATATTTAAAATTGTCATGTATTCGCCACATATATAGAAAAATTAAACATCAAGGACTCCTTATGGGCTCTTTGCAACTCTGAAGTCAGCTGAATGCTTGAGTACAACAAGCTATTTTAGAAAATTATGAGGCAGAATTGAGATTCATCTGTGACAGCAGTGCTGACGAAGGGGACAGCTGCTATGTCTTAGGTCATTTCTCCCTGCCAGAGTGAATGTTACACGAGGTGTCAACAGTCTAAAGTCATATTTCCATTAAATAAACATATATCCATAAAAAAGTTATATCAATGCCACCGTATGAGATGCTACCTCAGAGCGTCAGCCGTTCAATTGTTGCTGCTTTAAAAGAACCCTCTGAATGGTGGGACCTTGACCAGGGACAAACATCACGTTTGCAATTTCATTCCAATGGCGTACGCAGAGAATCGCTGCGCCTTGAATGGTGTCTAAGTGCCAGTACATTCAAAAGAAGTGAAATTCAATTAGTGCAAGTCATCTCTCATCCTCTGCTGGCAGGAATGTGGTTGTTAGGCAACAGCAAGGCCGCTCCATACTCTCTGGCTGTACAGTTACATTCAAACCATTCGACGAGGAAGGAAAAAAAAGTCTTGCGTCGTGGTGGGTGCAAAGCGTTCTCACAGACAAGAGGGGGAAAAAAACCCTTCACACATATCTGGCTGCTTCTTAAACCGTAGTCCTGTTTCCTTTTACCTGCCAGTACAGCTACATGAGCTATTGAACACTGACAGATCACTCACAGGAAAATATTTGTTCAGCACAGCCTCCTCATGCAGGTCCCCTAGAGTGCTGAAGTAGCGTGCAGTCTGCTCAAGTTGTGTAAGAACCACATCAAGAGCTGCACATTGCTGCACCTTATAAAAGAGCTAGTGTCGCTTCTGAGATCCGCCTGGCCAAGCTATGTTCAACGCCATTTTAAAATACTTACTATACACAAATATGACTGCACATCACCTGAACTCTGCACTTAGTAAAGTTTTTAATAGTGCAAATGATAGTGTCTAACAAAAAACCTGAAATCAAGTATCTCCACAATAGCAGCTTTACAGGAGACGACCAAATAAAACATTGTTTTACTCAATGAGGTTTTATTCCAAGTACTTTTGGAACAGTTTATTGGTCCAATCACCATCAATGACAACATCAACATGGTTTGTTTAGCCATAGTTCCGCCTTAGAAGCTGCCTTTTCCACTTCTTGCAGTTTAAGTAATCCCAATCACTTTCAGTGATGTTGAGCTTTGGTTTCTGGGATGATTGGTTCATTGTTCTGAGAGCTCCAGCAGCTTCTTTTCTTGATTTGCAAATGTTCTTCTTTTTTGTCTAATTTCTTCACACTGAAGGCTTCTTGACAGCTACACATTCTTTCAGATGCATAGTGTTGAGTTGTCTTCTCACAGCGATAGGACTGACAGAAACACTAGTGGATTGATTTTTTTATATGAGGTGTGAGTGGAGCAGTAACTGGAGTAGCTATAACTGGTTTGTTGTAATATTTGGCGGGATGGAAGAGTTAAAGTGACAGCACATGTACAAAAGAGACACGGCTAGATTTGAGTTTCTATTTAGCATTGAAAGCTTTGTGTAATTTTCTATTAAATGTATTTTCCTGAGACTGAAAATAACTGGCCATTTTGACCAGAGCTTAAAAAAACTGGGCAATAATCAGCTCTGACCCATAGCCTACTGGATTGCTTATTCTAAATATTGAAGTAATTTATTAAACATATTGTTTAATTTTGTATGTCTTTTTGCATGTTACCTCTCATGATCTTGTGGTTTATCACTTTAACTTTTATTCAGCAGGACCACAGGTGGCCAGTCCACCAGCAGAATGGATATCTTTTTTATTAATATAATTATATAGAGAATTTTTCCCCCATACCTCTGTTTTCAGATGAACTAGGATAATGTAGGCTTCCTGTGCCATGTGACTGTTGTGACTTTGTTGAGCTGCTAGTGAGCAAATAGGGGGACAAGGGAAATAGGGGAAACAGTGTCACCACCAGGCATGGTGAAGAAATTGCCTACTGTAAGAAAGGATTGTTATAGAAAAGTGCATTCTAGAATAACATGAGCTTTCGATGAGCCACTGTTTGTCTAGCACTATTTGAAATTCATGATATGATACACATGATTTCTTTATATATAAGAAGAGCAGCTTCCAAAGGTGCCTGTAGTCCTCTTCACCCCTACTGCCACTATAATGCCTGCACCACCAAGGCAAAGAGCAGTAACTATGCCAACAGGGAAACTGAGAAAAACAGCTTCTAAGTTGCTTTCCAGCCAAATACGCAGTCTTAAAAATAAAGGTGCCAAAAAAGTGTTCTTTGGAGAAATGCCACTGAGTTTTTCAATTTCAGACCTTTACTCCAGCTTCCAGTCCAGGATTGTGTAATGACCGATAGTTAATTCAATTGTGGATGTAACTAATTGAATACCTACCAGTGATTATACAAACTTGGGCTGGAAACTGGAATAGAAAACTTCTTCAATGCCCTCATAGAGTAAAGAATTCTATACAGTTACAATAAAAGGTCCAATGATTTGTAATGCTATAGCAGAACCTATTTCAGTGCTCACACTCATAAACAAAGCAATAGTCTTTATCACAGAGTAAAATTAATCCTCATTTATTTTTTATTCTAATGTTTTGCATCAAAATTGCAGTTTTGGCTTTGTGATGCAGAATACAATAACCGAGCACTTTATTAGAACCACTAGACTAATACTGGGTGGGGCCTCTCTTTGCTCTCAGTTCTTCATAGCATGGACCACAAACTTAGAAATGCTCCCAATATCTTGTGGAATACAAGATATTGGGAGCATTTCTAAGTTTGTGGTCCATGTTGAAAAGATGAAATTCCATTTGATTTATCGGTGCACCTTAATGCTGTGAATCTCCCATTCTACCACATCCTGGAGGCATTCTATTGGATTCAGATCCACTAAAATTAAATATTAGGAGCTCAGCAGTTATGGAGATAGTCTAACCAGCCCGTCTGTCACCAACAACAATGGCAAAAAATGATTAAGATCACATTTTTGCTCATTCTGACAATGTGAACATTACCGGAAGCTTCTGGCTTGTGTGAACATGAGGTTTTGGCTTATTATATAACTGCCTTTATAAGTACATGATGAATTTAGATTCTGATAATTATTGTTTTTTCCTTCTTCTTAATACTGCAGGGCTTGCACTGGCAGGACAGCGATGGGAGATGTTCTGAGCCAGGCCAGATTTAGACTGTCCCATCTCCAGTGTGCACTGCAAGAGACGACTGCTGTAACATAACCCAGTAGACCTGCGCTTACGCATATAATCACTGGCCAGCAAGCATGTTTCCCCACCCCAAGTGCATGACTTTGTGGAAAACTATTCAAGGTTGAAGTAAGCCTGGTAAAGAGTGGCGAACTAAGATTTCCAAAAATTTGATCAAAGTCAATGCCGGTGCATCACTCAGATCAGCTTATTTACTAGATCACCTTGTGCTGTGGAAGCGTCTTGAGTCCTTTCTTTTGTTCCTGGCTATGTAATATACATAAGGATGTAGTCTATGCTAGGCACGCCTCAAACTAATCTTTTTGCATTTAAAGGGCAGGGGGATTTAGCTTTAATTTCCTGCCAGCGCTACAGCAGTGATCTGCATATTGATGACGGCTGGTCTCAGGCTTCCGCATAAGCTACCGATCACTATTACCAAACACTGTAGCAAATATTTCTGGCAGAGGTACATTTGTGTGATTAATTATGATAATGTACAACAGGCTGCTGTTTAATTAGTACAAGGTGTGGCGCACAGTGAGTGAAGTGTGCATAAGGAGGTTAGAGATGATTCTGGTGACCATGGGCCATGCCTTAAAGATGGAAAACCATGGCTAGCAGGCCAAAATTAAAATGAACCATATGTGGATTGCCAATATCACATTACAGCAAGGTCCCATGAATACTGCAAGCAAATTCACCTCCAACAGTTTTACAAGCAACTCAACGCTTGATTCCAAAAATCCAGTCCAACATGTCCAATATGGGCTGTAATGAGGTCCATCCTAGTAGCCATAAGCCTTCTGTACCTAAATGTCAAGTCCAATGTATTCACCAAAAATTAGAAGACATATGTAATTACTTTTATAGAAAATTGGGAATATTATTTGGGAATGTGCATTTTAATATGTGCACTTTTTTAAACACATAATATGCAGGACTGAAACATAATGCTGTCTAGCTTAGACCTGCACACATCAATCAATACATTTTTAAAATATTTTTTCACTCTTATAACTACACACTTTACATTTTGGTTTCATAGTCTGTACTGAATAATTCATAGTTGTTACTGAATAATGAGCCTTCACAGTAATAACTGAATACTAAGCCTGAAGTTTAGGTGTTTAAATTATTATAGGGGAGAAGAGGGCACAGTCAAATGTGAGGGACAATGTAACAGCTTTTTCTGAAATAAATCATTTTCAAATATTTATTGGACATAGGATTTTTCAAAGTAGTGTGAAATTGGTACCTTTTTATAGATACTAACAGACTTTTTAAATTGAACAAATTATATAAGCGTGCTTTTTGGTATGTCTGTTCGAGTTACAAGGTGAATAATAAAATAAATAAAATGTTTTAATAATAAACCTGTTCTTTTACATAGTTTGTTAGCTGAGACTGAAAAACAAGTATCTTCAAAATGCCAACTTTACAGGAGCTGGAAAAAGCCGTACTTTTAATGCAAGTTTATGGAACCAGAAGCTATTTTGGAACAGTTCTATTGGCCCGTCTATCATGAAATTTTCACACGATGTAAACAGCAGCTGTCGTGCACAAATGATACAAAAATCAAAATGAACAAAAATTTAGATGCATGTTTTTCTTTGGACAGTAATGGTATTCATTTCAAATGAATGTTCCTAACTGATAAATCTGTGAAATATGTTTATGTGAGCAAGCAAGGCAGTATGAAACAGTTTGTCCAGGCCTGGTTGTCACTGGAGTGCCCATTACTGTAACGTTCAGGATGTGCATTGTGCTTGTGTTACGTGCTACATTGCATTGTGATGCATTTTAAAACGCGGCAACGCATGAAACCATGTTTTCACAGAGCAGAGTTACTGCATTCGCATCACTGCATGAATTACGTTTCTGGCCTAAGACTGCATTTAACAATGCAAAGATAAATATGCATGGTTATGTAATTTAGAACTGCCCCATGGCCTCCTATTTCCAAAACCCCTCCCATTCTGCCTAATACCCTGGTTTCGCTATGATATTGCCTTGTTTGAATGGTAAGAGGTAAAACAGGGGAATCCATTCCTACATGTTTGAACAGATGGAGCTGAGAAGATGGGACTGGTTCACACAAGCGGCAGTGTTACATTTTACACACAGCGCATTACTTTTACATTACTGAATGATGTAGCCATCTTCATACATGAATCATACAAAGCGAGAAAGTGAAAAAGGTGCAGAGGAGGCAAGAATGAAATCGCTCATGAGGAGAATACTCAAAATACTGGATTTCTGCCCCGAAAGCAGACAGCTTGAAATGCTCAAAGGATCTAGTACACATAGTTCTTTTTAAATAAACCAAATTTTGTAAATGTGAACGAATATTGTAGTGACAAGCTCTTAAACCACTACTTTAAGTGAAGTCTAGCAACTCCTTTAGAACCCAGAAACTCTGGAAACAGCTAATTATAGATTTGGGTTTAAATTAATCATAACACATCTAATTAGCTGAGCCATGTCCAAACCCATAGTAAAATGCCCCATTAGCACCTAGCTATTGAATAGCACCCAGTTATTAGCACCATTAATACACCGTTTTGTCACATTTTTATGGCTACTTTCTACTTTCAATGCTGGCAGCACTTAGGTGCTAGCGTGGGGAATGTTTTCGTGGCATTCTTCGAAACCCACTCATTTATGTGGAAGGAACTCTAAATCGAATTGGGTATGAATCCATCCTTGCACATTACATACACCCTTTCACATTATACTGTTTTCACATTATACTGTTTAGTATATATTTGGTTGCTGTTACCAGGGGCTAGTGAGGTTGGCTGGTTATCTAACATGTACACTACCGCTCAAAAGTTTAGGATGACTTTAGAATTTCATTTCATTTGCAATTTTCATGCAATTCACAAACAATATTGTCCATTTCACAATTAATGTAAGTGTATCAGATGATAGTTAAAGAATAAAAATGTTAAAGCCTATTTTTGTATAGAGGCTTATTTTGCATATAGTCTTATTATCAGCAATTCTCAGTCCTCTGTCTAAATCTCCTGGTACGGCCGCCAATCCAAATTAAGGATGTTATTGGGCTAGTTGGTTGTTGGGACACTCTTGCTCAATTGTGATGCACAGCTGAAAAACATTCTACTAATAAGTGAGCATAAAAGGGAGAACAACATTCTAGGTTAGTTTAGTATCAGCAGTTGATGGCTAGCTGACAGACTCAAAATGGCCAGAAAGAAACAGCTTTCTTTAGAGACCCGTCAGTCCATTGTTGTGTTTCACTGTGATCCCAAACTTTTGAGCAGTAGTGTATATCTTTAACCAAAATCAGAGGGATCTATATGACGTGTTCATATAGCTTTAAAAATCCATGATTTTAAGTCAAGTCATTTCATCTACGTACAAGTACACAGTGGAGTGAAATTTCGTTCCTCCAGGAACAACACGGTACAACATAGAACAAAAAGTACAAAGTGCAGTTCACATGAAAGCTTAAATGGTAGTTAGGTAGTTTGCAGCATGTCACATTTAGCTTTGCAGTTTAGCTTGCAAACAGCTTTCACACTGGACTAAACTCCAAACCCACATGGCAAGTGGTTCTGTGTCAGGTTGCTTAAACTTGTTTCAGAGGAGCATTAACTGGAACTATTAGCCTGCTAGCTAAGCTAACAAAAAATGCTTAATAGGGTTGCTGGATTAGCTAACAGGCTAAATGCTCTACCACTGTTTATTTTTTAACTGTACATTTGTTTACTAATAGGCTAAGTTTATGTTGTGCATATGATTAGAGTGCTGGTATCTGTGTCTGTATTTATACAGAAATTGTGAAAGGTATGCTGTGGTAGCCATATTCCTACTGACAAGGCCAGCATGAATGTTGGTTTATGCTGATCTGGTGCTGGTTACCCAAAACAGTTATGTTGGTTTGTCAGCAAACCAGCATCCAAAACACAACATATGCTGGTTTTGCTGGTGACCAGCCATTTAAGTCTATGTTTTTTCTTTCCAGGGATCCACCAAGAGCTAAGAGTTTTTAAATAACACATTTTTGAGGTTTTCAAAGTAAAGCAGTCACAACCTGCAATCTGTCACTTACCAACACTTCTCACCATAGAGCATGTTGCTGTTTCCAAGGTGATTTTTCAAAAGGCCTGGCTAGGCTAGCTCCTCTTGACAGCTTATAAATATGATGCTAACGTATGTGTGTATATTGTCAGAAAAATGCAAAACAGTTGACCAGGAAGATAGAAAAACGTGACCACACACATAATAGTATATCCTATGAACACTGGTGGGCATTGGGAGCACAAGACCAATGATTTTATTTGCTGTACACAGAAGAACTTAAGCAATATAATTAAACATTAAACATGCTGCAGTGTACAGTCAACTGTTCTGTGGTTTTTAACACATGCTATGGGAGCATTCAGGGCTTTATGTCTGTGTGCAAACTTACTTGACTTAATTTCAGCTTCAAGATTCAAGAGACAGCACAATATTGCTGTACATCAGTCAGACCAAACCTTCAGAATGAATAAAGGGCCAGAACGACAGCAGGGCACAGATGTGAAGAAACAGTTTGATTCAAAAACGCCAAACTTATCCTGTGAGGCTCAGAGCACCTGTTCTCATGAATCAAATGGACAAATGACACGCTCAGCTTCGTCTGGCACATCCCGTTAGATACTAACTCTAAAGAAGATCAAGGACCATGACTGACCACCATTGCTGACAACAAATGTGTTTCTACTGCTGATGCATTTCATCACAAGCATTCAACACAATGCCCGACCTGTACAAGCATCCTTCTCTGGTCAAGACTGAACTGCAAAACAGTAACACAAGACGAGCAATAAGGTTTTAGAAATAAATGTGCAATACTGAATACAGAGAAAAGAAATCTGACATTGGATTATAGAGGACTTCTGTTAGAGGCCCATTATATTAACACTGAGCCACATTTGCCAATATCTTCCTAAGTTTTTACTTTTTGAGACATCAGATTCAAGATGTGTTCTTAAACCATGTCTTTTATTCGCACTACTGTGATGCTAGGTGGGAACAAATCCCAAATAAGAATGTGTTGGTGAATTTCAGAAGATTTGTAAAAGTTGTGTGAGTGGTTTTAAGAAGGAAGGTTTGTTGGTGAAGGAGTCCCAGTTAAAAATAAATCGAGGAAAATCAATCGTTGTTGCCAGAAAACCAGAAAAAAATCTATAAGAAATGATTCAGTGGTGAAGTAGGGAAGTAACTTGGTTGACTTAAATTCTTGATTTCATTGAACTTCCAGTAGACCGTTAACAGAACAAAAACTTGAGTTTTCAATTCTATTAACTGCAAGTTTAATGAGCTCAACATTTTAAGGTAGGTTACTTACTTTTTAAGTTAAAACACTGTTAGGAGTTTATCACAGTCACAGTCACACATCCCTGAACATCAGTGACTACAATAATCATATGTCCGTATGAACTTGATAGGCTCAGAGTTTAGTAATGGTTTATGTGCAAGCAACATTATAATCTAGGGTGTGAGCAGCATGCAGGTAAGGCTTTCTGCACAGCACTGGGCAGCAGGAAGCTCTATGAGGATCAAGCTGGTGGTCCCGAAGGTGGATGAAGGAACACCAAGTTAAGGCAGATGAAGAAATTAGCTAAGAGTGCACAAAGTATTATTCAGTTATTCAAAAATACACAGACAGTTAGTTCTGTTAGGAATGACTGAGAACTGAGTTTAGTGTTTACAGAGTGCAGCAGTGACTCCAACAGGCCGAGCCATTACAGTCTGACTAAAAGGGAGATTTTTATCTAACAGACAAATTCATTAGCAAAGGCTCCTAAAAGGTCCTGAATACTGACCAGAAGTTTATTCCAAAGTTGGGGGCACTGTATTAAACGACTCTACCCCTTAATGTAACTTTATTTATTCTTGGTACTAATAGTGAGTCAGTAGCTTTTGATCTAAGTGGATATGCCGGTCAATAATAAAAGATGAGTTTATAAGCGAGGTCATATAGAGCTTTATATGTCAATAGAAGAGTTTTGCTTTCAGTGCTGAATTTAACTTACCACAAATGTGGTTATATGAAAATGGGCTGATATGGTCAAACTTTACTTCTCATTAGGACCCTGGCAGCATCTTTCTGGACTAACTGAAGCTTGTTAAGTTTTTTGCTGGAAAGAAGGGCATTTCAGTAATCCAACCTTGAGGTAATAAAAGCATGAACTAGCTTAAACACATCAGGTAGAGACGACGCATTGCTTAATTTGACAGTGCTGTGAGGATTTTACAGATGTACCTGATGTAACTGAGAAGCTATTAAGTTTTAGGGCTAATTTTCTTGTTTCTAGCAGCTATTGGGCCAAGAAGATCTTTAGTTTTGTCCAAGTTAAGGAGGAGAAAGTTGGTTAATATCTGAATCATTCAAACATTCTTATTAAGTTGAACTTTGTTATCTGATTTGGCTGATATATATAATTATGTGTTATTAGCCAGTGTAGCAGTGGAAAGTTATGCCATGTTTACTGATATCAGTACTATTTGAAGCAGATATAATGTGAAAAAGCAGATAATTAAGCAGCATAAATAAACGTATTTCACTTGAAAATACATTTTACATACATTGATCAGCCATAACATTAAAACCACCCACTCATTGTCAATTTCTTCAGCTCCACATACCATATAGGAGCACTTTAAATTCTAGAATTACAAACTGCAGTCCGTCTGATTCACTGTATACTTTGCGGTTCCATTTTCACTCTGTTCTTTCATTTTTAGGACCCCCACAGGAACACAACAGAGCAGTTATTATTTGACTGGTGGATTATTCTTAGCACTGCAGTGACACTACAACACAGACACTGTTGAGCTGGTATGAGTGGATCAGACACAGCAGTGTTTCAACACCACAATATCACTGCTGGACTGAGAATAGTCCACCAACCAGAAATCTACAGCCAACAGTGTGGGCAGCATCCTGTGACCACTGATGAAAAACTAGAGGATGACCAACACAAACTGTGCATCAACAATTGAGCTCTGACTTTACATCTACATGGTGGACCAGCAAAGTAGGCGTGTCTATTAGAGTGGACAGCGAGTTGACATAGTGTTTCTCTAGCAGTACTGCTGTGTCTGATCCACTCATACTCACCCACACCCACTAACACACCACGACAGTGTCACTCCAGTGCTAAAAATGATCCACCATGCAAATCATACCTGCTACACTGTGGTCCTGTGGGGGTCCTGTTCACTAAAAACCTGGTAAAGTGGGCTAACAAAGTGTTCAGAAAACAGATGGACGGCAGTCTGTAATTGCAGACCTACAAAGTGTACCTATATGGCATGTTCAGCTGATACAATAGGCAGATGTTGTAGAAACAAGGTGGTGGCTTAAATTACCCAGCTGAGCGGTGTGTATCCACATGTTCCTGAGCATCGCTTAACTGCAATATGAAGGCCTTACCAGTGTGTTTATTTTTTTATAAGATACATTTCTTATTGCTATTCTAAATGGTTCCATCACACACATGAAAAGATGTTTTCTGACATGTTGCCCAATATTTTCAGCAACCAAACCGCATGAGAAACAGGTACAGAAGTCTTTGGTACATTATTTATCGGTATGCAGTGCCTACATTTTCAGAACTTCACGGTTGTCACCAAACGGTGTGATTACGGCGGTTACTGCTTGGAGGTAGAAATACTTGAAAAGTGTATCATGTGGATAGGCGGGGTGTGATGTTTTTTGCTGACAAATTCAACATGGCCTTCGGATATTTTGAAGTAGTCTGTATTTACATGCCAAAGGACAACTGTAGTTCAGCTTTGAGATGTGTTCTGCTGAGGTGCAGGATTCTGTCAGCAGGCTTACAGGAGTACAGTAATGATAGTTGACTTTCAGATGCTCGTTCTTAGCTTCCCTTCTTTTTCTGACAGGAAGGCTATGATCTCACTGTAATTCCAGAAACGCCCTGGAGGTTAGAACTGATCAAAAACCTGAAGCCTCGTTTATCAAGTTTCGGGGGGGTGGGGGGCACAGGAATGCTCCTAAATCATCAGCATGGTTTAATACATACATCTCCTTGTGGATTAATCTAAAGCAGTAAATCTTGGATATGTTGTTGTTTTAGCCTGCTTAAACCAGAACTCCGCTGTCGTTTGTATAACCACCCCATTTCATAACTAATAAATATTTTATGTTTTTAATGTTTTTATAAATAAATCAATCTTAATGAATTTTTAAAGATGTCCAATCAAGCAATTTGCGGCAAGAGTTTTCTCCTTCCACATTCTTTTTTAGCTTTACAGATGAGTCTCTCATTGCAGTAATCGCCTTTTAATACTTCTGCTTTTAATTGGATTACCATATTGGGAACGTTTAAGGAAGTTGAAGCTGCTACTCATATCCAGCACACGTATGCACTGCTGTCCTGAGAACTGAGAAACGGCCTGTTTTATTGTTGTGTGCCAAACTGTAGTTCCAGCAGCTGTTAATAAAATATATATGTAGAGAAAAAAAAACAGGTCTCTGTATCTTCCCCATGTTCTGCAAAGAGGAGGAAAAAACAAATTCAACCAGTCCAGACAAGAAGGCGTGTGTAATTGTCTGTTCATTACGTTCCATATGCAGAGGACTTAGAGGAAAGCCAGAATGGCCAATTCTACCACTACATACGGTGGTTAATACTGCCAAACAAAGCAAGTAAATAAAGATGGAGGAACAGAGATTGCTGATAAGAGAATACAGCCAAATTAGAATAAAGGCAAGAATGAACAACAATGGCTCTCCGACTTTAAGGGAGAGCTAAGGGAGTTAGTCAACAAGCTTCACGTGTGGTGCCAAAGTAATGCGCTCACCCACAAACTTTGCCTCCTACAGAGCCATAAAAAGATATTTTATAATTTACTCTGTTTTTCTGCGGATTTATTAATCTAAATGTTTTAGATCCTCATACAAGATGTACAGAATATTGCATAATACTGTATAACATAACATAAAACAAGGAAAACCATATCACATTTTCTTTATTTCCCACCCAAAACTTATCAATACCAGTTGCACCTTAGATGTTCCATCTTTAGTAACACCTACTGCAACCAAACACATTTTGGCCTCTCTTTCACAGAATTGCTTTAATTCAGCCAAAATGGGGGTCAAATTGAAGTGAGGATTTTGACCAGGCCAAATTTAAGAAGAACATCATACCAGTCAAACATGCTGTGGTCGTATAAGGCCATCCAGGATTCGAGAGCATGCCGGAAAGAACCTTCAGAAGTGATATGCAGATTCACCAGGACTGCCAGTAATCAACAGGGCAATTTCTTTCACACACAGGGGCAGTTAGTGTTGGATAATTGCTTACTAACAAACTTCCAAATATAGAAGAAATCAGGGGCAAATGCTTTTACAGCACCATATACTGCAGTGCTAAGAAAACTATAGCTATTAGCTTATTATTATTAGCTTAACTGTAGGCAAAAATGAGCTTTTGGGCTCTGAGGGTCTCATATTAACAAGAGTTATCTGACATTAGGTAGCTAATTAGCTGTGCCCCCAAGTGGCACCAGCATCTAGACGTTCTGGGCCTAGGCAGCACACATGTGTATGATCTGGAAGAAGAAATTAATAGTAAAGAAAGAGGCTGGTTTTGCATAATTAGCTTTAGGTAACGTGTTTAAGTCAATGGCTTTTAGTGGCTTGAACTGTTTACTGGTCCCTGAAAACAACTGTGTAGATAATTAAATAGGATACCCTTAAGAGAGAAATGTTCTCAAAACAATACACATAAATATGCAGTGGTGTACATATGTTGTTGAGATCTTGCCCATCACACTCCAGGAGTTTCTGCATACAGCCACAAGCAGCTTTTCAGCTCAGTTCTGTGATTTAGCATGACTGACAGCTTCTTCAACCCCCCTGGAGAGCAACACAATCCACTTGTATCTTGAGCTATAAGAGTGTACTTTGATGCTCCGGCAATGCTCGCTGAAACCCTCCTGCCATATGGTAAATGATGTATGCCTTGTTTTGCATAGCGCCCTCAGCTTTTTCAGCAGAGGAGGCAGCTGAGGACACGCTACGGACGGGAAGGAAGATCTTCTAAAGGATGTGCTTGGGTCCTCTCTATAGTCTCGACAGGTATAAATAGGATACGGTATGGAAAAATGTGCCCATCATGTCACAGAGCATCAACCTAGCAGGCTGTTGATGATGCATTACTCAAAGAATATGATATGGTTAGAAGTGGCTGCAGTGCTTCCATCCCAATTGAGCTTGAGTATTATGTCTGTGTTTGCATATCCGCTTGCCTCTTTGTGACGGTAAGACTGAAAGGAACGCGCTACATCAAAGTGTATAAGGCATCAGACAATGTGCCTTAGAGCTTAGTGAGTCTCCGTAAATGTTTTGCGTTTACAGAGCGTCATCAACATTCGATTCATCTTCGTCCTCCTCTCATGTACTGGGATTCTGAATTTCATTTGTCTCGCTCATTTTAAACTTCGTCTACTTCATATCAAAGGCACAACAGTAACACTCTGCATTGCCTACAAGTCAAGCCTTAGGGCTTTATTAAATATCAATCCCAGCCGAAACAAACCTCTCACCAGCGCTGTTTTGAAATGCCAGGCATAATAATGAGAGTTACCCCATGCCATCCTCTGCGTGAGCTGCAAAACCTGTGATTATTTTGTTTTTTGACATGGCCGGCCCAGGTTTTAATCTGATGTGCCTGACATCTTTTCTTCCTCTTCTGTTTGGGATTCACAACGTGAACATCGACCTTTGAACGTCTCAAGGTAAACCAGCATCTGTTCTGGGGAAACCGAGGCTCTTCATGAGTAATTCACGATCAAATGATGAAATAGTCATGGCCAAAGTCAGTGGCCACAGCAGGCCAAAAACCTGGAATTGAGCCTGTGGGAAGAACTCAAGGACATACTACAACTAGAAGGAGCAATCTAAAGACCTTATACACTCACCAGCCACTTTATTAGAAACACCTATCTTGTAGCTTCATCTCGCTGGGGAACGGTTAACAACTGCAGCATCTGTTGATGTACAGTTTGTGTCAACCATCCTCGACTCTTTCATCCATAGTCTGACCACAGAGCTGCTGTTAGCTGCATGTTTTTGATATGTGGGCAAATCTCAACCCAGCAGGGTAAAGCACACAGCCACTGGACTCAGTGGAAACATGTTCTGTGGTTTGACAAGTCACAGTTCTCTATCTAGCAGTCTGATGGACAAGTCTGGGTTTGGTGAATGACAGGAGAGTGTTATCTCCCCAACTGCATTTTGCTGGCTGTAAAGTTTGGTGGAGGAGTCAGTTATAGGCCTTGGCTCCAGTAAAGGGAAATTTTAATGCTTTAGCATTCCAGGGCTTTTTGAACAACTGCTTCCAAACAGTTTGGAGAAGGTTCTTTTTCTGTTCTGGCCTGACTGTCTGTGTTCCAGCGCACAATACAAGGTCCAGAAAGGCTAGTTGGGTGTACTTGGTGTGAAAAAACTTGACTGGCCTACACAGAGCCCTGACCTGAACCCCATCCAACACCTCTGGGAGGAAGTCAAACGGTTTAGTGTCTGACCTTACAAATGTTCTTTTGGATGAATGGGCAAGTATTCCCACAAAGACATTTCAAAAACTTGTAGACAGCCTTCCCAGAAGAGTGGGAGCTGTGAAGAGGAGACAAATTTCTTATTAATACCTATGAATTTAGAATGGTATGTCATGAAGACTCCTGTAGGTGTAATATGTAGGTGTCTTGTATGCGATCTTTGTGTCCATATACAGTATGTGTTTATTGGGCTTTGTATTGCCAGACTGTGGGGCTGGTTGGTGGGTTGTGTTCCTGACCATAAATGCAAAACGTATACCTAGAAGTGTCCTGGCCGCGTCACCTGGCACTGGTGGAGGTTTCTACACTGCAGTCATGTTTAATAGATAGCATCAGCCTAAAGCCCTGTGTCCTTCTTTGCTTCTAAACTTGAGAAGCATGAGGACACATGCAATGTCTTCATTTACCTACCTGTTGTCCATTTTTAATGACTGTTTGTTTAACTACAGTTCATATCTTCAGTCGACTGTCCCAAGTCTCCCATTGGACCAGTCATTAATCAATTTCTGTCCTGTAGTCAGAAACTGACCAGTAATGAAAGAGCCAGAAGTTGTTAAACTGTGTATTACAGTACACAGACTACAGTCCCTTAGTGGTGTAGTGGACCTGGGCTGGGTGTTGTAAAAGCATTTTAGCAAAAGATGATTTTCAAATAGTAGAGCAAGCGTTACACTGGGCATGCTCTCTCTACCAATTAAGATTATCGTAACACTAATATGCTTTTGGGAAACTGAGTTTATTAAAATAAAGTGAGCAGAGAGTTAAAATCCAAAAAAGGGGTTTCCTATAAAATGGCTGGTGTGCACAGTAATTTCATGGCCTATTCAGATCCATTAAAATGCTGCTCAGCATATGGTGCAGCTGCCTCCTCCTGATTGACTCCATCACCAAACAGGCTCATTAATCATGGAGAGATGAATCATATGTTTTATTAGTCTGGAGAGTTTTCCGTCATCAAGCTATTTAAGAAGGTACACTGTGATTCACAATTCCTTTCTAATTACTCAATTCTGTTTCAAATATTTTTGTGGCTGGCGAGTTACCTTAGACATGTACAGGGGAGCAATTAGAAATGAATGATGGCAATGTACAATTTAATTTGCAATCATTTCCCAAAGCCGTAATAAAAATGTGCTCTAAACAAAAAATGTTATGAAACACAATTATGTAATAGTACTTTTACATAATAAGTCATGTAATCTAGGATGTACTACATTATTGGACAAGTTATTGCAGTGTTGGATTGAATAATGGTTGATGAAGTTAAAGGGAAACCAATTTTGCATTACCAAGTCAAATGTGTTCACAGTGGTGGTAAATAAGAACCAGGCATCTGGATTTGCTCACAGAAAGCTATTGCCTGAAACCTTTGTGAATAGTCATTGTTTTATGATCTAAACATTTTTGAATTACTCTTTTATAATCCATTCATGGTGGAAGGATAAAAAGAAGGTGTTCCATGGCAAATTATTATGACAATTTATTCTTCCATATTTACCAATATGTTACCATATTTTACATTACATATAAAAACTCAGAAGTCATATGTAAGTTTTGGATAGTGAATAAAGTTGCTGCCCAATGAAAAACAAGTTTCTCCAAAATTGTAACTTTGCAGGAGAGACCAAAAACTAATGTAATGTATTGGTCCGTTCATTATTAAATTTTCACACCATGTAAAGGATGGCATGTTCAAATGATGTAGAAAACTCCAAATTGACAAAAATGTAGATACATGTTTTTCATTGGACAGCGACGATAAACTGGCTACATTTGCATTGTAGACATCAGGCCCCCTGGTTCCTATCACCACCACTGTCAAGAAATGTGTGTTGGTAGGTTTTCTTTGGCTACCACTCGTTCTTTGGTAGCCAGTCTACAAATGAGCCATTTCATTTCAAACCACTCCGAACGACTTTATGTTTCAACCACTGAAATGCACAGACATTTTGAAAAAAATCAGTGGACTTCCCCTTTAAGTGCAAAATAGTACTGTATTTCTGGGCGTTATTACATTCTTAGGTAATTATTAGATTTAGATGAGATTCTACTAGCAGTTAGTCAGTCTGACCTCCAAACAAATGACTAAAACATTACGGCATGCATTGATGTCACAATCAGCACCACAAAATGATCTTCGTTTCTGAACAAGAAGAAATACTGAGACTGAGGCAAACACTCCTAGCAGACAGTATGTTCTGATATTGAGTTTTTTTGTTGTTCTCCCTAGCCCGTCCATTGATAACAAGTAAAATGAGTAAACTATATCACAGCATTGATCCACTATCCTCCAGCACCACCGAGAACAGTCAGATCCATTCATCTGTAAGTTCACCTGTCAGTCAAAATCAGATCTAATTCATCCAGGGGGGTTATTGGATTTTATGTAGTGGGCATTTTATTAAAGCCAGAAGGATTGAACAGAGCGGTGGCTTAATTGACTTGGTCATAAGTTGAGTTATTAAGCCCCCCCCACCACCACCCCCCACCCTCAATGCCCCTCCGCTTCTCACTTACAGCGTGTGCGTGTGGGTAGGTTGAGATGTCTCCCTGGCCCACTCATCCTGTCAGCTTTTCAAAATAGGGAGGAGAATGGGTGGGTGGGGGCAGTGCCTGTCCTTTGTTGAGTGAACTGTAACATGCTACACCGTCTGTGCGAGTGATAGAGCAGCTCTCCAGAGTCGACAGCACTGAGGTGACACTCACCATGCCCAAGTGTCCAACATACTGCTGTTCCCAATGAAAACAAAGAGAACAGAATGACTCACATTTTGAAGCGCAGAGGGAACTGTGCTTTAAACCGAACAACAAAGCTCCCTGGTATTTTGGTTGTACACGCACAACCTCCCTGACAGTTTAACTCTCTGCTACGGTAACCATAAAATGCTCTTTTCATCAGTTTTTTTTTATTTTGAGGACGTTTGATGAAATATATTTAAATATAGAATATATTTTGACACTCCTGGTCAAAGAAAGTAAAGGGCAGAGCCAAAAATATACAGTTTTTTTGTCTAGATTTAAACCTTTCAGAGAATATATTATATTTCACATTAGACACATGAAGCCATAAGTGCTGAATAGAACAATATTGACTCGTCTACCTATAAAAGATTGTCTGCGGGCTTATCCATAAGAATTAACTTTTTTTATGGGGAAAAAAAGCTTTTTTTAAGGAAAAAGCTTCTAATTCACACGATCTGTTTGTTCATCGATTTTTTGTTAAGACCATTAAAAGCTTAATGTTCTATCATTTGGGAGAGCATATGAAATATAAAACCGACAGAACTTCTGTCCTTATAGGTGAGCAAATAAGATAATGTTTATTAAAGTGTTTTTTATTGTTAAATTTAAGTTATTATGGCAGTTATACATGATTCACTGTTATCAAAAAGCCTGCCAGTTTTATCTACAGTACTGTAGTACTTTCCAGAGAAGAAGCTTTTATTTGCTCAACAAAACACTTTATGTTTTAAATATTAAAATTGTATGAATACAGTAAATGGTAGTTTTACATATCAGTGTGTTTATTGAACACTTTCCAAGTTTTTATTATCATCTAACACCTGCTTTGACTGCTCAGTACTTAATTAAGCTAAACTGAGATTGCTGGTGAAGGAATTGAATAAACTCATACAATGTCTATTTACATCTGCTCTAATATTTATTGTCTAGTGAAAATATGCTTATTTCTAAGATAAAGGATTTAAACAATCAGCTTTGGCTGATTCTTAGACATTTGCACAGTAGTGTGTGTGTATTATTTTCACAGTAGGTTTTCACCCCCTTTCACTCTTTATTGCTTGCTAGCAGCTCAACGTGTAACATTTCACAGAGAGAGAGAGAGAGAGAAAGAGAGAGATAGAGAGATAGAGAGAGAGAGAGAGAGAGAACAGTGTTCTAGTTAATCTGATGGCAAATTTAGCCACTATGGGGGCTTACAAAAGATACTACAGTGAACCTAAATTCAAAATACACATTCCTTTACTGTGTTAATGAATGTTATATGAATGATAATTCAACATGTATTGTTTTCTTTAAGCTTAGATAGTAGTGTAGCGGCTACAGATTTTTGCTTACAACACAGTGTAGTGCCCCCATGACCCCGACTAGCAGGATAAAGTGGAAGATGTATAATATAATAATTTATGCATTAAATCATTCAGTGATATGGTGACATAAAACACTGTTAGAAAGCCTAAAATCTCAGGATTTGATCCCTGAAAACCATTTCATTTCACCACTTCATTCACAGCAGCAACATCGTATTAGCACCAAATAAGCAAATATATGGGTCTTTTCCTTCTAAGACTTTCTGCTACGCACATCATAGTCTAAATAAATGTGGTCTTCATAACACGACAAGAGTCAGAGATCAGTTTACAGACCTATGAGTCAAGTGGAAAGGAGTTGCTCTATTCCAGTCCCTGTTTCTCTGTCAGTAATTCATAAAACTGTTCTGACAGTTGAGACAAAAAAAACTGAAAAGAGACCGAGATCATGACCGTAGCCCAAAGTACGTGCGAGCAGCACTCCTTTTACAATAGGTACACCACTTCAGGCAAAACATGGGGCAACAGTTAAAAGATTAAGTTAAAGAAGAAGTTAAAGAATAATTTAGTGCTTCCTTGAGAGATGTGTATTAAAACAGTTGCAGAAGCTGTTATGATTGTAAACATTGTTATGACTGTTATCTGTTAACTTTGACACCTGAGTGTGATTGATTCAGTGCCTTGATTGGTATGTGGAACCGGAGTAAATCAGCCACACCAAAAATCCAATCAAGCATAACGAGATTATTATAACAAAAATCCAAATTACACAATCACACAAATTAGTACAATGAAATGAGAGAAGCTCAAATGGCCCACGTCTGATTAAACCGAGCTGCCTTCCGTCTGCTACCGTCGTCTGCCTCCACCGAGAGGAGATCGCGTTTCAGTAGCTAACATGATGCTAACAGGTTTTCCGATATGATAACAGAGCCTACGTTCTCAGACGCAGGTTGTATTTTGGCCTAAATCGCATTAAGACAGCACAAATAAGCGGTTCGTGTAAAGCAGAGTCAACTTGTCGCCGAGGTTCTGTTCTTTTAAGCTGCGTTTTTTAAGCGTCCTGCCATCTGGGCCCTGTCAGACTTGTAGGAATGCTATGAGCTACATTTGCATGTAGGCTATTGTTCTTGCGAACGCCGAGCAGATGGGAGAGGCGGACTGCGCCGGCTCAGACGTTCCCGGGAAAAGTTCGCTCTTAGCAAGTTGCAAAGATGATACTCGCAGAAAAGGCAGGAGCCACATGCTGTAAAGAGTTGATGTTTTGAGAACGGCGGCGTTCATTCAGACAGATTTCATTCTGAGGGACCTGTACATCGAAAAACCTGTTTGGTTGTGAGTTTCAACAGAGGACAATACTGAGGGAGAAGCCACCGCCATTGTGTGATTTTGGAGGGCTGCAGGTGGGGGAGGTGTGTGCCGGTGGGTGGGTGTGTGGTGCCTCATCAAATATTGATGTCATCTAATGAATATTTGTCACTATCTGCAATGCACCTCGGGGTACCCATTACTCTCGTTCAGCATCTCTCCAAAAGCAAAGCAGTGCAGGTTCAGGGAGGAGTCCGCAGAGTAAAACAGAACCTAATGTTGGGGAATCATGGCCGCGGACCAACTTCACTTCCACCACAAAAACGAGATGATGTGATTCCACACGCAGCCTTCACTTCCGACGAGGTTTGAGCTGTTATATAAAGACAGAGATACGAGCCCAGCCTGTCAGCGGCTCTTCATTGCGAGGAAGGCGATGAAAACTGAGGATGTTCAGCCAGAGCCAAAGCGCCGTTGTTGTCAATAGCACTGCTGATGGGTTACAAAATAGTAGACATAATTGGCAGTCTAGCGTCTCGGGTTGTGAGGAGAGGCTCCAATTACTACAAGGAATCAGACAGTTCTCAGAAACAAAACACTCCTCTCCCTGAGTGAATTACTAAAGGACGGAGTCAGCCAGGTTTATTCCTTTTTTTATGAAAGCAGGTGGAATATAATTACAGGCAGAGACGCTGTGGGTTCAGAGAGTGGCGCTCTGCTGCTTTCCCTTTGATTTACAGTGAGCTCTAGTGGCGGTGCCGTGAAACATCAGCTCATTCTTCACCACGGCTGGCAGTGAGAGTCTGACTTGCCCGTCGCATCGATGGCTTTTCCGCATAAACGCATTAGACGCCACACGCTTACTTTGAGCTGCAGTGTTGCAACTGCATTCTATTTATCTGATTTTTTAAAAATGATCAGCATCATGCATCCCCTAAAATAGATAGATGCTTCTGAACACTAATCAGGCTCTTACAGAAAAATACAACCCAGTGGGTTTCTGAGGTAATATGCATTTGTGAAGATTACAGAAAAAGAACAGAAAAAGAGGAGGGTGATTAGCAAAATACACTGAACAACTATAATCGAAGGGCCAAAACACTTTCTGCACTCCACACATCAGCGCAGCTTTGAGAGGCAGTTAGAGGCAGTTGGAAAGTTACTTGCTGCCGTGCTAATGTTAAGATACCCTGCAAACACAGTCACATTGTCATAGCATTGATATGTAATTCCTCAGAAAGTTGTGCCAACGTTATCTAACAATGCTGTGAGAACGTTGTTATTTCTTAATTATCAAGCCTGTCTGCTTGATAATCATAGATGGCCATCACACCGAATGCTACAGAGGTTACAAAAAGTTCAGCAAATCCAGTCATTTCACGGCAGAAACCCCTCAAAAAACCTGCGCCAAACCCCAGAGACGACAACTTGGCCAGACGGGTCACATGGACCAGATGAAACAAGGAAGTGGGCCTGTAAGATCTTTCTTAGAGCATGTCTGTAACTGTGGTATCTTCAAGAATAAAGCAAAGCATATACTCTGAACTGGTCTCCCACTTCATGTAATTTTTCAAGTTCCCAATGACTAGTCATCATATCATAAAACAGCTTTATTTAGTAGTGATTTCGTAACAACCTTGTTCAGACAACGTTTGACAACATTGTAGCAACATTGTAAGAAAGTAGACAATGTTATGTGTTTGCGACGTATATGTTTGCCCAGCTTTTCCAGCTTGTGTTAAGAATCACCTTAAACATAACAGAAACCTCCTCTAACCAAACCTAGCACTTCTGATCCTCCCTGAAATTAGACATTCCTTTATAATGGAAATGCTACGATGTAAATAAAATCATTCAGAGTGGTTGTGAAACCTGCCAGGTCAGAATAGTTTAAAATAATGGGAGCTAGTGCTTGAAATGGTTATGAATACCTTGCATGATACCAGAGACACTGTTTGGGTTAGTGAATAAAATGGATGATTCATGTCCCTATTTAAGTAGGTATGTTTCTCTACATTGAACGATTTCACACTTATCTACTCTTTTATTCTGAAATTCTTAATAAAGATACAAGAGCAGGAACGGAATGATTCTCTTTAAGACACCAATAGCTTAAATAAATAGGAGGGTAGAGAAATCAGCACTAATTCTCTTTCCTGACCATCAAAAGGTTGGCGCAGTGGATGTGGATGGAAAGCTTTTCTTCACTGACAGTCAGCCTCAGGCAGAAAAACAAGGCATTATTGGGGATCGGCAGGAAGGCTGCCCTGTAGAGATTTTGCTTCAGAAAATCAGTGAGAGCACTCTTACATGGGCAATCTTATCTTCCATCTTATATAGAGAATGCCACTGAATTAGGCCTCTCAGTAAAAAGAGTAATAAAAATTAAAACACTATGAGGTATTTAAACCATACACGTTTACAAGGATTGTATATCTAGATCTATAAAAACCAAAGTCATTAATTGTGATAGTTATACATTACATATTTATAAAATTATCATTTATAGATTATTTTATCGGGAGATGGCAGTCCCAAACCCTACCCTTTAAATTTTATCTTATGAAAATAACAATTCAATGCTATTTTTAAATGTTTTACATTTAAAGTGAGGTTGAAAGGTTTTAGTTTATTGCGAGCACACATTTTCATGTCACTACCAAAGCACACAGAGTTTTAGTGCAAGCAGAGCCATATTTTATTCGCTACCCTGCAAAGTTTGAAAATCTGTGTGTAACATAAAGAACAGTCAATACTAAAACACACATTATCTGCAATTAGGTATATGTGCATTGTTCAGAGCTGTGTTTGCCAGTCATGTACTGGTTCTGAGTGCTCAAAAATAGACAATTGTCACCGCTACATTGGTGTCAGAAGTGGGGCACAGCCACCAAGCTGGAAGAGGTTGAGCAGTGCATCAACAAACATAATGGCAGATGGCAAAGATGATGTGAAGAGGATGTAAAGAGGATGTGTTTGTCCATATAAGGGTGCTCTTTCATGCTCTCTTGGAACAGTCACCATTGAAATATTTGGTAAAGTTTAAATGGTCATAAAATTTAAGGTTCAGTCCTTTTTTTAAAAACTGTTGGGTTTTTTAATTTAAGTTGTCGGGCTGTTGATTTGTTCTAAAGTCTAAGTCTGTTAAATCTCTGACTATGAACTAGTAAAATAATCTATGTTTTCATTTCAAATAAAGAGAATATATTGCTTTCACTTGGCACGGCGTGACTGACATGGCACTGAACCGCTGCATTGCTCTACTGCCTAGCGCTGTATGTCACACTAAAGCTGTCATTGCGCTCAGACATGTAAAGCAGGCTATTAAATAGTGAAGCAGATGAATGATTGCACTGAGCTGAATATTTTCTATTTGAAAAAAAGCAAAAGAGATGCTACTTCAAACATCAAATAAAAAGCTTTCAAAATGAGGACTAATCAAGGCCTCTACAATTCTCCTTCGTTCTTTTCACACCTTCTTGACGCAGGAGACAGCTGGCTATGGTACAACAACCACATAACGATTTTCTCTAATCATTTGGTACCGTGTATACCTCCACAGTGCTATCAACAATCACATCTTGTACACAATTGATGGATTAAGACGGTAACACAGTTTATCTGTAAAACATATAAATAGTTTAACAGATATATCGTCAGTGCATCTGTTCAATGTCTTACTGATGTCAGCACAAAACTAGTCCCAGTGCAGACTGGCTGTTGAGGAGAAATTTCAGCAAAGTCCAACTCTTGGATTATTAAATTGTTATGATGTAAACAGTCATTTAAAGCAATTTGATGTGCAGTGTTCCATTCTGGAGAAACATCTGGGGATGGTAACCAGATGTCTGAGGAGTTTAATGTCAGTTACAGCTCCCTCTGTATGAATGTCAGCAGGTCAAACGTTTTGTTGATTTTCTAGTAAAAATAAATTACACATCCACTTCACATAATCCTCAGTTTGTCGATGCACTGCTCAACCTCTTCTAGTTTGGCGGCAGAATCCCACTTCTGACACCAATGTAGTGTCAGCTTAGCACAAGATGCATAAAACATAATGTGTGTAGCTAAATGCTATTTTATTTTGAAGAGGTACTTCAACAGACAGCAAAACTCACCCAGCCCAGCACTCCCCCAACATGAAACATGAGGAGGTGTTGATGCAGAAGGAGATGACAAACGAGGAGATGCAGACACTTCTAACGACTCATTACTACAGAGCCCACTCTCCTCTGGGACAACTTCTCTAATGAGAGCAACCTACTACACACTAACAACACAGCATAAACAACAACAAATGTCTCTTTTCACTCCAGGAGGACCACACCCCCAAAAATATATACATATAATATAAATATAAAGACAAATCTTAATTAAATGTGTTGTTAAAGAGGGTGCATTTATTTGCACCTAGAAAGCCAACACACATATGTAATTTGGATGTATTTTTTTATTTTATCTCTGCATATCTATGCAATGCTTATAGACAGTCGTTTCACCTATACACCATTTCACATCAAACCACAAATTGCATTGTAAGGCCAAAATTATTCAGAACTTTGTCCAGTCAACAGAATTCCCTGTTAAACGATGCTATTCTTTCAGCTGTTCAAATACAAACACAAATAAGCTCCTAATAACTTCTCGCTTTTTTCTTTCCACAGCCTAAGGCTGAACTCGTTCGAAAGAATCATCCAAACTCTGAACCGGTGCTTATTAAGACAGCTCTCTCATCTTTTACCTGGAGATTTACACCTAAGCCCTTCCTCGCCCGGTGGCAGGTGGGCTGGAGGAACAAGGGACGAAACTTTATGGAGAGTTTTACTGAGCAAATTTAAGAGGGGTCCACAAGGACACGATTCCTTTCCTTCACACGCCACATTCATATGCATCTCATCCCCAGCGTGATATCCGAAGACGAGAAAAAGCCTGCAGTCGAACGCCACTTGAAAGCTGAAGGTTTTGCAAGATAGCAGATTGAGTGTCTGATCCGTCTGTTTTCGTCTGAGTCAAATACGTTTCTGATCTTGCTTTGTGATGTCATTGACTGTGATATCGTTTCAAGTTGGTGTGAGTAAGAGTTACATCAGACAAGTACGTACACTGAACAGTGCTCAGCGTGCAACTGTCTACCAGTGTATATTTCCTGACGAGCCGTATTTGTTTCAAAGTTTGCTGTCACTAATTGTCATCTGTGTAAGAGACAATGCTCTCCAGTAATCAGACAGTTAGTAGAGTTTAGTTACACTGTTTTAAAAAACATTTGAAAATGAACAACGTATCACACAATGGTATCTGGTATAGTGCAGTAGAATATCTAATTAATTAATTTATATGTTAATTAATTAAAGGCCATTCAGAAGACAAACATGACGCATTTCTGAACAGTATCAAGAAGGTCTGTGGACTAGCTGAGCCTCTCCTGTGGATGATACATAGGGGAAATGGGAATAGGAGTTGAAAGATGATATCATTGGTTAATGTTGTTTTTTCCCGTCTGCTAATGCCTAGTGGTGTAATCAAAAATCAGACCCTCCAGAAGCAAAAGGCATTACATTTTGACTGAGGAAAATGAGAAAACAAGACTTTTGTATATTAAATGCCATGATAGATAAATCATGCTTAATTTGACCCAGAACATTAACTAACAAGGTAAAACATGGCCATATTGATTTCAGGGTTATAGGATATTTTGGCTGCTGGTGGCCATTTGATCAGAAATTTAATTTACTTTAGCTGCAAACATATAGTTGCTTATATGAAGTTTTCCTGCATAGTGTTGTCTGCACTAACTACTCACTTTGTCTAAATAATAAGCTGATTAGTTGGTTCAGACGTGTTGGGAGCAGGAAAACACTAAAAGGTGCAAGATAGTGGGCCTCCAGGGTCAGCATTATTCTTTGCTTGTATGATTTCCATTTAAGGTTTATTATTATAATTATTAAAACTTTAATATAAAGTCACAAAAAAGTTATTACTGCTTTAAATTTGACAGTTATATGCTGTTAAGTTGAGTTGATGTTGACATTGTGAATAAAACCACAGGAGAAGGGAATGCTTTGCAACAAGTGACCTTAAAAATCAGTGACAATGACAAACTACACAGGTCAGTAGAGTGTGATTTCAGCGTGATCCAACCAGCCCTGAATCACATTGCTAGTCGTTAGAGAACTGCAGATGCAGACGCTGGAAACTCTCAAATTTGTATCTGACTCAGGTGCACCCTAGACACCTTTGCCAGAGATGATTGCTGCAGCGAGGTCTGGAGAGCCGGAGAAATTTTAAGCAAAAATAAGAGTAAACTTAAACAGGATTATAGGGCTTATATGATTGACTTTTTATTGCAGTCTTCGGGAAATCAGAAATAATTATCTTCAATATCTGACGCTGTAGACTGGCAGGAAATGTTAGAATGAGGCCAAACGCAGGTCAGTAAATCATTGTGTTCCTTTTCCAACAAGACCCGCATCGCATAGCTGGTCTTCAGAAAACCGGAGCAGCTGACCCTGAAATCACCAGGCTCGGCCACCTGTTGTCTTCTCAGAGGGGTCCGTGTCGTTAGTGTCATAATCACTTGATCAGTAAAGTGGACAAGTTCATCAAAATGTCCAGCAGAAGTCCAGCAAAAACTGAAAATTGTATGCCATAAGATAGTGGGCTTCAAATAGTAGTTTAATATGTCAAGATGGTCAATAGAATAAGTATCTAATGATGATCCATTGATCAGCTGCCCTCAAGTGTAAGAAACATTACACAGATCCACCGACTACACAAGAAAATGAATTTGAATCTATTTTTCTTCATAGCAGGATATATAAGTGCTGTTGTCCTGGTGATTTCTAAATGTAAAGAATTAACTTTTTAAACAAGTAAAACCAAGCTGAGAATGATGAAGAAAACTTGTTCCCCGCGTTTTTCTTATTCCACATGGCCGATGCAACACACACTGAAATTAGTCTGGGACAAAAGCCAAAGTCTCTGACAGGTTAGCTAATAGGGTTTATTCAGTAATTAGAATGAACGACTATGAAACGTACATGCAAATTATGTAGTTATGAGAGCAAGAAATGGAAGTGTGGACCTTTTGGGGATACCCCATTAAAAAACACAGACTTTTTATAGCCTAAGGCTTGTTATTCAGTAACTACATGGAAAACAATGCAAATTAGCGCAGTTATTCTAAGTTACAGAGTTGTGTAATAGAAGTTTGAGCCCGCTGACGAGTCCTGGCCGTCATAAGAGGGTTAAACTCATTAAAGACTTTCCATTTTTTGACTTTTTAATGTCCCTTCCCATCATTACCTCATGGGGCTGATTTGTGAGCTTGTGCCAGCGATCCCAGTCAGACACTTTGTCTGGCTAGCCAGGGAGAAGCGACCCTGCTGTGATGTCACCCTGCTGGTCAGCTCTGAGCAGTCCGTGCCTCTGGCGTGCCGAGAAGTCCAGCCCCTGGGGGACCGAGGCGAACAAGCTGACCTCAAAGCAAACCTGACTCCACTGCTGCAGTCAGAGTGCGAGCCTTCATCCATCACCCAGTCGCTCAGCATCATCGTCATCCGTCAGTCCGTCTTACTCAACGTGCCGGCCAAAGCATATGGGCCAGGTTCCCATCACGAGGAGAGAAACCACAGGGGCCTCGTTTGACTCCTCCACCACTAAATTACTGCTAAAGCAAAGGCGGGCTGAGGCATGTCATCACTTCCCCTCCATTACTGATGACCTCAGATAGGAGTAGAGGGCTCTGTAATTGGCCCATCAACAGGCTGTTAGCACAAAGTGCTCCAACAGAGGCTGGAAATGGTATGCAAGAAGAAAGAAAGTAAGAAAGGTGGTCCCATGGCTTCGAATAGTGGTTTTGAATTACTCTAGATATCAGGCTGGAATATCATCAAGATGATCAATAAAATGATTATCTAATAATGATCTATCGATTGCCTGGAAAATTATATAGATCTATCTACTGCACAGGAAGAGCTAAGGCATGATTGAATTTCCAGAACTACTGAGATCTATGACACTGTTGAGTGTCAATTAGACTTGAAGTCATTAGCAGCTCTTGATAACACAGACTAGCCTACTAACCAATGACTCAGGGAATCAGATTTACTCTAACAAGTGTTGGGCACCAATACTGGGAGGCTACAGCTTCCATACAGTAATGTAAACATTAAATTAGAGGAATGGCTTTTGGTTTTGTTTATGATGATATTTAATACTGCTATGAAAAGTAATGCTATAAAACACCAATACAAACTATATTATTAACAAGGACAATAATACATATTAAATAGAGGAGATTGCATTGTAATTCTAAGTCTGTTACCTCTTAATCTGATCTGCTTTTTGCAAAAAAAAGAAACCCTCAGTACTGATAGATGGGAAATGAAAATAAAAGGAATAAATTGTAGCATAAGTCAATGAGTGATCATTGTACAGTAAATGACTCTATCTCTTATGCATAGCCATCTCATTTGCATAGCCAGAGGCAGTTAGTGTTGTTTACTGTTTGTTGCATTAACTGCATGTACACAATTATTAGTCACACATGCCACAACTGGTCATAAATAAATGAAATATGAAATGAAAATCTGGCTTTAATAAGAGTTTCAAGTGTTTTCACTAAATATCTGACAGCTTACACAACATTGTGTCTAAGAACTAAACAGATATTACATTAAAAGAGATATTTTTTTACAAATAATGAATTTTCCAGTAGTATGTAAGTGCTAAACTAACACTAAACAAAGCACATGGATATCTTAGATTAAACACAAACATTTGAAGCTTGTAAAGAACATTCCATGTTTTATTGAAAGCTTGTGAAAGACATATTAGCTTCTATATTTACTGTGTATGTCGCAGTTTTTCAGTGACTATTTAAATAAAGAGTTCTGGTGCAGGGCTGCTTTTTTTAATCTTTAACAGCTAACTGAAACCTGGTTAAACTAGCATAAAGGTATACAGGACCACCAGAAAGCCTAAAGTGCTGTTTTTGCTCAGAAAGTTGGTCCCATTTATTAAAAATCAAAACATATTTGACTCATTCCACTGACTACTAATTATGCTGATGGTTAATCTGATGTGTAAACCCTGTGGTGTGGCTCTCGGAGTACTAACCAATGAGAGAGCTATGTGTACCTGGATTCTACAGAAAAAAAGAACCTGATTGGATGATCAAATGTTTGCCATTTCAAACTTGCTGTAATACTAGCAGTATTTAATACAATATTGAATAAAATAAAGTAAAAAAGTTTCTGTAAATCATTAGGCCTTCTCTAAAAGACCTAGAAGTTTCTTCTTTTGTAATAAACAGGAATTACATAAGAGGTTGTAAAGTTATCCGATAGGCTAGCTGCGTAGCTTAGTGCTGCTGCACCCAGACAGAGACCTTCTTTGCATGTCTTTACTGTTCTATGCAGTCACCCTATAGATCAATTTCAGTTATTTTATTCGACTTGCCCTTACCCACTCGGATGTGCAGCAGATATGTTACACAAGTGTCCACATGCGGGGACAGTGAGGAGCGCATTATTCAAATAGAATGCAAAGTTTTTAAAAACTTTGAAAATAACGTAAATAACTTGTGTGACTAAATCATAAGTCATAGAAACATTTTTTGTTACTGTTAGCAGTGTAGTCTTTTACATGCTAACGAGCCAGCTAGTTGAGGAAAGTCCAGAAGGTGTGCTGGAAGTCATGTGTAACAGATGGAGTAGTTGGTAGACTGTTGCTATAGCTTATAAACAGCTTTGACTAATATTATTTTTGGGTTTGAAAAGCGAAGTCCTGCTGCTGGAGCCAACACTGATGCTCGCCCTATCCCTCACCCCTCCGAGGGCTCATCTAACACACTTTACTTGAGCTAATAAACTAATGGAACGGCCATTAAGACGGGACTGGGGATTCTCCCAAGGGGAATGACGAGGATTGTTAAAACTGGTATTAAAACAGGGGGAACATTTTAGTGTGGCAAATGTGATGGAAAAAGATATTTTTGAAAAGTATGTGATCAATACTATGAGCTATGCAGGGACAGCTGTTCATTATACCAGATAGCAGGAGGGTAGCGGGTCACTGTTGGTCTGCTGACAGCAGAGCTGGTGGCTCACTGGCTTTTTGCTCAGTGTTTTCCAGACAGTCCACTGGTGGTTAAGCCACTATTAGAGTTTTAGACCAAATGCCATTTTAGTCTCTCATTTTTATTCTTTTTTTATTATCCTTTGTAAATGATGTGAGCACTTCGTTTTAAAAGCAAAATCATGAATAAAGCTGGTTATAGAGCTGTGACCAATCGAGCATAGTGTCAGTAGGAAGATTTTCAACAAAATCATTTCATATTTTATTTATTCTCACAGCTGTTTGTAATATTTTATTTTCTAGTGTATCTAAAATCAGCTTGAAGAGATTAAAAGGAGCAATATATTGTTACTGTCCAATGAAAAACAAGTATTTCCAAAATAGTAACTTTGCAGGAGAGGTTGAAAGCATTTTTTAAAGCAAGTCAATGGAGCAAGAATTTTTCCAAGCTACTTTAGGGTTTTTGGTTGGCCTATTTATTATAAAATATTTACACAGTGTAAACAGCAGCTATCTTGTTGAAATGATGAACACCAATAAAAAAAATGTTAAAAATGAAGATGCATGTTTTTCTTTGGACTGAGATGATTCGCTTGCTATCTGGGATAACGGATGGCAGGGCCAAAAAATGTCATTGTAACAATAAAAAAGAGCTGTCTAGCTAGCTAGAGGTCCCACTTTTTATCTTGAAACGTTGTGTACAATTCTTCAATGACTAGGGAACTCTAAGAGAACAAGCACCTTATTTATCTATCTTACCTGAATGTCGGTTATACAGAGTTATAGGCATCAAAGAAGCTTTCAATGTCCATGCGTAGCTGCTAGAGCACCCCTGTTAGCATGGCGCTAGGAAAATACCGTAAACCCCATAGGAGCGCTAAATGAAAGAAGCATAATTGCATTAGTGTCAATCGTTAATCACATGCATCCAGTCAACCTGGGCATAAAACCACCCACGGTGGGGATAAGCACATGAGAGTGTGAAGGAAACAAAAACACAGGAACAACTATCAGAGTGCTGGCTGACTGGGAACGAGACTATTGATTAGCAAATCCGAGAACCTACACTGGAACCTACACTCTACGTATTAAAGCCTGACTCATTAGCTCCCTCGGCTCATGACAAGCCTCCCGAAGACTCGCTGGTAATAATGGAATGCTAAAAGCATGGAGACCATTATGGAAACGTTTCGAAACATTTGAAAGCATTTATTTGTGGTTCTCTTCATTCAGACGTGCATTTCCAAAGCCATATTAAGCTGGCAGGGCTTCTTATGACTCATAATTAGGGAACACGTGGATTATGATAGATGCGCTCTCTGCCTCTCACACGCCGCTCGCATCCACTCCCTCACATGAATTCGTAATGTTTGTTCCGGGGCTACATGCAGCTGCTCTACATGAGGCAGCCTCATGAGGAGACCTGCAGTCAGTCGCTCACGCTTGCGCACACTTACGTTCACACAGGTCGGAAGGTCGCATGAGCAATAGGTGTGGATTAAGGTGGAAATCCCACACCCCCTGCATTCTCACAGGAAGAGGGTTTGGGGTGGGGGTGGGGGTTTTATGTAAACTCAGGGACATGATAAAAGTTTAGAAAAAGTTCATTAAAGCTTCATTAAGACCTTTACTTACGTCTATTCTCTGTTTTTTATGTGGTCATTAAATAAAATCACAAAAGATTACATTATGTCACACTCAGTCCTTAAATTGTTATTCAGGGCCGTACTTCTCAACTCCAGCTCTAAGGACCTCCTACCCCAAACTGGACATCTGGCCCCAATTCACTTGACACAGCTCATCAGCTAATTATCAGGCTTAAGCTGAATCCCTTGTGTTGGGGAAAAAGGCGTGAATATTTAAAGCAATGGGCTGCAGAAGGTGCTCTGGAGGAAAGTTGAAAATCACAACTTAAGGACACCAAAAGTTGGGGGGGGGGTCACATCATACAGCATACACTTATATGGTGAGTGATGTGGAGCATATATGTGTATCACTTCATTTTCTTATAGCCATGTTTCTCAAACTGGTCTTTAGGGACCCCCTAGACAGTCCACACTTTTACTCATTCCTTATACTTAGATGGGTGGTGAATGTGTTGTATATGGTACTGTACGAGGCCTTTTCTATACAGTACAAAAGGGATTCTTTTTGGTACCAGCTTGAAGTACATTTTTCTATGATATATATAACCATATGGTATATAGAAAGGCTCTACATAGAACCACATATAACACACGTTGAGAAGCATTTTTCCATGCAAAACATGCAAACACGGTGTTCATGATTCTATATATAATCATTGTCTTTACAATGATGAAGAACCATCTTTTTGTGTACTTACCTTTATGCAAGTTGTGTTGTAGCAAAAAACATGGACCTTCTAGGAGTCCATGTGCACCAGCTTGAAAAGCATTGTTTTAAAAGGCTTATATCATGGCCAACTTCTCCTCACTCCTTTGAAAAGTTTAATACAGTACATAAATGTCATTACAAGTTTCATCAAGTACTGTTTACTGCCTGTCTGTAGGGTCAATATATATGTATCCACCTATTTGACCTACAAGCGTTTGGTCCTGGTCATTTACAATGAAGACATATGATGTGTTTCAGTCCAGATGGCGTTTTATTTCTAGGGGGTTATTTTTTTCTTTAATTTACATCAGACAGAAAACAGACTGTGCTATAATATGGCAGAAGATGAAAATAAACACACAGATAAACCCTGCTCTCTCTCATTCTGGGCAAACTTATGTTTTGCTGAAGCTGATTGTGTAAAACTACATTCTAAATTCAACACTCAAATGCAAACCAAGCAGGAGATATAATGGCTGAACAAATTTATGTGGTTAATTACATTAGAGGATTAGATTATTTGTTTTAAGGCGGCACGGTGATGTAGTGTTAGCACTGTCTCCTCACAGCAAGACGATCCGGGTTGGATTCCCGGTCCGGGCCGTTCTGTGTGGAGTGTGCATGTTCTCCCTCTGCTTGAGTGGGTTTCCTCCTGGTACTCCGGGTATTTCCTCCCACAGTCCAAACACATGCATGTCAGGTTGATGGGTCACTCTAAATTGCTTGTAGCTGTGAGTGTATGCATGAGTGGGTGTTGGCCATGTGAGGGACTGGAGACCTGTCCATGGTCTTCACCTGATGATGCTGGGATTGGTTCCCTAGTGGCCCCGACTAGCAGGAAGATGGATGGATGGATGGATGATTTGTTTTAGTTATTAAATCAATATTATGGTGGCAGTATTGCTCATGTATGGTTTATGTAAAGCACTGATATTAAGTGTAAAACATGCTAAATGGAAACTAAAAAATACACACTACAAACTTTACACACACGCTATATTTCTCTTAGTACACTCTTAGTTTTAGCAGTCGTCATAAAACAATCCTGAAATCCCAAATAGGGAATGGGAAGTGGGGGTGCTGGGGGGGCTGTAGCGGCCCCATTTCCTTTTTTTGCAACTTTATTTTAAGTGTGTGTTAAGAGTGTCTTGCTCCTAGCAAACATCACAGCCATATGACTTATGGGGCATAATGAGATCTCACTCAGAAATATTCATAAGGTAACCCATCATCTTCTCCATATGCAAACTGTAAGACTCTGATGTTTGAAGGAGAAGGTTATGCTGTGAAAAAGAAGTTCCAAAAATGGTGCTTGGCTGAGGCAAATTTAAGCAAAAATGCTAATGTAAGTGTTTGAAGTGTATGCCTGTGCGCATGTGGGGGTGGGTGGATGACTCTGCACGTAAGAGACAGCAGTAAGTCTCCCAGCTAGAATCCTCATGCTTCAGCAGGTCCTCATTAGACAGCAATGCTTTAGGAGTTTACACTCCAAAGACCCAAACGATAGAGTAAATGCATAAAACTCAATTACAAAGAGTAGGAGGCTTCACACTCTCGCTCGCTGCCATTTGATCAATGGTGGGTCCCCAGTTTATTTAAGAATGCATCAGAAATGTAAAAGTTTAAGGGGCATTGCCCATGGTAGGCTTTTGTAGATCCTGGAGAGTTCGCTCCAAGAAATCAGAAAAGATGATCCTTTACAAAGCGCATTCCCCTGTAAATGAAAGGTCACGCTCGATATGGTTTCACTTTCCTGAAGGCCAATATGCAAAGACCAGATCTGATTGTTCCAGTGCTCAAGTGAGTCAGGTTCTTGAGGAGTTTATGCTCTCGTCTTGACCGCACGTAGGCGTAAAAGTGAGGTTGGAGTGCAGCCACATGTACAAATTCTACTTTCTCAAGCAGGTGGAACTTGATTCTAGCTAGAAGCATTCATGAGGAGTGAACCAAGCCCCATTTCCTAAGTCTCTAAGGAAGTTCACCCAAGAAGGGAAGTTTCGCAACACGGTGGTCAGGGCTAGCTTTGTTCTTTATTTAGGATTATTTTGAGCCCCCTCGCTTTGCAAGCTGATGTAATGAGGGCTAATTTATAAGAATGACCACCACAAGCTTATTAAACATGTATAACTGATCTTTTGTGTATTGGCTTGATTGGATCCTTGTTTGGGGTTTTAATAGGTTGCAGAATAGGGCTTTGTCTCACCACACAGTATTTCTTGCCTACTGAGCTAACTTTAAGCTTTAAGGCCTACAGTGTTGCTTTTTACCAGTATAGTTAGATGGTTCATTCATTTATCATCTGAACCCCTTATCTTAATGGGGGATGGGGGCTGCTGCAGCCATGCCCAGTGCTCTCTGGGCAGAAGGCAGGAAACTCCCTGGACAGGCTGTCAGTCCACCACAAGGCAGATATTTAAGGAGTTTCGTTTCAACTCCTCATAACTCAAGCAACTGACTGTTTGTCATACACACAATGCTTCTATGTGCTTGCACGCTCTGTTTGATTATGACCGGAGCATATAAACCTGAATTAATGGTGAAACCTGCTAGTTAATCATGTTAACCAGGTTTTGTTAAGCTGCAAGTCAGAGAGTTTTTAGTTTATAGTTGAATCTGCTTTGCTAGACAGACCCCAGTTCACTGCTTCTTGATGTCCAACTCTAAAACAACTGGCATAATGTTAACACCACAAAAAAACCCAAAAAATCATTTATCTGATAGCCGCCGGGTCCTAAGAAGCCGCTTAGGTTGCTCATTAGGTAGAGCCAGCACTGGCGATGGCGCCAAACCTTTGCCCACTAAAGCCCAGCTGGTGGTCTGGTCGGGTCTTGCAAAATCACTTCCTGCCTCATGTATGTTAGAAGCAAAATGGGTTGTGCTGGGTTTTTCGCAGTCGTCGGAGGGAACCACACCAGGGCGCCAAATTTCATATGTGAAAACACCCTGAGGCAGAATTCTGCAAGGAACGGGGAAAACAATAAGGAGGTAAACAGCTTTCAGCTCTCCTCCCCGAAGCCTTCGCTTTACCTGATAAACCTCCTGCAAAGTGCACATTTACTCAAAGCATTTCCCCCCGAGATTAGATTATACAACCTCATCTCCTGTAACTATTTTTGAGATGTCCTCTTCTCTGCCGCCATAGCACAGCGGTCCAAAAGGCTGCTGACATTTTTTCCGCCCCTTAGAAAAAAAGCGCCGGAGCAGGGCCTCAAGGCGCTGTGCGGCACCGGCCCCAAATGGAGATGTCAATTAAGTGCAGGAGCAGCACCTCTTCTAATGTCAGCCTCCTGCCTTCCCCAGAAATTAATTACGTCTGTAGTCCCTCTAATTCCTCCTGACATCTTTAACTATGCAGAGACAGGAACAGGAGCGAGTGAGTGAGTGAGTCAGTGAGTGAGTGAGTGAGAGAGAGAGGAGAGAGAAAGGCCGTCTGTGAAGTTGAAGACGCTGAAAATGAATTGTCCTTTTACACCCAGACTAGAGCCACTGGTGATGACCTTAAGCTAAGCCAAGAGGGGCTTCATGTCTGCCTTTGTATTCTGACGCCGTGCGAGCCATCCATCAGATTTTAAGGTCACTGTCGATTCCTAGTCATTCTATTAAAAGAGCCAGACACATGAGCAAACACACACACACACACACACACACACACACACACACACACACAGAGAGAAACACACATAAGCACACAGATCTGATGTTGCTGACCAATCTAGTGTTTCTTAAAAAGCAAACTAGAGGAAGACAACAAAGAATCCTCTAGTCAAAAACATCTACCTCGCTTAAAGGTGTATCTTTCAGTCGAGTGCCAGACGAGCCTCCGGTATTGAATGGTAGTGAATTCTCTTGCCATTCAATAGGCTTGTCTAAAACCTGCTTGGCGACTCATTAATTGCTCCTCAAAGAACACGTTGGTGCTTTCGCAGTGCATCTGATTGCCTCCCTGCAATGTTATCTGGTTGGAGTTTCTGCGCGCCACAGGCTCCGAGGTGTCAGCTGGCGCCGGCGGTGCAGTACGTGAGCTCAGGGAAATCTCTACCTGCAGGGAGCGAGCTGAGTGCGCTCTTTAGCATGCGCAGGGGGCAACGGGAGAGCAGAGGATGATGAGGAGGAGGAGGTGGAGGAGGAACTCTCAAAGCAGACTGCAAATGAAAGCAGGATGAGGGATCCCAATGGGGGGAAGCCCGCAAAAACCAAAAGCAGTGCTTTCCTCTGCCGCCTGTGGCGCTGCAACTTGGTTTCCGTGTCCGCTCGAAAAGGCTTTATATGGAGTGAAAACAGAGTCAATGACCTCCTACAAAGAAGAGAGGAGCTGAGAAGATCTGGCTGTGGATGCTGTGGGTTAGATGAGACTTCTTTATATGGTGTCACACAGTGAGACACTATTATCTATACAAATGGCCTCGATGGCTGCTTTAGCTACTTGTTAGCTACTTTAGCTCCATTGCAGAATTACAGAAGAAGCAAACATGTCTCAGCTGGCCAAAATTTAATCCATCGCCTTAAAAACTATGTGCGCCTCCTACTGGCGAAACCTAAAGCAACCGCCAGCGTCAATTATCAAGCAGGAATTGTGAGCACTTTACCCGCGAGGCGATTATTCTTGAGCCGTTGATGCTCTGGGGAACAGGGGCGAACTCGTGCTGCTGGCGCATGAGGACGATTAAAAATACATCAGGTTGTTTTGCAAGGCCTCGCTGCTTTGACCGAAACAGTGAGTCGAAAAAGAAGAAAAGAAATCAATGGAATCAGAAGGAGGAAACCTCAAGACATGTTCTGTTTCCCAACAGCTATCATCAAGCTGAGCCAAATCACATTAGCCGTAGCGATTTCAGCGCGTGCGAGAGTGAGTCACGCTCGGAGGGAAGGACTCTAAGCTAAGATTAAGCCGCGGATTCTAATGAGTCTAATGAAGTGAGCGTGTGTGTGTTATTATAAACTGTGCCATGGTGTTTGAAGTAGCCATTAGATGGGGATAGTCCTGCCAATGCCTGCTAATTGAGCGGGGAGATAGGAGGTCTACTGTGTACGTGTATGTGTGTGCGTGTGCGCTATGAGGTAACAGACGGCTCAAAGGCCGAGCCCCCCTGTTGTCTGTGTGGGTGATGGATGGCCATTACATCTTCAGCCTGTTAGCTATCCAGCTGCATGCACATGCACACACACACACACACACACAAACACATGCTCAGGCCAGTTTGGAGGGAAAGTTTCCTCATTATTCTCACAGCCATTTTCCTCCTCTCAGGGGAAGTTTTTTTTTTTTACTCCAGCACACATGTTCTCTCTGCTCCTCTGCAAAGCATCATCGCTGTATTCGGTGACGAGGGGCTGCGCATTCAAACACAATTTAAATGCAAATGCTGTTTCCATTTAAAATGACAAAGCTTAAAGGTGACACGGAGAGGAAATGATTTGTGTGATTTGGGCCGAAAGTAAATCTCCAAAATGATCACAGATCATATCTCCAGCTTTTAATTCAATTCACTCTCGCATTGCAGGTAGCTATATTCCTAGCGGCCCTTTCGGTCCTGTGTTATGCATAATAGAGCTTCTTTTTCCTTTCACACTCTCCAGGATTGCCATGGTCAACAGAACAAACCTAGAAATACAAACCTCAATTCCAAAAGTTGGGACAGTGTGCGGCATGTTAATAAAACAGAAAGCAGTCCTGCAAGACTATTCCTACTGTGCTACATAAACTTTATTTAACAACTGAAAACACCAGCCCAGTATTCTGTTATGCAAGTTTTCAGCAACTCAACCATACATGGGTTTCTTTTCATAATGTGACGTTTTCATTGGCAAACGGGTCTGGTCTCTATGGAGAATAGCACCCACCCTCTGATGTGCACAATGTGGCTTTGCATTGTTATGAAATAGGAAATACAAATATATGTTTCTCTCAGAGGTGTCTAATAATGAAGTACAAATACTTTGTTACCTTACTTTACATAGAAACTTTGGTTATTTATATTTTACTGGATTCATTCATTTTTAGCTGACTTTTTACTTTTACTCCTTAAATCTTTACACAATGATCTGTTCTTTCTACTCCTTACATTTTAATCATAGCCTCATTACTCCTATTTCAATTTAGCTTGTTTTCATTCACGTACATTTACATTCTAATAAAGGTTATTGATAACATGCCTTTGAAGTTTGACTTTTTGCACCATTACAATATTTATAGCCAACTAGTCATCATATCTTCTGTTCCATGAAACACATGTTAATGTTCAGTAGTACACAGATATGCTTCTTTAATATATTTACATTGTATTAAAATACATTTATTTTCAATGGGCGTATATGTGGCTGAAACAGGAAGCCTAGCACATCCCAAATGTATCAACATTAACATTTTAATATAACATTGTAGTTATTATGGCTTTTAGAAGAATTATATCTTTCGGGGAGGTGGGCTAGTGCGCTATAGACCCCTGTGGTGCGGCTTAAGCTTTTGGCCTTAATGGCATTTTATTCCCTTACATTACTTTTACTTTTATACTTTAAGTAGTTCTGAAAGCAGTACTTTTACACTTTTACTTGAGTTGATACTTCAACTTCTACAGAAGTATTTTTAAACCCTAGTGTCTATACTTCTACCTGAGCAATGAATGTGAATACTTTTGACCCCTTTGGTTTCTCTGGACTTTACACTGGTATCAATTTGGATGGTGCTTTTCTTCTTTGGTTGGACGAACACAACCTACTTTTATTACCATAAACAATCAAAAAGATTCACTCGTCATTGATATGCTTCAACAAGGCATCGGTCCATTTCAGATGAGCTCAAGCCTAAAGACGTCAGCAGTGCCTCTAGCTGTTCTTGATGTATACGATCCATTGTGCATCGGACAGTCTTACCAGTAAGAACTTAAAAGAGCAATATGTAGGTACAAGTGGAATTAATACTCCAGGCAACATAGTGTCAGAAATTTGTGGTGGTCACCCCTATAGTAAGAAATAAGGAAACTAATTATATCACTTCTTTAATTTGCTGCTGAACATGGTTTCCTGCTGAGAGCAGGCTGCGGGAATAATGGTCATGTGCCAAGAGCTTTAGCCTTTTTTTTACATTCCCTTTTATTGGCTGCCGGCACTTAAAAGCTCTAACCAGGAGCAGAAACATCAACATGATTGACGAAAGATCAGAAAATAGCTTTGGAGAAGTGCTACTTCTTTATCCTCTTATTTTGGACTTATGGCAGACTCGACCACATGCTGACTCACAGTGACTCACAAAGTGAGTGCCCATTAAGAGACAGAATGGGCCGGTACGTGCTGGCATGTAAATTTCAGTAGACATCTCTGCAACATGCTACATAGATGCTTTGACACATCATCCAAGCTGTTATTTCTTCATATTCTGTTGATTAATTTGGTCCATTTTGGAATGTTTAAAAGCAAAGAGCCCACATATTGCCCCATTAAGGACTGAGTATTTCCTGGATGCTATCTCAGCATGATTGCATCATTTTCTTAAGAGGTTTTCTGAACATCTCACAATGTTCTTACGTTGCCTCAGTTCCAACTTCCAAATGAACATATGCTGGCAAAAACAATAAGGTTCATAAGCTACATCAAATATCTTGCCTTTATACTGTTTTTATACGCTATCTTATTTATTTACTTTCTATTTCACATGCTGTCCCAATTGGGGCTTGTAGATGCTAAAACTTGCACCATCTGTGCCAAATCAAAAGCACACCACTGCTGTACACTCACCCTGCAAGTACGTCACAGCTTTGGGCTTTTTAACACAGTAGTCTTCAGCGCGGCTTTGATCTGCAGTGGTAGGCTCAGACATGTTTGCTCATCCAATATAGTATAGGACAAAACTCCAAAGTTCTAAGAATAACTCCTGACAAATGTGCGCACTTTGGTTCAACGTCATGCTTGTGCCTTTGAACAAGCGACGGAAAATAGCCCCTAATGGCTCAATGCTTTGTTATTGAAATCAAAACGAATTGAACTGATATTAAGACACAGATATAATCCTCAGTAACTAGTGGTTTTAAACATATCCCTCCCATTAGCGGAGATGAGTGTTTTGTGCTGGGTGAAGTGTAACATATCTGACGCTGATTGTGCTGCACGCTCTGCTTCATAGTGTCAGAGCCTGTCAACCTGATGATGGCTCTAATTAGAGTTGCTGCATTGTTATTGTTATGTATGCTATTGTTTCGTATGCTTTTTTTCTTTAATGGAAAAGCAGACAGGCATGAAAGTATGAAAAGCTCGGGCTCCCTGCCCGCCTCTCTGAACGCTCCTCATGCATTTTGATAAATCTAATGACTTGTGCTCCTCTTGCGCAAACGGCTAAGCACATTTCCATGAATAAGACAATCAAGCAAAAGAGAAAAAAGAAAAGGAAGACGAGCTGGATATTGATCTCAGTGTCTCCAGATTTATAGTGTATGAGTTTCCAGTGAGCCGAGGCGGCTTGATTCAAATGTGAAAGGGAAAAAAAAACAGTAGAACAAGCATTCATTTTAAACAGCTGATGTCTAATCGTTGTCCTGGAGACGGAATGAAAATGGAGACTTTCTACAACTACCTGCATCAATAATACGACTTGCCACTTGTGACTGTGGACTATTAGCAATTAAATAATCGACCAATTGTTTTAAAGACTTTAAAACGCATATTATATTTTGACGCTGTCCAAAGAAAAACAAGTATTTCTGAAATGGCAACATTATGGGAGCAACAAATGTTCTTTGAATGTAAGTAAAGTAAATTTGGAGCATTACTATTGGTCTGTTCGACACAGTGTTAGGAACAGGTGCCATTATCTAATAATGTACAGCCCCAGTTCCTAAAAAATTGGGACACTGTGTGAAATGCAGATAAAAACAGAAAGCATTGTTCAGTTCATTCTGTGTGCCAGTACAAAACCCACAAAAGTACAATAATCCTTATGTTTAATAAAAATGTTTTAAATCATGAATTGTTTTTTGTAAATATGTAAATATTTTATATCCAAGCATGATGGCATCACCTGCCTCACAAGTTTTTTTTTTAAAGTTCACAATGTTTTTAGTCAAATTGTCCTTGTTCCAGCTTTTTTGAAATATGGTGCAGGCATCAGTTTCAGAATGACTGTATATTTATTAAAATAAGGAAGATGAACTTGTACTCGTACTGTTTTTGTTCAAATATAAGTCAAAGTAGATTAATACAGAATACACAAACATTTGGAAATGCATACATAGGTCACATACAGTAAACTCAGAGTAGTAATTATTAAATAAAACACAAACTGTAAAACATGGTTCTTCAGATCAACCGAAAAAACATAATTTCAAGTAAACTAGTTCTATTACCTATATAAATACTTGGAATGAAGCAACTTCAACTGTTCAACTGTTTGTTACCACAAGCAATCATGTTTTTCAGGTTGGCCATTTTTGTGCAGTGCATACAGTGAGTGATATTTCAGATGTAAACAAATAGGCAGGCTGCATATAGCTATTTTCGTACTGTACTGTTTTTAGAACAAAGAAAGATGTTTTCTCTGTGTTCCTCATTAATAATATTGAGTGAATATTGAGAGAATAACAGCACTGAGCCGATTTCTCTAATGCTGAAGTTTGAAGAACACGTGAACCACTTCTCCATGTGGAACTCTTCCAGTTCATTTATCTTCTCAGGCCTTCGTATGGGGACTGCACTAAAACAAAAAAGATTTTATCTGGTTTCTGATTTGGAGCTCTGTGGACCAGTGACTCACTGTCCATGAGTGTAGTATGCTCACCCTATTCCTCGTGATGCCTTTTAGGAATACTTTTAGGAAATCTTTAAATCATTATAGTTGTGCAGCTGTAATGTTATTCATTTTGCTTTCTGCCAGATCTTGGCCTCGCTCCAGAACTCGCTCCGCAGTTTTAAAAATATCAACACCGTTCCAACTCCAGATTATTCAGTCTGATTGTGTGATTTGGTCTTGTATACAGCTTTTTGCACAGATTTGGGAAAACAACAGATTTTGTCCTGAATTTTTTTCCTATAGAGAATGAATAGGATAGATAAGTGCACACCATCTAGTGAAGTTGACCCACTGCTTGACCGACAGACACCATTTTGCATACACTGACTTAGGGCACACCCCCAACTAGGACTGCAGTGTTGGTTTGACTCACACTCGTCTGTTTTTATGACCCACACTCATTTTTTTCATCCCTCTTTTTCCCTCATAGAGTCCTATTCATTTTCGAGCACACCCAAACATAATGGCTTCGTTAAACCTACAACCACCAAACCACATGTACTCACTCAGGGTGGGTCCCCAAACACACTGACCCGCACTCCTCTACTTGTCTCTCATTCCTTGCACTGCTTAAGCTCTAAAATCACCCTGCGTTTCCTTCAATTACTTATTATGCACTTATTATATTATTTGTTTTATCCAGGGGGCAATAATCCTGAAGTTGACTGTATATGAAATAAATACAAATAGATTGAAAGGTATAATAGTAGCAAAAATACTCCAATAAAGAAAATTGATTAAGTTTGTATTTTAAATTCAGTTTTATGTTTTGTTTTGTTTGGTTTTTTTTTTCAAAACTTTTTCCTGACTTGTAAAAAGGTAAATGGCAAAAGTTACAAAGAATAGAGAAAGAGCAGAACAATCTATCCTACAATATACAGGGAAACAGTGCAGTCTTTTTTGTTTTATAATTCATCCATATTGTTATATTTTTCACAAATTATACAGGGTGCATTGCTTTCCTGGGAAGCCCACTACAAATAGCAAATCAATTCTGCTCAAATGCAGGGCCAAGTTTGACTCCCTTGGTCTGGGATAGAAAAGAGTTTCTGAATACAGTAAAACCCTAGTTTTGTTAAAAAGAGACATAAAACAGTTCAAAAGATCAAAATGATGCAACAGGGCCTCATTTCTTACAAATCAATTTTTATTGAGATTTAGTACCAAGTCTCAGTCTCAGGTTTGTTCTGAATTCCTAATATCCACTAAGAGATATCTGACAAATAATTAGCCTCTCGCCAGACTCTTGAATTTAAGAGGGAATGGAAATGTATAATCGTGTATTGGCAGCAAAGCTATCTCTCATGTTTTCTGACATTTTTTTGAGGCATATGTAGCAAGAAATAAGAAAAAAGAGAAAAGCAATGGTCCTAAAATGGAACCTCGTGGGACTCCAAAGAAAGCACTTTTTCCCAAAACAGCAAGGAACAGCCTGCTTGTTTCATATGATTCTAAAACTGTGTCCACGAACCTGTCCACCTTTCGCTAGATCAGGATCATTAGTTCAAACTTCATGAATTAATGCCAATTAAATTCCTGTTCAGAATATGGGCGTGTCCAGCAGGAACTGCAGGAAATAACACTAGAAAAATTTACATATATATTATCATTGTGCAGATTTCCAAACCATCATCGCTGATTTAATGGAAAGACATCTTAATGACTTTTTCTAAAATAAGCAACGGAATTTAATTGAGTAATCACGACAGCAGTCCTTGCAGTTTTCTTGAAGAAGGCCCCCTGTTTGATCATGAAAAGGATTTAAGCATTCATTCCAATTGGCAGCCACCTGTCAGAGTGAGCTTGACCTGTGTGCCCCAACCTGTTAAATCTGACAAAGAGCCTGTTCTTACTCATCTCACAAATCACGCTAACGAACACCCAGCTAGACAAGGCCTGACTCCCCGACAGCCCCGTAGCACTGAGATCATCCTCACTGTTACAGAGAGTGATACTTACCGGGCCATCACATCATGATCTCTATGACGCATTTGGGAAACCAAACCCAGATGCTCTCTCTCTCTCTCTTTCTCTCTCTCTCTCTGTCTCTCTCTCTGTGACAGCTGCTGGAATATTAGTGTTTTTTAGGTTGAAAAAATGATTTCAAAGATGAGCTATGTAGCCGGTGTAGTTTGCAATTAACAAGCAGGGAAAAACACTGTAATGGAACAATTTGTAATGAGGTTAAATGTATCCTTTTTGCAAAGCACTTTATTTAATGTCCTATTGTGATAATACTGATGACGTTGTATAGCGCTTGATCTTCCGGGTAAAGCGTTCTGAAAGCCATTTGATGTTTTGAGGAGGGCAATTAATCACCGTTTTCCAGCAGTTACCACTGCAATCATTGCATCTCCCCATTAATTACGGTGTGCAAAATTCATCATATTGACCTTTATGAGCACAAAAAACTTTGCATAAATGTACAGCTTGTCATTTCTCGCCAGCTGAGACACAGAACCAGAGAGACAGAGAGAGAGAGAGAGAGAGAGAGAGAGAGGGAGAGAGAGAGACCACACAGTGTTATTATAGCAGGGATGTGTGAAATGTAGATAATGAGCTTCCAGCACGAAACCATTTCCAACCTGTGCTGCAACTTGTGGCTGAAAGAACATATTATTTTTAAAAAGTTAAAGATGTTGATAATACTTAAGAGCCGAGGTGCAACAGATTGAAGGAATAATTTGTAAGATGATACTATCTGTCGGATACATACTTACAAACAAATGGGAGTAACCTATCACCAGAAAGTTTGGTGTTCAGCCCTGTCTTAAGAAACAAGGTAATGCACCTACTCACTCTTCACTCCTTACCAGTGTAGAAGAAATATCGCAGGTTCAGTGTCAGACAGTACGGTGACTCGCTATCGTCTCTTGAGGTACAAAGCGGTATTAAGAGATAGGACGGGCCAGGGTTAGCCATTCAGCATGCTAACTTCAGTAGATACCTCTGCAACATAATACACAGACGTATTTGACATACGGTCAAACTGTTATTTCTGCAAATTCTGTTGATAATCTTTTTTTTTTTTAAATTAAAATAAATGTCATTTAAAAATGCTTTTAACAAAAAATCATACATATTGCTTCTTTCAGTAAAAACCCTTTTGTGGCCATACAAAACTACAGTTTAAGAAGTCTGTGGAGCAGTGCTATAGGATTGTTCTCCCATTCAATATCTATGTAAGGACCCAATTGTATATTTAAATCAATACCTCATGAGAGGCTGTCCATTAAACAGATTTGCTACAGTTAGAGGTGTTATTAGGTACAACAAAGCATAATTTGGTGAAGTTTTCTTTCACAATTCTATTAACCAGGAAGGTGATTAAGAGGATAATTGTTTTGGTGATCCAGGACAGTGTAACTAAATTACACCCAAAGTTCTAGCTATGGGTAAGTGTGAGGAACACACTCCACAGTAATTATTATAGGTCTGGGTGGTTATATGGCATGAGAAGGTTGTACACAAAGAAATCACACATACTTTTAAGGAGTATGCTCTGGTTTATTACCTATAAATAAAACTGACTAAGCTGTAAAAAAATATTCTTAATATGGTTTTAATGGGTGCTTAGCAATTACTTTGTTGCAGTGCTGTTGTTTTACAGCTTACACAGGAACTTGAGCTTTTTCTAATATACCTTGCTGCAGTAATCAAACCAAGCTCCTCCTCCTTCCAAACTAACGTCCTATACATTTTCATCTCTACCTCACATTTCCTGTGACTAAGGTTTCACACCCACTCCCATCCATTATCTCTGTGTTCCTCAGTCTTTTCTCTCAGTACTATCTCTGTTCATCAATTTCTAAGGAGTGTTTTAACACTGGCTGCTTCTTGAAGGTACAATACAGGGCAGCCAATCAGAACAGAGATCATTATTATTATTATTATTATTATTATGAAATAGAAAACTTGTCATGTGGAAATGAATCTGGACTGTTTTCATAAGATGAATCTTATAAGTGGATCTCAGGGGAAAAAAAATATAGGATATGGGCCATTTTCACAATATCCCAAGGACATGGTGTCATTAAACTGTTTATATTCTTGCGAGACCATTTTGTACCTGAAACTGCATCCCCTGTGGAACCCTGTTAGAGGTATCGTTACAGGTAATGTTTACACTTTCTTAGAAAGCACATATTTTCCAAAAAGAAGCTTAAAAATATAGATATTTTTGTGGGAAAAAAACTACCACAAGCCACTATAACAACACCATATCTTCACCATATGTCCAGACATCCTTCCTAATCAGTGACTCATCGCTGATATAGGCATTCAATTGCACAGACACATTTTTTCTCGAATCCCCAAAAAGAGCATTGCCAATAGAATGGAACACTCTGGAGTAGCCACACATGAGCCTCAGCTCCACCATGCCCCATGCCAAGTATCATCTACAGGGAAAATAAACCCTTCCTGCATTGAGGTGTGGTACCCTGGTAGTATGTTCTCTGGAGTGATGGAGCCCCATCCAACACATGGAATACTGGTACAAAACCACCAATAATAATAATAAGTAGAAGAATTATAGTAATAAATGGCTTTTATGTAGCGCTTTTAGGCGGCATGGTGGTGTAGTTGTTAGCACTGTCGCCTTACAAGATGATTTGGGTTTCGATTCCTGGTACGGGCTGTTCTGTGTGAAGTGGCATGATCTCCCCATGCTTGACTGGGTTTCCTCCAGGTACTCCCGTTTTCTCCCAAAGACAAGCAACACTAGGTTGATCAGTCACTCTAAATTGCCCATAGGTGTGCATGAGTGAATGTTGGCCATGCAATGGACTGGCAAACTAGGAGCTTAAAACAGAATCAGAGATCTCTGCTGTTTTGATCAAACGTTAGGCTGATGACGCTGGGATTTTTTACCTTAAATAAGGAAAGAGAGTTAGTCTGCTGAATATGAGAAGGGAGAAAGCTCCCGAGGCAAGAAGCAGGTCTAGAATATGCTCAATCACCAAAGCTTTGAAGGTTAGAAGAGGGAGTGGTAAGCAAATTAGCTCTAGAAGAATAGAGAGTGTGCAAAGGCTTGTAGGGACCAGAATTAATGTTCCAACGTCAGCAGTGGACCTCACTAACTCTTGTATCTTAATGCAATCAGATTATCACAGTTCCAGCATCTATCAGAAAGCCTTACCAGAGCAATAAAGGCTGTTTCTGCAGGAAAGGATGGCAAACTGCTATGAGGAAACGTTGGACAAGCAGGTGTCTACAAATGTTTGGACATTCGGTGTAGCTTGTCAGCTTTGAAAGAAAGAGATTTTGCTAACATTAAATGAACATTGAGGTGGTTTCAGCCTAAGCCTGCCTCCGCCTCCCTCTGTGCCACCCTCCACCCTCCATCTATCCCACTCTCAAACCCCCCTCCATTCCCCAGTGTCTGGTTAAAATGATGTTTTTGGGGTTAAAATATAACTTTTATTAAATGATCACTTGTGACATCTCCAGTTGACATCTTCCTCACAGAGCAGTAAAGTCAGAGGCCGAGTGCAAAAAGACAGTTTGAAAGATACCTGCTCGTGCCCACAGCAACCACGTTGTCCGTGCAATGTGTCAGCTTTCCAAACATTCAGCAGCGACAGATGGAATTTTTTTTTTCCATTGCCAAAAAAAAAACAGGAATTCAGTTTGACGAGCTGAAAATAGGAACTGAATCAGAGATCTCTGCTGTTTTGATTTTCTTTCTGAGGTAGGAACCTCGCGAGGATCCTAATCTCCGCTGATGGCTTCTCAAACGTTAGTCTTTGAAGCTGCGAACGGGGAGGAATCATGACGTCTCCAGCTTTGCATCAGCACATCAAAAGGCGACGATTTGAACGGCCATACGTCTCCGAAGCGCAAACTGGGTGGAGACAGGAATAGATGAAGGGGCTGATAGTCCAATGATACAATTATGATTGATAGAGGGATTCCCCCTGGCTGGCTAGCCAGCTAGCTTTTGATGCGGCACGGTAGCCTGGGGCCCTCCTCCCAGCAACAGCTCCATGTAAATTTCCTGCTGCTCTGCCACGCTGACGGCACAGATGAAGGCCTCTCAAAGGGGAATGTGGCGTCTAATGAAACCCATTTCTCTTTGTGATGACTGTTAAAATGTCACTAGCCCCTCTTTAGGAATATTCCTCATGACTGTGGGAGCTGAGAGAGAAAGACAGAGAGGAATTGATGAAGAGAGCAAGGAGACGACTGCTGAAACGCCTGCTTCGTCCATGTCGCCAGGGTCGTATGGATTTGTGCGCACGCGTGGGGTCAAGACAGGCAGGTGTGGGAAATTGATCCTCACTTGTTGGCGAGAGATGGGATTGAATGTGAATGTGAATCTCTCCACTGACCCTACCAAGTGGTTAGTCTCGGGGGGAGTGAGAGTGCTCTTATTGCCCTCTACGGTGAGATTGGAAAAAGCCTCATCACCAATTTTATGACTCATAGTCAGAGTAATTACAAAGACCCTTTCCTGGCCGTAAAAGAATTTCGGGTTTGTGGCTTTGTGGAGCGGAAACAAAGTGGTTTATTCTCAAATGAGGTCCTAAGAGGAACAACATTCAGAACCACACTGTTAAAAGGAATTCAATCAAAAGTAAACACTTCTCAGCATCGCCCTGTTGGTTGGAAACAAGACAAGTTTTCTCCCCGGAAAACAAATAGATCTCTGGCAAAATGACTTCCAACAGATTGAACGGTGACTAAGGTTTTGGAAAGGCCCATGTGAGAAGCCATCTTGTTTTTGTTTTCCTGGCATGTAGGCTATAAAAGTCAGGAACACTGAAGGTAAAGACCCAGATATGACACTTTCAACAGTAGCTCAAGATTCTTACAAGATTTAAAAAAGGTTTGATACCTGAAATGGTATTACCTTTACTGTTGACCATTGGCAACATTAAAACCTTCTTTTAACCTTCTTTAAAACTACTAAGCTCTAACTACTGAGCAACGTGAAGCACCTCAGCATCTAAAAGCATGCCTTTATGCCTAAACAGATTGTTTATATGAAATGAATAACTGTAGAGAAACTCACCAACAAATGTCTTCACAGTAGTAGTGACAGGATTGTGCCATCCAAAATCCTATACACATAACTTTTCATATGAAATGTTGATGACCGTGAAATAGCAGTAAATATGAAAATGTTGTCTTTTACAGGTTTTTTACACCCTGTATGTGTCACACAACCCCGTCTCTCCATAAACTTCACTTTCCAGAATTCTGTAGGCTCTGACGTCACGGCTATGTGTTTGCTTTCAGCCAATCACAGACATCATCTTCACCTAAATCTAATCATCTGTTGTCCCTCTCTGGTCTTTGCAGTGTTGTCGTTGCTCTAATTTATGCATACCGAGCGGTTTCTTCTGTTTTCCTCCTCCCTGAGGATGACCTCTTTTTGTCAAAACCTTGATTAATATCCTCAGAATCTGACGTGTAATGGTAACCACTTCATGTAACTTCAAGGTACTTTCTGTGAGGGAACGCTTTAGAGGAATTAAACTCCTTAGACGTCTGGTTCCTATCACCACCCCCGTGAATGGCTCTAATTTGTAATTTACTCCACAGTAGAGCACTTCAAACCAGATGAAATCATTACATCTTACAGAATTAATTAAACAGAACAGTTACTGTGACCTTGTGGGTCTGTATGCAACACAGTTGTAACACATTTTAAAAAATCATTAAAGATATTTTTCAGAGCGGTCTGATATGAACTACTGCACTGCCTCCGTCTAACCTCATAACGCCGCCTTGTATCTAAGAGGCGAAAAGGAGTCAACGCAGTCCAACATGAGAGGATAAAGAAGTAGCTTTGCTGCAACTAACCTCTTGTCAATCATGAATTTGATACATCCACCTGTTTTATGTTCGCTCCTGCTAGCAAACTGACTGCTAGCCTACAAATGGCATAAGGCAGGGTTAGCTTGCTAGTCAATGGTAGCCCACATGGTTACCGATAACAGTTGACATAAAATAAATCAAAGCAGTTTAAGTAGCATGAGTCTGTTTAACTAGCAGCTTTAAACAACACTAACCAGCCGCTGTGAGCACAAACTCTACTCACAAAACATCCTGCATGGCAGCTCTTCCTGTTTTTCAAGATTTGGAATGCGAGAAACAATTATTAGAAATGGAATAAGGAAAAAAACTAAAAGCAATGTTTTCACAGTACAGGATGAAGCTTAGAGTTGTTCATTGTTGGCAGCTTCTTGTTCAGATTTTTGTTCCATTTTAAATGACACTGCAGTTACGTTCTGGAGCCTCTTAAAAAGACAAATAGAGTTCTGTCCAACTCTTTTTAAGAATCAAAAAAGTAGTTGAAAATTGTTTCTTTTTTAAGAATTCTCAGTACAGTACGGACGTTCTCAGTATGCCTGTCTCCTCGGCCCTCATTATGGGAAATTTTTGTCATACTAAAAAGTGGAACCTATGTTTAGGATGGATTCATTTCAGCCGTATCCCTCTGTCATCGCCTGAGAGGCTGTCTTGGATAAAAATAAAGTAGAGTCGAGAAGCTGATTCCAGAAAACCTGGAGTCGTGCATCACTAATGTGGACTAACGGCCCTGATCATTTACCGTTAGTACACTGATCAGCTCTTGCCTCCTCCATGTCTGGCACTTCGATATTTGCATGTCATGATGTGAGCCTTCAGATAGCCCCTCCCTATCAGCCAATCAAAAGCTAGCATGCCTAATCATCATCTTGAGAGATACAGCCTCTGGGAGGGCACATCAGAATGATCTAATATGACTTCACTGCAAAGATAAGGTAAATGAGTTCATTCAAATATCGGCAGGGACAATTCCCCCCTCTTAAAACATTGGTAGGGACATGTCCCTCTTGTCTTTATGCAAGCTTATGCTCATCAAATGCTTATTTATTTACTTTCCATAATGACCAGTCAACTTATGTTTTTTCATGTTTTGTTGATAGCATATAGTACATCAAATCCTGATAAATAATATTTTGGGGACTGTTTTGCCTTATACTATCCTGTGTGTAGATCTGTGCCAGTTATGTGTTTTAACCCTTTGATGCACAAGCTAAGCAAACCCCTACTAATGCACAACATGGGTCAGTCAAACTTGACCCGTATTCATTTCCTATGTTATTTTATGTGTCATTGAGTATCTCTTTTGAAATCAGTTTATTTCATTATTTTATGTTCCATGAATTAAGTCTTGTATTTGACCTTAAATCATTACTTATTTATTTACTTCATGAACAAAAATATATTTTATATCAAAAATATATTTTAGTAAAATATTATGCATGGGCATGTTGATAGTCATATTTTTAAAGCCAGAAATATATTCAGGGCTGGATTTGTGCATGAATAACGACGCCAGATCTAATGATACTGGCTTATATTGATATATGAGGTAAATAAATAAAATAGTGCATGTGCCTTAAACTGCATGTGCCTTAAACTTAACCCCCTTATAAGGCTTGGATAATTATCGCGAAATAACGCGGCATAGTCGATAGAAAGTCGATAGGATTAAGTTCCGTTCATGCTTTAAAAGACAACACGAACAGCCAATGAGAATGAGAATAGTGCCGCTCCAAACCAATCAGGTGGCTGAACTAGAGTTCCAGACATTTCATGTTTGGTTGAAGCTCACAGAGTGTAGACCTAGCGGCAGCTTAACCCACACTCTAGTAATAAGTTACTGCAGGCGTCACAGTCGAGCAGAGAGAATAAAATGAGAGAAAATGACGACAGAAAATGTAAACTACTACTGAAAGAAACATGTTACACGAGTTAATAATCTTAAAATAATCTGTTAAAATAGGAACAACAAGTAAACAGGTGCTGTCTTGCCACTGTGTTGACAAAGTGCTACGGGATGTTAGCGCTTCAAGTGCTCGGGTTAGTTCTACTGTTGTGATCATTTCCACTGTGCAGAGTTGACAGAGTGTTTCTGTGTGAAACACTCCCACAACTTCCTCTCACGCGATTGTTTGTAGCTGCAGCTCCAGATAAAACCATGCTTTCAGTGGGCGCGGCCACCTTAGTGACGCATCGACGCACGCTATGCTAATCGACGTAATTTCGTAATCACTAAAGATACATATGTATGTTGTAGGAGTTGAAGTGAGAACGTGAGGCAAAGTTGACTTTATAACCAAAAGTCCAGAGCAGGGAAACTTTATTTTCTACTGAAAACAGAACCGCTAAACCAACTCCCCATTTGATTCGACAGAGAGCAGACTTACCGCTATGAGGCATTTCCTCAGCCCGAACTTATATATATATATATATATATATATATATATATATATATATATATATATATATATATATATGTATATATATATGTGTGTGTGTGTGTGTGTTTAATTTATTTGATTGTCAGGTTCTCTAAAAAACAATTTACCATAATTTTTATATTTTGATATCTTTACTTCTCACTTAAAGTAAAAAGGCAATAGTGATTTGATTTATATTGTAATATATATTGATATCAAGGTACAATTTAAAGGCGAACACATTTTCACATTGTAGAAAGTATTGAAGAAAGTATAAGACCCTGCATAACAAAGGGAAAAACACCCTTTCTGCTAGATGTGGCCCAGCGTGCTTTGGAGGAGCGAGTGCGGGATCAATCGGATTTGTGTAGCACACGTTCAAACTGAATTTTGTTTTGGATTTTTGTGCGTGGAGTTTCTGAAACTGGAGCCGACTGACATGCAGAAATAACAATGAGCTACAGTACAAGCGCCAAATGCATAATCAGTTTTTGTTTACGCAGTCCTCCTATACGAGATTCTGCTGTCTCCCAACTCATGTGAAGGGCCTGTAGGAACAAGTGCTGACTTGAATGTATTCTGGAGTCCAAACCTCTCTGATTCCTTTGTTTACTGTCGTAAGAAGAGAAACAGATATCAGAGGAAATGTATTCAGTGAGCGCAGCCTATTGATCTAATTTTCCTGATTTATGATTATGTCAAGACTGACATTTCCTCGTCCAGCGGGATGACAACATGTGCCAGAGATCACCTTCGAGAAATTGGATTTAAAAGTGCTCATGTTTCTTCCTGCTCGCCAATATTAAATCTAAAATCAATATCATATCCATGAGGAAAGTATGAAATCGAATACAGTGCACATTGTTTTAAATCTTGCTACATTCGGGTGCAATAACTGCAGTTCCCCTGCTCGGCAAACACATCCAAAAAGATGGATGGTGCACTTGTGCCTGCAATTTGCCAGAGAGCTTGTTATTCTCACCGTGTAAGGTAGCGCGAATGTATTCCTGTCTTTAAAAAGAAAAGATCTGCTGTTGTGTAAACCAAGCAGGGCAGGAACAAGAGGAGGAACAGGGCGCGCATCTTAATTCAGATTAATTTAGCACCTGGACGCGAGCGCTCTTCTCACTTTCTATTCTGTCCTCTCTCTCTCTCTCTCTCACGTGCAGGTTCGAACAGCTGTCGTGTGATATTTTGCCCGTAAAACTCACTTTCTGCTGAGATGAGCACGCTCCTCCACTGCACTGATGAATTGCTCCTCAGTAGCGCAGATCGATGGAATGGAGTGGGCAAACATTGCAATGCTTTTTGATGCTCTGGCTGACCTCTCTTCAGGCTCGAGCTGAGGGAGGTCAGTGTGTTCTTTAAGGAAACATCTCCAGCATCTGTGTTGCTAGGCTTGTGGACTGAGCCTCGGGCCAGGCCAGGCTGGGGGTGGGGGGTTGAGGACCAAGCTACAAGTGTGGGGATTGATTTCCAGTAAGCCGGAAGAATCACCAGGCCTCCAATGTGCTCCTCTGCCTTTTCCTAGTGTTATTAACGTTCGGGTTATTCAGATCGGGACAGTTCAGTACGAGACAGCTTGGGATTAGTGATCGAGGGCTGTGGCGGCTAAAAATATCATGAAATATTGAGAACCACTACTACAAAGTCACACAGTCGTAAAGCACGGTGCTGGTAAGAGTGGAACTGATACGGCAGTACTGTGTCCATTCACTTTCCACTCTATTAGACACGCCTACCTTGCTTGTCCACCATGCAGATGTAAAGATTGAGGTCCTTTATCAGTGGTCACAGGACGCTGCCCACAGGACACTGTTGGCTGGATGTTGCTGGTTGGTGGACTATTCTCAGTCCAGCAGTGACACTGAGGTGTCCAAACACTTCAGCTGCACTGCTGTGTCTGATCCACTCATACTAGCGCAATGCACACTAACATGCCATCAGAATGTCAGTGCTACCGCAGTGCTGAGAACGATCCACCTCCCTGATAGTACCTGTTCTGTGCTGGTCCTCTGGGGGTCCTAGCCATTAATGAACAGGCTAAAAGGCAGTGTATGCAGTGAATCAGATGGACTACAGTCTGTATCTGTTGAACAAACTGTTCCTATATGGTAAGTGGAGCTGACAAAACAGGTGTAGATACAAGGAGGTTGTTTTAATGTCATGCCTGATTGGTGTAGATTGGAGGTCTGAAGACCACCTATAGGAACTGAAATCAGAATCAAATTGACAGTGCTGTTTATTTCTTGAGTGGAGGTTCCTCTGGGCTTTCTTTGCCTCTAAATAGTCAGATTTTAAAGTCATATGGACGGAATAGTGTCCTAAAAGACTAAGTCTACAGACTGTTAAGCTGTAAACAATATTATTCAGAGGGGTTTGATGTGAAACCTTCCCTTCTTCCCTGAATCAGCATTGTTAATGGTGGTGTTTATAGAAACAAGATGGCTGCCTCTGTTTATGCCTCACAGAAAGTTATTACATAACAGAGTTAAAAGTTTGTGTGGAGTTTGCGTGTATTGCGTGTTCTCCCCATGTCTACGTGGGTTTCCCCCCCACAGTCCAAAAACATGCAGTCAGGTGAGATAGTAAATTGGCCCAGGTGTGTATGTGTGTGTGTGATGGTGTACATCTGTGTGTCTACTCTATGTTTCCTGCCTTCCACATCATCAGCACTGGAATAGGCTCTGGCACCCATCCCACCCAAGACTCAGGAGGATAAGCCGTTAAGATGATGAATGAAGTTATTAAGTGAATCTTTATGACTTTGGATAGTATTCGTAGAGGAGATAGCTTTTTAGTCTAAAAGCTACACCTATTGGTTGTCCTGGCAGCCCCCTAACAAACATAATCCCTGAATACATGTACTTTGTCCTGCACTACACACTCAGATGCCTAGTTTTCCATTAGTGACAGCGGTATGCAAGTAAAAAGACAAAGAGTGACGCTCAGCTGACACAGAGGGGTATACCAGTGGTGCAATTTTAGTTTTTATTTTGAGTGGTCCTTTGTTAATTATTATTTCACTCCTAACAGAGTATTAGTAACACATGAACAACGCAGTGAAGTATCTGAATACACTGAAGTAAATATGCACTGTTGATACAATATTTACATTAAGTAGCTTTATTGTTGCTCCTCAGTTAAATAGTCTTAATATTACATTTTCATTAAGCAAAACCTAATCCTCACCCTGGGCCTAACCCTAACCTTAACCTTCACCTCAACACAAACACCTAACCCAAACCCCAACTCAGAAACATAATCCCACCCCTCAACTGAGCCCAAATCCTAACCCAAACCATAACTTCAACACAAAACCTAATCCTGACCCCCAACCTGACCCAAATCATAATCTAAACTTTAACCCAAAGCTTAATCCTAACTCTGGGCCTAACCCTAACTCTAACCTTAATCTCAACCCCAAATCTAATTCTAACCTTCAGCCTGGGCCTAACCCTAACCTTAACCTTCACCTCAACACAAACACCTAACCTAAACTTCAACTCAAATCCTAATCCTAACCTTATCTTTCACCCTAATCTTAATCCTAACCCTAACTCTAGCCCAAAACCTAATTCTCACTTTCACCCTGGCCTTAATACTAACTCTAACCCTAATCCTAAACATAATCCTGTTAAACTCCAGTTACATGTCTACAAAAGCTTGTTGAGGATGTTGAGATGGTCTGTATTCTACCTGTTACCTGTTCAGTGACTTCTCTATTTGTACACACGGTTTTGAAGGTTTTTCTGATTCAGAGAAGTTCTTCTGAGCGTTTGAGAACATATGTGGAGCTGCTGTGCTTGGGTACGTGCAGAGGCACAGGTGGTTAATGAGCTTCTTGACCTGTTCGACAGTGCACCAGTCTCTTCCTCTGGCAGCGCTCTCTGATTCGTCTAGCCCGAAGGACCAGTCCCGCCGGACCTTACCTTGCCGCCGGCCCTGGCTCATCTAAGCACAATTAGCACACGGGTCAGAGTTTTAATTCGGTCAGAGGCAAAGCTACTATCTAGGCCTTGACGCGGAGATCAGGGCCTGGAATAATGAGGTTTTCTTTAGCAGGTGATTATATGGAGCAGTCAGCCAGAATAGCCTCAGATCCCAATAATGCTCAACCTTTTAGGCTGGAGAGCATTACCCGGGTCTTATTTTTAGCCGCGTGCTCCTTTAGGGCGGCGGCAGAGAGTGTAATCACTTCCTTTCCTGCAAATGCATCACCGTCAGCATGTCAACTTTTGGCAACAGGTCTTCTGTCAAAGAAATGTCTGTGGACTTCGCAGACATAATTGATGTCTGTTTCCGATCGGCCTCTAACATGAAACCCCTCAACAATGGATTACTTCTCTTTTTGCCGTCAGTGAGAAATTGCCCTCGCTCGGGGATGATGTCATTCTTCCCTGCCGTCTTTGTACGCTTGCCCATATTTGGACAGGAAGGAGAGAGCTGCTTAACTCCTGGCTCTGGGCGGCTCGATGAAGATGACGAGTATGACAGCACCTCTCAGAGCTGTGTCAGCCCATTCGTCATCCTGTCTGTGAGGATGATGAACAACTCTGTCCCCCCTTCCTCCCCCGTGACTCCTCGCACGGCGCTCGGCTCCCTGCCCGCCGCTTGCAGCACTCAGGATGGTGTTCAACATCCAAGATCTCTTCATGCTACAGCCCTGCCGCAGGGCTACCGTGCCGGTGTGCTGCACTAAAGATCAGATATCTACCAATCAGCTTCTAAACACAACTAGCACAAGGTCAGGCTCAGAGATCAGACTTTGACCAGAAGTGTCAGATTTTTAACCCATACAAGTCTGGAGTCACAACTGCCATCACTGCTGTGCTATGTAAATGCAGTAAATACATAAGCACATATGTAGTAGTTACACAGACCGTGGTGTTTGTTTTTATACCAAAAAAGGACAAAAATATGGCAAGAATGTAAAGAATGTTCGCTCTTAAATTATTAATGAAAACATAATCATTTACAAATACAGTTGTTTGTTAAAGTTTGTGCGCCCCTGGTCAAATTACGTGTTTTGCTGATTTTCTAAGTGAAAGAAGTAACATTTCCTCTACATCTGTACACACATCTGTATTTTTTAAATACACAGTTACTGCATATATGCTAAATTTAACATACTGAGTAAAAAAAATAAACCATAGAATTTGGCCTCTGCAAAAGTCAGGGCACCCTTTACATGAATGATATTTGTTCTTCAATACCTTCAATCAGTAAATCATTATCAAGCCATTAAATACAAATCATAACTGAATATCTCCTCAACTTAGACTGTACACAAAAGAGGACTTTAACTTAACTTGAAATAGTTAGTGTTAGGACTGTTAATTAAACACATTTCTGTGTATAACACACAAATTCTCTCATTATTTAAAATTCAATTGCCATAAAAAAGACTGACTAAGTTAAAACATCTTTGTTTTTAAGGGTGTATAAACAAAAAAGTAGGCTTGATTGAATGTATTTAATCTGCATTTCTGAATGTGCGTGTTTGTATGAGGTTTAATTGAGAAATAATTCATATAAAATACAGGGTTTGTCACCATGACAACCTTGACTTCTAATGTTTAGAGGGGAATTTCACGTATTTGACAAATTTAAATGTAAATAATTCAATAATAAAGGCGTAAAAGAGGCATTCGGGGTGGTTTGATGTGAAATGCTCTATTCTAGAGAAACTCCTAATTGTTCACAGTGTTGGTGGTGGGAACCGGAGGGCCGGATACATGAAATGTTGCTTAGGAACAAAAACTTGTGCAGGTTCTCAAGACAAATACGAAGGAGTTCCTAAGAATGGGCCTCATTTACATTTAACATGTCTTAAAAAGAAATTTCTTTATTTACCTCTTTATACAGTTTTCAGGAAGATTCTCACTTTTGCAAAGTTTCTTATTTGAGATTTTTTCTCAGGACAGAACAGATTCTACACAAACTCAACAGCACAACAGTGTTATCATTATCAACATACATATGAACTACATACATTTTGTCAGTTCACTGGTCATTTTGGGATAATAGCTAAAGTGGCTATATTTGCGTGGTGGACAGTGTGAGCCCTGGTTACCATTACCGGAATATATTAGTTGATGTCTCTACAATGCAGCTTTACAATCTTTACATCTTTACAATTCAACCAAGAAGACATTCAGAAAAATCGATGGAATCTCCCTGTAAGCCGCACCGACCCACGCCGTGCCTCAGCAAATGCAGCGGATGACTAAGGCGCAAGATGCACATTAAGATAAATGGTCCTGAATTGCGTCGATGAGACAGAAAGATGAAGTGGGTTCAAGTGATGAATTGGTAACTGCTCAAATGCAAATGTCGCGTGGGCAAAAACAAACCGCGTCTCATTACAATAGAAGCCTCTGGATAAGAAATATTGAAGCAGTTGCACATCCTGCAAAGCCAAACTGCTTATTGTTTTCTTTCATTTCCTGAACTGGTCTTTTCCACATACTGTCTGTAAAATAAATACACATTTACTCCTGCATTAATACAAACACACACAGTCTCTGAGGAAACGGCGGTCAGTCCCAGATGGGGCCCCGGCATTCTAGGGAAGAGGGCAGGCCGGAAGATGAGAGGAAATAATTACAGCTTCTTCATTTGAATTCGCCCTCCTTTGGGAAATAAATGTGTTTCCAGCTGCCTCTCACATGACCTGCTGCCAGCTAAAACTGAGTTGTGCTTTCTGCCTCAGACAGCAAGGTGACCCCCTATTTTTTACACACACTACTGTGCAAAAACAAAGACCACCATATACGTATTTAACCACCAGCCAAATCAACCACTGAGTCAGTGTCAGGAACAGAAAACAGAAACCATATTACAGAAAACACACAGAAGCCTAAAGAGCAAGTATAATATGATTTAATGGATTATTTTAAGGGCCTGTCCACTCTTGACCTTTCATTTTAGGATCATTTTCAGGAAACTTTCAAAAATTCCTACAAGATTATTCCTAGAAGTTAGTTGTATTTTCTGTTTTTCATGATTCAAGAAGCTCCAAACACATTCAGTGATGTTAAGCACTAGATTCCAGCAACTTCTTTGTTTGGTTAGCAGATTTTCTTTCTTGTTTATTTTTGTTTCATCAGTAACATTTTCTTGACTGTAAACGCAGCTTTAAACAGTTGTACACACTTAAAAGCAGAATATTCATAGACACAAAACAATTGTTCATTGCAGAAAATATGTGTTTCGGTAGTGACGACTCTAAATGTTTCACACTGATTTTCAACCCATTTGACACATTTACTTCAAAACAACAGAACTGAACTGTTGGGGGGACTGTGTCATATCACATCCTGCTCTAACATGCAAGTGACTAAACTAGGACTCTGTCTATGAAGTAAAAGTATTTTTGTGTCTCAAACTGCAAATGATTGTAATATATAAAACACGGTATCCCACCATCACCACCATTAGCAGTATATATTTTAGTGTGGTATGTACAGTAGTATGTGGTAGTTAATGGCAGTAGTTTTGATAGCGATATGAAAACGTGGGGCAGCATTTTCTGATTTTATTTCAAAACTCATGACAAATCTTTTAACTTATAACTTATCTTTTAAATTATAACTGCAATCAAAAATATTTTTGAATAATGACTAGTCAAGTATTACATTAAAGAACGTGTGGGAAAGTGACTAGCATAGCCTCAGCAGCATTAAAAATGGGTAAACCCACACATGCTTATGATTAAATAATTTTCTGGTGAGTTATGAAAGAAACTACAAGAACTAATCAGTTTTACACATGACATTTTTTGATAATGAATTTCTATGAATCCTGTATAATAATATGTTATAAATGTATTAATAATACATAATTATGCCGTATAATGCTTGTAATATGTTTGCAGAATAAGTAGATAAGTAGATATAGTGAGATGAGCTTTATCTGATAAATTCTGGTTACACAATTCTAATATCCATTCATAAATACACTGTAAACATAAATGCACTATAACTAAAGCTTCTGAACTTATTTTCCGTTTATTTTGTGCATCACAACAAACCCAGGCACCCATTCAGGTCAGCGTTTGTTGAGTAAAATCACTTCCATGACAAATGAAGAGATTCTGTATGGAGTGAGAGACGAAGAGCTGATGGTGGACCTGGCACTTTGATTAACTAACATTAGCAATAGCACTAAGCTAGCTGTGCTCACTTCTTAACAGTACACATCATTAAAGCCTGTAATACATATTACCTGTAATAACACTCTATAACAGTGTATATAGTGTTCTTATGAACAGATATAATATATTACTGCTATGAGAAATAATTATAACAACCTAAGAGCAATTATATAACCTCATGCCTGGTAATATAAGGTATTAAATATGCCATATCACACATGACTAATGCATGTATAAAGCATAAGGAATACAGGAGTCATTTTTTTATTGCTCCTTTAAATGTTTGAAATGAAAATGAAACTTGATTCATCTGAATTTCTTTTAAAAACAAACATTTATTTTTTATAGGTTTACAAACACAGTAAAAGAAATAAAATGTAGATATTTCAGCAGCCCAGTCCTGTTGAAATGCTCTACTCTTCCAAAGTACAATGAATACAGCATCAAAAATTGGTATGAAATTTCAGACAAATCTAAAAATCTGCTGGAAGCTGATATGACTCATCCTGCATCACTAGTTATGTTGTTTAGGATAACAGGACTGGCCTCAGTACGATCCGCTCTTTCACTGCTGGATCTGCTCGCAAGGCCACGCATTCACCCGTTTGTTTGTTCTACAACTGTATTTATGTTCTCTCATTACATCTTTGCATCTCAGCAGTTGAGTGTGAGGTTTGAATGGGTTTATCACTGCATTGCGTAGACTGAGTCCGTTTCCCTGGCAACGCCACCGTAACAGAAGGTGCAAAGTTGCGAGCAGGTGTGGAGAGCGTGGCAAAGTGTAGAAAAAAAAGTAGTTTATTGTTCACAGAGGAAAAAGCCAAACATTGGCGTAAATAATAGTCATTGTGTTGAACAATAGCTGAACCACAAAGCAAGTCCAACGCTCTTCTTTCCAAAGAGAAAAAAAAGAAGTGCAGAGAGTAGAAGGTAGAAGAAGAGGGTAATAAAGCGATTTATCTCTGCAGTAGTGAAAGCAAACAGAGCAGGTCAGACATTGCTGAAGAGGAAGACGTGAGGAAAGAAAATGGGGATTTAGGTGGTTTTTGGAGGATCGCAGTTTAGTTTCCGCAGTAAAAAGGAAATGGCTATAACAAACATTAAAAGTTCTGAAGCACCTGGTCTGTTTGAACTGGGAACACCTCTCACAGGCTGAGCTCTTCTCAAATTTGACATACAAGGAACAAACAAATGGTAAAATGGAACAATTTTTTAATTATTTTAAGCAATGTAGAGTCCTGGTGATGGAGACATGGGAGATGGCCTGATTTCTACTGGGCCTTCTTTATTAACACCAGCAGAAAAGAGAAGGCACACACGTCAGGCAAAAGTCACAGTGAAGGTCACCACAAGACGTGTGCTCCCACTGCATGGTGATCAGCCCCTGATATAAAACACAGATTCATCAGGTGGCTCTGTGCATGGACACACCTTCCAAGCTTCTCAGCGGCAGCGCAGCTGGTGATGATTGACATAGTATATTAGACACTTGTACATAGTTCATTCAGTGAGTTTCATGCTTTATCACCTAAATTAGTACATAGTCCGTTGTTTGCACACACATCATCTAAACCGCTTAATGTTGGGGGGGTGCTGTCCTAGTATTTATTGGACAGAACGTAGGAAATACCTGGACAAGCTGCCAGTCCATCACAGGACAGGCGACTGAACACAGACACGGCAAGAACAGGCAAACTCCCTTACCCTGGTTACCCAGCTAGGTAATCAAACACAGACCCTTCTTGCAGTGAGGTAACAGCATTACCCTCCATAGCTGTGCCACACCAATAAATGCTTAGATTGTGTCATATAAAACATTAAGTATAGATGATCATCTAAATTCACATCGTATTGGTGTACAAATGCATGCATTATGCACGAATAAAGGTCATGATGTTCAAAGTTCAAATTGGGCTTTAATGAATGCAGAATAAAACCTTAACAGTATGCATAACAGGAAGGCATGCCATATGGCATACCACACACTGCAAAATTATGATGCATCGAATTCTCTTAAATATGCATATCATTTCCACATGAATTAAATGTTGTCTTTATCATATCCAAAGCTTGTGGGCCTGGGAGCCTGGAAAACTGGCTTCATAGTTTTTGTTTGTTTGTTTGTGTGTTGGTTGTTTGTCAGCTGCCATTTTTATAGCATAACCATCTTATTATGAATGGACTAACAGCAGACATGTTGGAATATAATATAAATAATATAAATAATATAAATTAGAATATAATTTTGCTTTATGAACATATTAAGTTACCATTTCGGAAATGTATGGTTTTCTTAAGACAAAAAAATGCAGGTAAATAAGCAGAAGGTCATGTAATCAAGAACAGTCAAAGTAATACATTTTTTCCAAAGTCAGTAGTGATATATACGACCAGAGGTTACGGCCAGTGTTGCATAGCTTCGCCATGATGAAAACAACTTTTCTACTTCCAATTCAGATGTCAGGGGAATAAATCTTGTTTGAATCTAGTCCAAATGCTCTTTTCATCTGCGCTCCACATTGTAAAGTATGCAACACTGCCAGGACTTTTATATCGGCATGTATAGAAATGGCCCAGCTGAGTATCTCTTGGTAGCATTGACCTCCTTAAGTCTTCAAACTGTCTTCAAAGCGTGGAATTATGGATTTTTGTACGGGATGTTCATTTAAACAATCCAAACTGCCGTTCTGTGTTGTGGGCACTACAGATTTTGAAAGCCAGCAATTTTTGGAAAACTGATGGAAAGAGGTGTTGGGGGTCAACTTGGGTGCTCACAACACACAAAAATGGAGCAGCTATTATCCATCCATCCATTATCTTCCACTTTATCCCGCTAGTTGGGGTACGGGGGGGCTGGAGACAATTCCAGCGTCATCAGGCATCGGTACACCATGGCCATCGCATGGTCAACACAAACTCATGCACACGCTCACACCTATAGGCAATTCAGAGGAACCGATCAACCTAACATGCATGTGTTTGGACTGTGGGAGCAAACCGAAGTACACTCGGAAAGAACGTACACACACCACACAGAACAGCCTGGACCTGGAATCGAACTTGGATGGAGCAGCTATTAATTTACATTTAAAACCTACAAAACATAAATAGGCATTGTAGTCACCAAAGACTGCACCTAGTTATGTTTAAATAGGACTCTCTGGACTTTAAGCCTCACAAACTGAGAGTTATTAGATTTGCTGTACTGTTCCAATGTAAATGTTCCACAAATTAATATCTAATTACAAAGTGAGTCATGCAGTAAATTACATATACATTCAATCTCTGCATGAACAAGTTCGAGGCTACATTTGCAACTTTTCTCCTGTTTGGTACTATACCAGGAAAATTCTACAATGTTACACAAGAAAGCATGACTTTTCCATCCACAAAACAAATCTCAGTAAAATATGTCCTTGTCTATTCTGCGGCATGAAAAAGGATGGAAAGTTTAGAATCTGCACTTCTGACAGAATTTCGTCACCTGTTTCAATGAGCTGCAAGTGAAAATGAGTCCATGATTTTGTTATTGGCAGCAATAACTGTAACTTCTTTAGCTAACGCCACAGTTCACACTCTGTAAGAGTGATGGTGCTTCACAGCATGATACACTTCACACAGTTCAGCAGCTGATATTTTATCATTCAGAGGGAACTGAGTGATTCAAAAATGCCAGAGATGGTGTGTTTGCTTGTGGTTACCTTTACCCAGAAAGGGAACACTCTGGGCCTTCTGCAGAAGTCTACTGAGACCGTACGGTAGTTATCATTTTCTGGACTGATCCTGAGATCATGATTTATATGTCTTATTGGTTATAATGTACCACTACCTTAATAGCACCCCTCCCTTTGCTGATAAAGTGTTGTTGATGTCACGTTCATGGCGGTTCATGACGTACAACTTCTTTGACTCTTATATTGACTTCTCATCTCTTTGACATGGGTGGTTGACGTAGAGGTTGCTGAGCTCTCTGAATTCTACATCTTTTCTTACTTTTCAGCATGTTATACGTAAAGCTGATGGAGACATTTACTGCACTGTTCTAACAAGTTCTACCAAGTTTTTAACGATTTGTATAGCTTTCTAGTCTTCGTGTGTTCTCTGTTTTCCTGATTGTGTTGTTTTTTAAGCTACTAGATGCCTTAATTTTCTTCGGGATCAATAAAGTATCTATTGCTATCTATTTAAGCGGGCTTGCAGTTAGCAGTCAGACCCTGGTTAGCTGGTGTGTAAGCTATGAGGTCTGGTTTTTATTGCAGTTGTTCTTTGCGACAGCATTATCATGACAAATATCATACGGTGGAAACCAGCTAGGGTCTTTCCCAAACATCATCTAACTTCAGAATAAAAAATTAATCCACAAATAGTTTCTTGTTATGATCAAGATAAGAAAATTCCAGGGGGTCCTGGAGGTCCTCTGAATGTCTCAAAATCTAAAATCTTGGCAGTCCCTAAAAATATACTAATTATATTGCTATGGCAGCCATAAAAGATGCTCAAATGCAAATTTTGGAAACGGTCACCACTTCACCCACATCTGGCGAGCTTCCATCCTGAACATTTAACATTTAACAACTAGGGAAGCATCACTGGCCTGCCTCAGGGTGGCGCAGTAGAAAATTGTTTGTTTTTTCACAGCCTGGAAACTGTAACTGTGCCTGCGACACCTTACAAATCTTAGCATATTTGTAAATCTGTAAATGTCATTTAACAAATCATTTAACTGCATTACTAAACTAGAATTTCCAGAATTGCTGAACCAAACATTTTGGTTAAAGCTAGCATTAGCGCTGCAACAGCGAGGGGGTTGGCAGCCAGACAGAGCTGGAGTAGTCAGTCAGCATGACACCCCTCCAAATACCAAGGGGTAATTTTCATACATTGATTATGATCAAGATTTATGACCAAAGTATGAATTCTTCAAATCCACCACCAGCACAACTGATTTAACGTGATAAAGTATAGATTTGCTGAAGCAGGTGTTGGAAGACATATATAGACTTATAATATCTATCTGCAACAAATGCTATAATTGCAAAATGTACATATTTTACTTATATCACATAATAAACCAGCGCAGACTTTTTGAGTTCAGTTTTTTGTATTCCATGTGTACTCTTTTAAACTACAATTTTGATAAATAAACAACTACTTGTTCAGCTGTAATAATAACAACAACATGTAACATGGAGCCGCCACAGGTGAACATATCTATATACATAAAATCTCTACTTTATTCTAATAGCAGTGGTGTCTTAGCAACTAAATGCTTACTTAAGCTTTTTGTCTCTCAGGTGTCTAAAACAGCGTCTAGATGTTTTGCCAAAAAGAAAGCGTCTGGTCTAAATCTTGTAGTCTGAAGCTCAAACTAGTTGAGATACTTCATGACACTGCAGGTCATCATTCTTCCACTTCCTAATTGTCTCTGTAATATTACTGGCCCTGCAAAACTGCCTGTCAGCATCAAAGGCTTTAACAAAGTGTCATTCGGTGACACTTCCAACAAACTACCCGCAAACAGATCTCCGCTTTCATTAGTGCAAGGCATCCCTCTGATGTAGAACGTGGCAATCTTGTTAGTCATCCTATGAGCCACACAGATAATACCTCAGACCTTTCACAGCCTTGTCTAATGAGTTTCTTCTTCATCCCTCCTGTAGATAATGCATGGCTGAAGGTGGAAAGGCGTTTGTGCGGCTAATCAACTTGCCAAAGAACCTGAGGCCGCCCTGATCTCTTGAGGCCAGGTGTTCAGCAAATTCCCCCTAACTTCTTCTGACAAGGCATTTATCATGTTTGAGGAGCGCTCCTTTGATTTCTTTGCCCACCACACTGAAACTGATCTCTGAAAACGAAGTGGAAAGGCAATCGTCCCTCCCACAGCTCTGTGTTATTGCTGCTAATGACATAATCCAATAAGTGTGTTGGATGTGACCCTTAGAGCGGGATCTGAAAATTGCTGCATAATTCAGTTGTTAAGATGTAAAGTCATTCAGAGTGGTTCTAGAGACATGCTCGGTTCTAGAGACACTTATCAGGTCAGAATTGTTCACAGTGCTTTAATGCCTCTAAAAGCCCCTCCCCACGGAACGCTATTAAATGAGTTGATACACTGTTTCACAATAGTTTTGTGAAAAAGTTTTGGCCTGCATAGTTTAAGGTGGAAAGCAAAATTCACATTAGAAGAATCAGAAAGTGGTCTGACGAGTGATGGTACATTAAATGCTATCAGGCTGTTAGATCCCTATAAGGATGCCAGCAGAAGTTAGCATTAACTGTCACTGTATTTTATTGATTTCCATTATACACAGTCAAGTCACATTATTATTACCACTAGCTAATATCCAGCGTACAGCAGACAGAAGCTAGACCGCCTGGGAGTGACTCAATAAGGTCCTGGTATGTTGTCACAGGTATCTGAAGCCATGCTGACTGAAGTGCATCCCACAGCTGCTGGAGGATGTGTGGGGGAAGATTCATAGAGCGAATGCAATGATGGAGGTGGACCCACACATGCTCACTTGGGCTCAAGACTGGTTAATTAGGGGTCCAGGGTAGTACTTGGAAGTCTTAGTCATGCTCTTTCAACCAATGTTGGACATTTCTAGCTGTGTGACGTGTCGCATTGTCTTACTGAAAGATCCCATCCGTCCCAAGAAAGTATAATATAACTTGACTGTGTATTTTTAAAGTTGTATTGACTCCACACACCTCGTTTTCTCTCCAGCCTTTTTGTTGTATTGCTCTGCTTTTAAAGAATGTGGCTATAATAAAGGTACAATTATGTAACTTCCGTGTGGGAAAAACTTGAAGCACACAGTGGGACCTTAAAACCACCGATGTGCCTTTGAGGGAACATTTACATAGTTCGTATCTCAATAAATGAAAAATGTATCCACACAATACATTTTTTTCTAAGAATTTGATTGATGACCCAAGTGAAGGACTGGCTTTATTAGTCACAATCCACAGCTGCCATATAGCAAAGTGGTTAGAGTTAGACACTGTTCTAGGGAAACAGTGATGGGGATAGGAAATGTTCAGAGTTTAAGGCTTCTAAAAGCTCTAAAATGCCTCTAAAAGCTATTACACTAACTGGTTACCTGACACATGTTTTACAATGGTTTTGTAATAAGGTTTTGGCCTAAAACATATTTTTAAATGTAATAAATGGTGGAGAGTTTCTTGCAGGGCGACATGAGGTAAAATAATCCTTAAGAAAAACTACGCTTTCCAGATTGGCCACTATTTTACATCAGATATAAAACCTTCACTGGAGGTTCACTGGAAATGACTATATTCTTCCCATCACCACCACTACAAAGAAATCTGAGCTGGTAAGTTCATTAGAGTGAGGCATTTCACAACCAATCACTTTGAATGTCTTTGTTTGAATCTTAGCGACTGAATTATGCAGAAGCTTGAAAAACTCATCGGAACTCCTCTTTAACTTCACAGGTAATGAAGATGCATGTGGGCTCCGGCTGCAGCCCAGGAAAAAATATTAAATCTGTTTTCAGAAATCTCCAACTTAAAGAGCAATTAGAACAGTAAACATTCCTGTAATTCTTTAAAATGGCTGTAATTTGCTTTGGTTTCGATACCCTGTAATTGTGTGAGGAGCAGGCAATAAGAGGCAGCTATTTTATTTGTTTAATAAAGTTTCCCCAAAGCCTGGCCCCGTATTCACATACTCCAGGGAAATATTCTCTCGTTACAGACTGCACGGGCAGACGGGGAAAGAAGCAATAAAAGCGATTTTATCCAAGGCATAAGAGAAAATGAAAACCTCCAAGTGACACTCCCATCTGTAATTGAAGTCATCGAGTTGACTTGTGTTGTCTCATCCTTGGAGAAACATCAGAGAAAATTACTGCTGGGATGAAGATCATATGGTTAAAAGGATCACGCCATGATTGATCGCATTCTGGAAGTGATTAGTGGATTTGATTTTTCCCTGCTTCGCTCATTTCATCTCCATACTTCACCTAGCCGCGATATCTCCTTGCCCACGATTGTTTTATTGGCTGGCAAAGACACAAGCAACAGGCAGCAACCTGTTACTTCCCCTCACATTGAAGTGATAGGCCCGATGTGATACGTGCAAAAGACACAAAATCCACTCAGCAGGAATTCATTTTGGGAGTCGCGACATCCATCAAAGTGAGAAATTTTGCATCTTCTGCACTTTGTGTCGGCTTTTCATAAATGATGTCTCCGGAGCTGAGTGGGCTGAAGAATAATGTGACCTGGCGTTGCTATAGTCTTACCCGACCGAGCTTTTAGTCATAGATGTAGGCCTTGTTTTTGCTCCTTGTAATGAGATCCATCCTTCAAAAGCGTGGAAACATTTGTTTTCTTCACTCACAGCCTAGAAACGTAGACATTCCGGGCCGACGACAGGGTCCTTTCAACGGGAATATCTGTCCAGCTGATCATTCGGCAGATTTTGCATATCAATGCGCGCATCTGAGATTGAAATCCATTCCGTTTTATAGATAGCGCTTTGATGGCTCCCCATTACATAGACGTCACCCTGAGGTCAAATGAAAATGCCATCCCAATCTCTGCCAGACGGCATGCCGAAGGCTGAGAGCCGGCTGATATAGGGTGAAATATACTCTCATAGTCCCCCTGCAGCCTATTCTGTGATGGCCCAGGAACACAAAGAGGATGACGGCTCAGGCTCTTTGGTCCTTCGGCCTGTCATTTGGTATAATAGGAGCGAGACATCTTTTGGCTGGTGAGTAAAACGCACAAAAAAATTACTGGGACTAAAGCTAGTTTATCTTTTTCTCTTTGTACGTTTCCATGGCTGTAGAAAAAATGTAGATGCTACCCAGAGGTGTAGTTTAAGAACTACATGGAAGTGCTAGCCCAGCCCATATGTACATTTTGAAAATGACACCTGCCTAATATGCTGTTGCTTCACTGCATTGCACCAAAACAGCTCTGACCTGCCAAAGCATGGACCTCTGAAGACCCCTAAAGTGCATTGTGGTATCTGGCACCAAGACCTTAGCAGTAAAGCATCCATCTATTCTCTGTCGCTTAATCCCGCTAATTGGGGTCACCGGGGGGGGGTTGGAGCCAATCCCAATTGGGCAAAGGCAGAGTACACCATGGACAGTTCGCCAGTCCATTGCATGGCGAACATTCACTCCTAAGGGCAATTTAGAGTGACCAATCAACCTATCATGCATGTCTTTGGACATGTGAGAGGAAACCCACTCAAACAAGGGTAACAGCCCGGACCGGGAATCAAACCCGGATCGTCTTGCTGTGAGACAGTGCTAACCACTACACCACCGTGCCGCCCGCAGTAAACATGTTAATTTTAAATACATTATATGTAATATATATTCCAAATATAGTAACTGTTAAACTGCTAAAAACATCAAAGTATAAAGTCAGTATGCTGTGTATACCTGTATATATGCCCACTGGTGCTACCAGATCCCTCAATGATTAAGCCTTCCCTGCCCATTTTTCTCTAAGGGGGATTCAGAAGTACAGTGATTCAAGCCTGTATCCTCACTGATCTGTCATTCGCCATCTCGTATGAGCCGTATGTAAAAAGGCTTTATATCTATGGCATGCATATGACACAGTCTGTTGTATGTCATCTCTTGCTAAGTGAGAGTTTCTCAAACAGATACCACATATGCGCTTGACTCATGCCAGGAAAAGAGGCAAAGTCAACATGCATTGTGCCGCAGCGCAGTCTCGCATTGGCAACGTCAGACTCCACCAGAAGAAAAGCCCAAGGTCGCAAGTGGAAGCATTTCAATAGTTTCATCTGTGTTTCCCTGGGAACGCTTTTTTTCCCCTTAATCAACAAGTACAATGCCTCCCTCACTCAGCCTAAGCTCTGAATCTCTGATTGCTTTTGTTGCGCGGCGGCACAATCTTCCACCCCACCCGTCTCGCTGGAGCTCTACCGCAGCATTCAGACGCTCACATAAAGTGTCGGGGGGCTAAGAATCACATAACCTTGAGAGTCATGGCCTGTCGTTTTCAGACTTTACTGTAGTTCACCCAACTCAAGCAGGTCGAAACATGTTTAGTGTAAAAGCAGGCATAAACAAACAAGTGCGGGAAGCATGGACGTTTTAAAGGTTCTCTCTTAGTTGCAGCTGTCAGTTATAAGCCATCAACAGCCTTCACCTTTCTGAGCAAAAGCAAGGGGCAATCACAGTGCCAGACAACTCCTGGTGGCCCATCTCCGGGTTTGAAAGCTGCAACCAAAAGGAGAGAGTCACTCCTCAGCTGGCAAGGTTGACCGTACGTTCAAAAACGCAGCTGAATTATTAAAAGAATAGGTGGAACCAAAAAAGGATTGTTCAGAGCAGAGCCACAGAGGAACCACTTTTGGCTTGGTGGCACAACGACTATGGTTCCACAAGGAACTCTTAAAAACAGTTAAGGCTTTTTTAGTGTTTTGAAATCTCTCCTTAAAAGGTTCCTTATGGATTCAACTGTGTGTTCCAGGGAACAAAAACAGGATTTGATGTGTCTTAATGAGTTTGTTATGAAGCCACATGCAGGAGTAACCACACAATGACCAGTCCAAACAACTGGCTAAGAGCTTAAAGTAGAATTAGAATTTCTAGAATTAGTTTGCTAGTTAGCTTGCAAATGTTTTTTAATCTATGTTTTTGCCACAGTATGTTTACAAATGACCTACAAATAGTCACACAATTACTGCGGTGTAAGTGCACAAAAGCAGAATAATGGATGAAACTACAATGAGACAAATTCTCAATTCACATTAATTCAACTAACATATGGATGCTTGCTCATTTAACAGCTTCCTCTTGTATAAGTATGAGTTCTGGATTTGCATATTGAGCCTCTTTAAAAGTAAACATTAGCTGCTTGCATCATTATTTTTAGGCTGCTATCATACTAACAGAGAGCTATAGGCAGCATTGACCCATTTTCCAACTGTCTTTCAAGATCTAAAAACGAGGCTCTTTTGATTCAGACAGCTTCACAGATTAGTTATGAAGCACACCTACAATATAAAGAAGCACAGAAGTAACCAGGCTGCACAATGATTACGTTCCAAACAACTGGTTGTCTCATCTCATTGAGGTAATCATGCAGAGGGATACAAAAGTCTGATACCAACTTAAAAATCTGGAATCGTTTTCATTTAATCCTGGAGTTAAATTACAGAATGATCTAGAATTTAGAAGAAAAATGATGAAGAAGAAACATGTGAGATTCTGCTCTATTTCTAGGTCACTATTTAACTTGAAGCACATTTGTGTCACTGGCGATGGTGAGGTCAAAAAAAGGTGAAATTATTTTGTCTCATTTTTATCATTTAATTGCTATTGCTGAATCCTGTTCAGACCTGTCTCAGGTGGATTTCATCTACTAATGAGAGGTTTGTCTCACTGTTAGTGATCAGAGTCTTGTTAGCTCGCTCTCACTAAAGCAAAAGGAAGACAAATAGTAAAAAATCCAAGTACATATGTCCACTTTCATTTAGAATTAATATGCGGCTAATATCATTTGCATTGATGATCCAGGAGAGGAATGTTTTAGTTGTGAAAACCATAAAAAAATATTAATACATGATAACACCTGTGTAAATGTTTATTGTGCATAACATTATATAGTTAGATACTGAATAACGTTACTTTTTCTTTGCATTTTTTATTGACAATTAAAAGTCTGCACTTTCTTTTGTCTAAAATAAAAGAATGTAAAGGATGGTTTTATAAATCGAGAGTGTAATACATAAACATTGTATTAAATTTATGTCATAATAAAACATTCGTCCCCTCACATAAACCTGGTATTGACTGAAAGTCCAGAATCTTCATATTTTTTATTAAGAAATTTTTTTTTAATTTGAATTTGTTTTGAAGAAGAAGTTATTAAAACGAAAGATGTTTTCTTGCCGCTTACAGCATTGAGGGGCACCTAGGAGGCTTAACCCTCTGACCCGCTGACACACAGCTGCTGCAGAGCAGAGCGCAGTACTGCGTTGCCACTTCCTCTACGATGCGCCACTCAGCAGTCATTATGGGCTAATGGCCTATGAAGCGTAGTGCTGCCATGCTCTGTCCTGGAAATGAGACAGGACTGGCGAAGTGGGGAGGGGGGGAGCTGAGAAGAGCGGAAACAGACAGTTGGTCCAGTCACCGATAATGAGATAATTAGACCATTGTCTTTTTCTGGCATTTGAGAAGGCCTTGGAGAAACGCTGCTCCAAGTTGTTGGGTGGGGGGGCTGGAAGTTGCAGGGAAGCACATTAACCCTGTGCTCTCCAGTTCTCCCCCCTCCCCCACAACGGAACAGTGTCGCCGCCACCCTCCGCCGGTGTTATTTCCCGGACAGATTGCACACTTATTGCATTTTGACCCGTTTCGCGGCCTGGTATCGATTGTTGAAGCATTACGGCAATATGAGCATGAGAGGTATGGGGGGCGGGAGGGGGCCTCTCTGAGTGAAGGCTGTAATAAGCTTGTTTTGTCCCCTCTTCCCACTTCTGCCAGCTTTGTTGACTTTGTGCTCCTCCGGTCGATAAAATAAATTCCTCGGCGAGCGTCTTGGAAATATTGCCTTGTCACGCGGCTTCCTCTTCAGACTTAGGGGAATAGGACGTTAATCAAATAAAAGAGATCGCATTTCAATCAGACCCTCACATTCCTCTTCCTCTCAGCTACTGGCCCAGTGGCACAGGAGGCCTTAACCTGGCACATGTCAGGCCCTCACTGTCTACTACAAAAACAGATTGCTGAATGAACTTAATTTAACCACACAATGCATTACCATTCAATAAAACAAAGCAGAGTCAGCATGTCATCGCTGTCTAAAGAAGAACATGCATCCCCATTTTGGAAGATTTTCATTTTTCTATTTTTTTTAACACGACAGCTATATATATCCCATGAAAGTTTCATGATGAATGGACCAATAGAAATGCTCCAGAATCACTTAGATTAAAATCTCTTTTACATTAACTTACACTCAAAATAAAGAATTCTTTTGGCCTCTCAACATCCTAAATCAGGGCTTTATTTCTTTTTAACCTCGACAACATACAGACTTTGTTACCTTGACATCAGACGTGACTCATCCACACATTCACCTTTCCACATATGTATGGAATGGGTCAAATGGTTAACCTTGTGACCAATATCCTAACAAGAGCAGCTATGTATGACCACAGAGCTGCTCTTGTTAGGATATTGGTCACTGGGTTACCCATTTCAAACTGGGTATTTCAGACTGGGTGTTGGAATCCAGTACAGGTTGGAGACTTCCCTGCAAATCAACCAAAATTGCAAATTAACTGATTAGTTGAATCAGGTGTACTTATACTGTACTGAAGTGCCCCAGGCCTGGGCTAGAGGATCACACACATAATGGCTACTGAATGAACTACATTACACATTACCAACAGTGGCCTACAGTGGCTACCATGTGTGTTATCAGGACCTGAGTTACCAGTATGTATTTGTTTATGACCTGTAGTAGTAATAGTTTTATATACAGTCATATATAAAAGACATGTATAAAATGTGTATAAAAATATGTATAAAATATGTGTATCATATATAACATGCAATTTAACCACACATTTGCATTTGACTATTCATTTCAGGCTGCTAAATACGAGCGAGTGAGTGAGTTCCAAGGACTTTGAGGTGCTTCTAAAAGACATCTACGCAACACTAGTTTGAATAGACTTTTTGCCAACGTACTGAAAAGCCTTTGTAACATAGCAACAATAGTTATAAATAAATGCATTTGTGGGCGGCGCATGGATAGATAGATCAGTCATAATTAATGTCAAGCTATGTTCTGCTTGTATGTCAAACAACTCTATTGATTCTCCCTTTTCGGGCACACACCATTGTCCTCGTCTACATTCATTCATTTTCTCTTTTATATGACTGATTTGTTCCTGGTCTTTCATTTAGCATTTCTCTTTCTCTACCTTCGTTTTCTCCCTGTCTTTCTCCTTCCAGCGTGTCTCGTTGTGGTAGCGGCGAGGTAAAAGCTGTCTGTCTCCATGGTGCATTAGTCGGTTCTTAGCATGTATTATTGATTTGATTCTGCTAATCACCATCTTGCGGCTCTGAGGACCAGATAAAGTGCTCAGACGGCCTTTTCAGTCAAGAGGCCGGCCGCGGAGGCCGCTTTTGTAAAAACTTTATCATTATCTGCTCCTCACCATTAAACCGCCGCTAACGTTTTGCTAACCCTCCGAGTGTGAAGTGATGTGGCAAGGGCAGCTTTAGAGGCTCATGTATTTTTATGAAGCTTTTTGGTAACATTTCTAATTAGCGTTCGCTTCAGACTTGGCATTTAGAGCATGCGGTGGGAGAATAGAGGGTCTAAGTGCAGGTGAGATGATGGCTCTTGCTCTCTAGCTGCGCTTCCCTCTGAATCGGCTTACGGATGACAGACGAGAAATCTCTTGGAAATGAAATAACGGACGTCAGAGCGGTGTTTTGTCTCAGCAAATCATAGCCGCTCGCTGGTGAACTGAGCGAGGTCATTACCGTATTAGGCAGATCCTGCGAGCGGATGAGGGAGGCGAGGCCATACGCTCCGCTGTGATGTAAGACGTATGACATCACTTCCCCAGCTGGTCTGCCCAGGACACTTACAGCCCACTGAGTCATGGGACAACAAGATCAATAGTTATATGATATTAGATCTGAGTTTTAATAAATATTTGCACCTCTCGGATTATGGCAGTAAGACGGAAATAGAAGGCTGAGACGGACAGGCTGAGTGAGTGCTGATGGAGCGATACGTCTTGGGTGATGCTATTCATAGCGTTTTGGCTCACGATCAGTTGTCATATAAATAAATGAATGCCAGCTTCCGCAACACTGAAACACCAGTCTATACTTTATATATAACTGCTATATATTGTTGCTTCTTCTGCCCTGACCAGGTGCCCCGCCTGCCGGAATTCTGGACCAGTTTTCCACCATTCCTCTTGCTGTCCAATGCCATGTGGAAAGCTGACTTAACCTGACATTTTCTTCTCCTGCTTTCATAAAGTAGTCAGTCATTTCTCCTTCAGCCTCACAATTCACTTCCTTCTTCTTCCTTCATCTATACATTGCATATAATTGTAAATCTTATACTTTGTATGTATTACTTTTGTACTTGTTTTGTTATCTGCTGTTGACTAGAGGAGGATGGGTTCCCCTTTTTCAGGCTGGTTCCTCTAGTAGTTTCGTCTTCTTGATCTGAGGGAGGCTTTCTTTGCCATTGATGCCCCTGGCTTGCTTACTGAGGGGTTGGACCTGGACTTTCTGTGAAGCTGCTTTGTGGCAACATCAATTGTAAAAGGTGCTATACGAATAAACCCTGACTATTACTGTTACAACTCATAAACAAATATGCTACATGGCCAAAAGTATGTGGACACTCCTGATCATATCCGTCAACCTCTAGGCCTGGTCAGAGTTGCTGCTGTCAGGATATGTTTGGGTGGTGGACCACCCTTAACCCAGCAGTGACACTGATGTGTAAGAGCCCCAAGAATACTGCTGCACCTGATACAGCCATGAGTTTCACATACGCTGCTGTGGAACTTCCATGTCAGGGTCACTGCTGAACTGATAACGATCCACCTCACCAAAAAAATATTTTTAAAAACCCCTGTCCTGTTGGTCAGGGGTTAAGGAGTGTTAATGTGCAGCAACAGAGAGTGGATTTGTAATGTAGTTGGAGCTCATGAAGTGAATAGTGAGTGGAAGTAAGATGGAGGGGTTTCTAAAAGTAGATGATGAATGCATGCTCGCTGTCTAGCGGTTATGCAAATACCGAAAGTATAACAAAACTGTGAAGTATGAAAACAAAACAGTGACTGACTGTTTTGAGAAATCTAATGATTACTTTAATCAGAGCGTGTTTGCAGTTTTAATTAGACTGATGATTCACCCCTCCAATTCAAATTAAAATATGACAAGCGGCCCAGCTCTAGCTATCTCAGCCAATGAGGATGCTCCTATACTTCATGAGGTGACAAGTAATCTGGATCTGTTTCATTATCCCAGATAAGCAGATGAATAAGAATGATGTCTATCATTGATTTTTATAAAAAAAAAGAGTTTGACATTGTATGTAATCACGGTTCAACCCAAACCCTCATATATCCATACATCTGCTTATTGGGCCTACAGCGGTTTATACTTTACATATGGTCATTTATTAAAAAGTCAACAAAAATATGATTTTCACATTTATAAAGATTTCGAGCAGCCAGATGCCCCCAAACTTTTGGCAGGCAGCGCACAGACGCTTGTTTCTAAACCCTTTCACTTTAGCCTCTCCTTTGCTCAGGCACATTAAATAGACAGATCTTTAGGCCTTATTTGAGCATGAAGGATTGCAGCCTCTTTCAAACTCTCGCACTTAATTGAAGCACAGAAGGAGCGCAAAGGCACGTCATGTCAGCACTCAAGGTTATCCTTTTCTGCCACGTCTGAAAGCCGAGAGAAGAGGTGGCTTGTTTGACAACAAGGCAAAATGAGGTTTTTAAAGAGAGTCGTGGTGAATGAGAGCACAGCGGGTCGGCTGAGGGGGCAAACAGCTGAAGGAGCGCAGAGGGAGGGAGATGAAGTCAGTCATGGAGCGAGATAAAGCAAAGGAAGTGTTCAAGGCAGCCAAAATGTTTTGGAATAAAAGACAGTAAAGACAATATGGAGAAGGAGATTAAGATAATTCGATGCTTTTGATTCGTCAGCACTGCATCTACTAAACAACTGAAACGAAACATTTTTTTTTGGCTTTTACGCTCTTTTTGGCATCGGGTACATTCTTTTGCCATCATGACTGTTTCCAACTTCCGCTAAACACTAGTCCAGAGGGCCTTAAATACGTGTGCGTGGGCATTTAGGTGCCTGCAATGTATGTTCGTCAAACCAGCCAAATAAATCCGGCCAAATAAAAAGTGTTTATTCTGTTTAATTGTTTTATTCAACTTAATTAAATTTGCTATGAAAACATTTTTTATGTACAGCCTCTTTCAGAGCTTTACGGCTGAAAGCATCAGTAAACACTGCTTACCCTGCAAAAGATACAAAGCCCTAAGGGTATAGAATTAGCATGCATGGAAGTGACGTGTCCCCACCAATATCCAGCGATTATTAAATTGTCCCCACCAATAATTTTATTCCCTCCAAAAAAGTCAACATCTTGTTAACTTAGAGGTGCAGAAAAGGTTAAATCAAGTCCTCTACTCGAGTCCTACCTCCCCGTAACACATACAGCCAGTGTGATTAGCTGTGCCTTTCCCTGCTGTTACAGGAGACTCTGTAGCTGCGTTTGGTTGCAGCTGCATTTGGTCCTTCCAAAACTGAAAGGAAAGCTTTCCAGTCATATACGAGACTTACTGTGCAAGACTCTGTGGGTGACACATGGGTGTCAAAAGCGAGTGAGCATGGCAGCAAAAAAGAAGGTGGACATAAGGAGCTATTTTTTAAAGAAACGTGTCATAATAACGTTCATAGTAACGTTATTGTCAGTGCTAGGCGTTGGTGCACAGCATATAGCAGGCTAACTTTGTCTGTAGCTATGAATAACATGGTTTGGAAATGAACTGCACAACAAACTGCCAACTGTCAGTTCTCTTACAGTCTCCCAGAGCAGCATGTCTAACTCTGGTTGAAACTCTCTCTCAGTCAGAGACCTGTTTCATTTGCACTGAAGTAAAGTTAATAAGTCTTTAGATATAAACTCACTGCTTACTGGTTTAAAAGTGGGGTAGATTCATAGGTCCCCACCAATGTCCAGAGCAAATCTACATCCTTGCAAAGCCCATTTCTGTAAAGTTGGGGCATTTGGTAAAATGCAATAAAAACAAGAATGTGATGTGTTAGTTCTCTTGAACCTTTATATCAGTGACAGGTGTACAAAGACATATCCAACTAAACAGCAAGTGAAAAGTTTATAAACAATTTTATAAAAATATTTAAGTTCACCACTAAACATCTGTAAACAATTCAAGAAGAACATTTATCAAGACTGCAAGGAGTTTATGTTTTCACATTTAATTTATATAATACTGTGAAAAGTTTTAGGGAATTCAGAGAAATCTCAGTCTATGCAGGGCAAGGCCGTAAACCATTGTTGAATGTACATGACCTGGAAGCCTTCAGCTGGCATTGCATGAGAAAGCGGCATGCTACTGTGTTTAAAAAGCCAGGCATACTATGAAAACCTCGTCACTGAACACTGCCTGCTGCTGCATCAAGAAAAGCAATCTGAATTCTATTATGTAGTATTATAAGAAAGTCATACATCAATCCTATGCAAAAACCCTGCCAAGTTCATCTCAGATGGACTGAAAGACTTATCTGGGAAATCCATGGTTCTTCCAGTGAGACAATATTAGTGAGTACAATACTATCAGGGAGACAATAGCCGGCCTCATTTCTGCATGGTTTCACAGACACAGGGGGCGTCTGCTAAACTATTTAAAATATATGGTGCATCATGAGGAAAGAATCAGACCACAAACTGCTGAATAGTAAGTACACTGCAACAATTAGTATCCTCACTTCTCAAACAATTAAGAGGCCTAATTAAAAGGAAATGTGGTGTGAAGCTGTTGTGAGGTAAAGGTTTAAGAGAATGAACAAATCACAGATTCTTAATTTTATTGTCTAAAGCTAGTGCAACTCTCACCTCAGTCATCAAAACAAATTGAAAAGATCACCGCAATTCTATCTTTTTTAGCACAAAAATGGATACCAGAGGCAACTTTTGACCCTTCCAGTCCAAAAAAGAAGGCAAACTGAGGTAAAGTATGTAGATAGCCACGTTTAAACTGATACATTACAGCAACAGTTGTAGTGCTAAATAAAATTTTCATTTTGGCTTGACTATTAAAATCAATTTGTAGACGTAACTTGCAAATAATAATTATGAATTAACTTAATTTTAAGCAACTTAACACAGTGTCCGCACAGTACAGTCATCAAAGATGATTAACCACTGCTCTAACTCAATTCTGGGAATTCTTACATCCGGTCATAATCTTTTCATCACAATGTGAAGATTAGTGTCATATCTGTGAGATATTATTGTCCTACTCTGTGGCAGTAAAGTGGACATTTTTGTCCTAATTACTAATAGTGCAGCGGAAAGACAGAAGCATTATAATTAAAAATATATAAATAAATGAAAGAAATGAATGAGTCAATTCTTAGGGGAAAAGCTGCAAAGCTGCTTGAAATTCTCCATCGCAATTGCCAAATGTGCGTCGGCTCAGAGTTTTGTTTAGAGAGCCTGTTCAAATCAGTGGTTGTCAAATTTGGTAAATGCTCCTATTATAATGTGATTACGTTGTTTGTCTTGGTACAGGCATCATGCATATTCAAACCACTACCTACTACTTCCACTCACTGATCACTTCACTATGAAAGTACACCATTACAGACTGCAGCACACCTGTTGATGCACAATCTATCAGCCCCATTAATCACTGATCAGTTTCTGACAGTAACACCACTGCAGGTTAGATATAATATGACAAACAGTAAGTAAGTATATTTATGCGAAAACTTATGCATGTACAGCAGAGTGACCAGCAAATATATATATATATATATATATATATATATATATATATATATATATATATATATATATATATATATATATATATATATATATATTTATAGTAAAGTTGGAAAAATTCAAAAAGATTATGTAATGATATTATGCACATTACATCATCATTTATATATCTGACCTTTTTCCCAGAACTCACAACCCCTCATTCAAGAAGGTTCCAATTCACTGTCTCCCGCCAGCAGACAGGCCAAGTTCGGCATGGAGAGATGAATGAACTGTATGTCCATTAACATGTAGGTGGGGCAAGAGACCCTAAAAACAAGAATAGCTCACAATGCAAATGATCTTCATTATCCTTCATCTCGTCACTGATCTCCTCACCATGATTCATTATCTCCGTTCCACAGCGCCGTGCCACAACCTGACGAGCAGCCCCTGCCCTTTGCTGCTCTTGTTATAGTCGAAGAGTCTTATAGATTCAGCTCATCTGTACTATTTATTCAGTTTGTGACAGGGACCTTCCCGCCCGCACGCAATCTCACCTCATTAACATTTTAGGTGACGAGCCAGTCGCGGCTCTAATCAAAAATTCATGAGTAAGGCTTATGGCCATATTAACATTTTAGAGTCAATAAATTGCAGCGTCTCAAATGGCTGTTTGTGTGTGTGTGCAGTGTATACATACATGTGTGTGTGTGTGTATGTGTGTGTGTGTGTGTTTCTCAGTCTGGCAGCCAGTGCTGTTCCTTAGAACAAAGACGCTCTGTACGCTGCGGCCTGCTCCCATGTGTAGGTGAACGTGTTATTTATCTAAATGTAAAGCCAGGCTGGGTGCTGATATGAGAACGAGCTGATGGGCCATTAGATCATATTCAAATCTAATTTTCTCCCCACACTATAATATCCAGTTAAAGGGAAGTCCAGAACAATCCACACTAGAAACTATCTCTGAAAGGTCATTTAAAGTGTACTGCTAATTAGGGCCGACTCCACATTTCCATGCAAACGTTTGCTTGAAAGTCTTGCATTTAAGCCCAATTAAAACAGCAGGGTGAATCACAGATCCTGCACAAAGAGTGGCAGAGGAGTGTATGCTTATAATCCGCCGGAGTGCAGCATCCCGGCCTTTGGACAGCAGGAGAGGGGCAGTGATTGTCAGCTCTTTGCAAACGGCAGCGGTGAGTGCAGCTGTGAACTGAACTGATTCGTTTGAAAGGTACATGAAAATCAGTTAATCTAAATCTGATTGAATCTGACTTTCTAGGCTTTAATCGGACTGCAAGGCCAAATCCGATTTTTGACATATCTAGATTATATCGAGATTGATTGCAAAAAACTGTATGAAATCATTTTTTTGAGATCCAAATTACATTTGCTTTGAAATAAGATTTCAGATGTGTCTCAGTCTGGACACTCAAGTCCTGGTCTTAGAGTGTCTCTTGCGTCAGCGTGTCAAATCCAGAGTGACGGAAGAACTACATAGTTACTAATGCTGACTTAGTTACCACAGGACATATGACAGATGTGACAAATCCAATGTAGCTGCAGTCTAAACACAACCTTATTCATACTGCCAGATGTGGGTAGTAACTAATGACATTTACTCAAGTACATGTACTTCAGTAAAAATATAAGTATTTTCTACTAGTAATACTTTTACTTGAGTAAATTAGTGAATAGAGAAATCTATTTTTACTCAGTTACCTTTCAGCCTGTCATACTTACTAATTCCTTTCTTCTGGTTAACTTCAGGGCCGCATGGTGGTGCAGTGGGTAGCACTGTTGCCTTACAGCAAGAAAGGCCTGGGTTCCATTTCCGACTGGGGCGCCTGGGGTCCTTTCTGTGCTAGGTGTTCGTGTTCATGTTCTCCCCGTGTCTGTAAGGGTCTCCTCCAGTGCTCCGGTTATTCCCCCACCACACTCAAAAGACATGCAGTCAAGTAAAGTGGAAATACTAAATTGCCCCTAGGTGTGTGTGAATGGGTGTGTCTGCACTGTAAAGGACCGACAGCCTGGAAAATGAATAAGCCGCTTGGGAAATGAATAAATGTTCAATTTCATTGTGTTTTGTTGTTAACATCTCAACTGCTTTGTACTGGTCACCTTTTTTTGTAGGTCAAAATAATCAAGCAATTTACTAAGATGTTTCATTTCAGTTCTCAGTCGTTAAATACTTTTTTTTGCCTGATACTTTTGCACTTTACTCAAGCTGCTTTATATGAAGGCACTTTCACTTTTACTTGTATCAGTATTTTACCCAAGTATTAATACTTTTACTTGGCTATTGATTTAGGCTACTTTACCCACCTCAGCATATTGCTGACTGGATCAGCACCACAGTGTTTATGTTTGTGTTAGACGGAGTTCACTGCAAGTGCTTTGGAGGAAATATCTGAGGGTAGGCTGCTTAAAATGTTTTTGTTTTTCACTCAGTTAATGCAGAAGCTGAATAGTTAATGTTAATGCTAAAAAGCCGAGCATCACATCTGTGATTATTAGCCACTGTCTGGGTTCCTAAGGGCTGTATGACATATTTGCGCATTTATATGGGTGCAACATCAGCCAACAGACCCTTCACGAAGCATCACCACCCCCTTGGTTACTGCAGCAAGCCACTGAGTGCACCATGGCAACTGTTGCATTGAAAACTACAGGCTTGACAATTTAGCCCTTGAAATTCTTAGTTCTTTATATAATCAGCACATACAAACTATTTAAAAAAGTGAATAAAAAGGCCCCCACTATGTATCTGAAAGCCACACGGAAAACATGACCTCTTGACACCCTAATAGCACTTAAACAATAAAGACAGACTAAATTCTACACATAGCAGTCAAACGAGGGAAAGTCTCATCAATAGCAGGCAACTAGTTTAGACATGGACTATTTGGCAGGTTTAAAGAATTATGCTTGCACACTGTTTAGCCCAACACCTCTCATGTCCTTGGTTTAAGAAAAGAAGCTCCACTCCCTCCTCCATACTTTTGGAGTCCAGTTTATAAATATTCCACAAAACTCTGTGGCATATTATAAAGTTTTAAGAACTTGTCAGTGTCTACAGACTATATCTATGTCTATGTCCATGTTTTAGTGACTGGGGTGGTTGGGTAGTGAATGGTGTGCTATGATTGTTTTGCTTCAGTTTGAAAATGTATTATGTTATTTTAAGTACATCAGATTTTCTCCCCCTCTAAAGTAACAAGTAACATATTCTGTAGAAAGTAGTCGGGTCCATTTACTTTCATTTAAAGTATGTCTAAAACAAAAGGAAAATACTTGAATAGTGCAGACACTTACTCAAAGGTTGTTTTTTTTTTTTAAATCTACACAATTATATTGTTGAGCTGTAAACAATGTCATTTAAGTGGTTCAATCTGAAAACAAGATTTCAGAAGAATCTTACCAGCACAGACTGCTACAGGTCACTAATTAAATCAGGACAGTGTAACTAAATGAATATGTAGTAACTACAGGTCGCAATGTCTATGACAAAAACATATTTTATTTACTATCAAAAACCACCAGGAAATATACGTCTTCTGAGTTTTTGATGTAAAGTTGATGGTAAAATAGTGGTAGCTTCTAAGGGACTATTTCTCTGGGAACTATGTTTGGCCTCTCATCCCTCTCCACCAGAAATGTATAAAAATGCTAACATTTCTTGAAAAACTCCATGTGTCTCAATGTTGTCATTTCATATTACTTTATGTGAGGGAGCTTTTAGAGGCTTTCTGACTTTGTAAAGTTTTTCTAGAACGAAGTATTTCAAACCAAACCACTTTGTTTACATCCTAATCGTTTATTTGTGAGTGCAAGTTCAAAGGAATCGGTTCATCAAACTGAATCGAACTTCCCCTCACTGAACGTGACTAGATTAAAAGAATCGTATCGAGAAACTGAATCAAAACTCCCACGACTAAATGTAACTAGTTGGAAAGGACCGGGTCAGTGAGCGTCACGTTTGTTAGGACTGTTTGCACAACCGAACTGATCTTAACGGAACTAGTTCAGCTTCGTTTAACTGAACCGAACCGTCTCCGCACTAAAGACAGGCAGATGGAAACAATGGGTCTGGAAAAGTGACTCGTTCGGCTGAACTGACTCGCTTTGTTGAGCCTCCCCTCCTCCGTCTGAGAGGGGGCGAAGAAGCGCGAGGAGGATTTTTCACACAAAACAGCAGAGATTAAAGAGAGACGGTGCTTTTTCTCACAGCGCCGCGGAACAAAAAGACACGTCGTAGCCGGTGGCGGGCACAGGCTGGTGCCACAGAAGCGCGCGAGCGCGGTCAGTCTGTGGCCAATCTGTGGCGCCGAGTTCTGGCAAGAGGCGAAGAGCTGGCGGCAGAGAAGGAGCAGCAGCATCGGCACGGTGACTCACCCCCACCACCATCCTGTGTCGGGATGGCAGCATAATGCCACGGTGAGCGAGGAGCAGCGCGCGCTGCCGCCAATTACCCAGAAGTCCAGCCAGAGAGCCCGGTTACTTCGCCCTGCACTGACAAGCCTGACAGCAAACCACAGGGCCAGAGGCGCTGACCCGCCGCCGCTCTCCGTCCAGCCTAACTACACACACATTGGACAGTCACGGGTCCACACAAAACCCAGGAGCTTTGTTCCACAAGTGCGAGTAAAGGTTCCTTACAAGGGCCACAACAAGCCCTTCAGCCCAAAACTGAATACCACACACACTCATATACACACAAAACAGGCCTTCTGCTCTTTACCCGGCTCATCTGGCCCACTGACTAAACCTGAGCATCTTAATCAGACTCAGTCGAGCAGTTGCTGTGATGATGATTTGGTCAAAGAGAATCATCCACAACAAATGTTCTTCAATTAATGTTCTGATCTCTAGATTTCCTAGAGGACACAAGGAGCATTCTGTTCCCATCTGAAGATGGTCATTCTCTCGAGACAGCTCCAAATCACATAACCCATACGTATCTGAGCATCAGTCGTCATGCAGATAAGCAATATTCTTCATTTTTCTTATTCTAATTCCTATCACAGCTCTACAAACTCTCCGCATACCTTGTTATCCCCCCTCCTTGGTTTATATAAACAAATATCTATATTTCACCTGTTAAATACATGAAGGACTTACATCCTGGAAAACCTCATTTCCTGACCCCTTTTTAAAATAATAATTTGATGTAATATGTAAACACTGTTAAAGTTTTAAAACTTTACTGTTCACTCTTCAGTCCATACCGTCTATATATTGAAACAAAGCTGCAAATGATTTTTACATGCATGTGCATATTTGTGCCGAAGTCAAAGGGAACATTCATCAGTCCTAACTGAGTCAACAGAGCCCCCAAACAGGAAAGAGATTTTTGGCATACGTCTGTGTGAGCTGTTCAAAGAAAAACAAGAATCTTTAAAATGGTAATTTTACAACAGAGAGGGCAAAAACATTCTTAAGGAAAATGTAAAGAAAATGTGTTCCCAGTCATTGTTGAGCAATTATATTGGTCCATTCATCACCTTCATCGTTAAAAATGAATGACAATTAAATGAGTAATGAATGAATATTCAATGTTTTTTGTTTTTTAAATAAACCAAACAAATTTTATTAGTGGACTTAGGATGTAACAAAAGGCAAGTGAACGTAGGATGTGGGCCCTTGAACCATAAAGAAGTAAAAAAGAAATTCTGAAAGTAAAGTTCACCAGCAATCAATGTGTTGCAGCAGTGAGATTCATTCAATTATAATATATATATATATATATATACACTGTGTTTTTACAGAAATAAGAATTTGGTCACTTAAGAAACCACACAAGCTGTTGGCAGCAAGTGGCTCCATAAATATTGCGAGAGCTGGAGCTCATCAACGCCATCTTTATTTAATTAAAGCAGCTACAGTGAGCAGTGGAGAACTGACATGAATAGCACACCCCTGAACCCTATGAAGTCCTGTTGATAGCTTAAGTCTTTTCTGTTGTCCCTCGCAGAAAGCTTTATCCTCACAGCAGCAGTGCAAAGCCTCCTGGAATCCTGTTTGATAGCCTGTTTCTTTCCTCTTCCTCTACTTTAACCTCGCAGCAGTCTCCAAAAGAATCAACGGCAGTCGAAGAAGGTGGAACTTCGCTATGTTCTGCATCCAGAACACCTCTTCAACAAGGCAACTCTGATGCAACCGAGTCAGGTAAAGCAGCAGGCAGCAGTTAGCGCTGCTGGGGTTTCCTTTCATGTGGCTGCACTGCCCTCTCTTGGTACTGCAACAGCATGGACCGACCTGCACATGAGTGCCCGAAGGTCCAGATCAGACGGCCAGGTTGCCACATCATGCTGCATATCTTGACTATCAGATAGCTCTGTTTGCTGTATGTCCCCAATAGAGCATTCACTCTGTCTTCTTGAATGACTTACCCTGATTCGATCAGGTTTGGGTGAAAGGTATTTTGCCAGTCTGTGTGATATTCAGCTTGTACACACAGCTTTCGCCTGTGTGCGTTTGGGCTGCACAATTATTCACATTAATCATTTATGGCTTTGATGTTTTCAGTTAGCTAATCATGGAAGGCTGCAATTAACACATTCCGCTCAGCATTATGTGAGGCGTATCAAGTAGCCCTGCTTATGTACACTGGGATAGCCTCACTAATGAGCTGCTAATTATCCTGCGCAGGTTAATCTCATTTCTTTCTGCATTTGGATGGCTTTTGTTTCAGAAGCCACCCCCTCATCTGATGTCTTGGAAGAATGGCACGGCAGGAACAATGTGAGGAATCTAACAGGGCTGATCAGAAAACAGACAGCAGTTCCCGCCGTGAACGGTAGATGATGCATCAGCCAACGACTCAAAAGCAGACCCCCGCCTAGACCTAGCAGAGTTTCTACTGGTTTGAAAAAAAAATAGAAACACTGATGTACTGAAGCTTCAGAACTCCAATATTTGAGATCACTATGAGCTTTTGTGTGTCACACCATTACCTAATGATGACACTGGTTTTAAACTGAATCAGGGTCTACATTCACGAACACATCTCAGAACAGAACAGCGGATCCAGGATCAGACTTCCTCCACTATTTATAGACTAAAAAAACTTTTTATAGTCAAAAACTCCAGAAACAGAGCTCCTAAATGAAGATGCTTTGTGAATGTCACACCCAACGTTTCAAGTCGTTCCATGAATAGAGTGCCAAAACAGGTGATGCAATGGATAAAAGACCCAGTTCTGCTAATATGTTTTACAAGCTTAAATGTATAACTTTGCTGGCCCTGCACCATGCTTTGAAAAAATGATAGTCTGTAAGGTAAATTCAATGTTTCATTGTTCAATTAATTTTTCTAATATTTTTTCTTTAAATATACAGTAATAGCTAAAATGTCATATTAAAGTATGTTCCTGGTAGAGACACTAATTTTAATAAACAAAACATTTCATGTCATTTGATCATGGGTGCCCAAACATTTGCATACAACCTTATAGTGTCATCTCTAATATTAACTGAAAAGGGCGGGGGGTCTATCCCAATGTTTATTTAGTTGGAAACACCCTGGACAGGCCATTAGTCCACCTCAGAGCAGACCAGACATACACACTCACACCTAGAGACAATTTAGCATCTCTTTTAGTCTAGACGATCTTCTGACCATCAGCGGAAACTAACGCTGGCACGAGGAGAACATTTAGACTCCACACATAAGGGTCACACCAGCCAAGATATAATAACTCCTCTGCATTCTTGAGTTTTGGCTGTGACAGTGTTGGCTGTCACGTTAAATGACAGGATGAGCAACTGAACACATAAGTATGTATTTAGGGAAGCTAATGTCAAAGCTGGAACATGTTTCTATCATTTGATGATTAGAAATTGTATTTTTTTGTTAATTGCATCCTTAACAAGCATAACATTCATGAACATTTTTGCATAGTCTGGACCTAAAAAACAACAACAACAACAACAAAAGCATACAATCCATTTTTTACTAATTGTTTCCAAACCACATTTGGAGGTGGTTTGAAATGCAGTTTCAATCAGATTTTAACAGATCAGATGTGGGTAGTAGTTACATTAACTCAAGTACATGTACTTTAGTAAAATATTAAAGGATGTGTACTCTGCTGAGTATTTTCTAATAATAATACTTTCACTTCTACTCGAGTGAATTAGTGAGTAGAGGGTTTTTGTGGGTTGAACAAAGACAAAACAGAGATTGTTTTATTTGGAAAAAAGGCACGAGAGGCACAAACTCTCTGCATATCTCATTTCCAGAGCCCTGAAATCTACAGAGCTAGCTCGTAATCTTGGTGTACTAATGGACTCTGATCTCAGTTTTAGAAGTCATGTTAAAGCCGTTACCAAATCAGCATTTTATCATCTTAAAAACATCAACAGGATTAGAGATCTTCTGTCTAAACCAGACCTGAAGCTCATCCATGCCTTTGTTTCCAGTAGGATCGATTACTGTAATGCTCTCCTAACTGGACTTCCAAAAAAAAACAATCAAACATGTTCAGCTGATTCAGAATGCAACCGCCAGAGTTCTCACTAGAAGCAAAAGAAAGGAACACATCCTACCATTCTTAAATCCTTACACTGGATACCAGTCTGTTACAGAATAGACTTCAAGGTCCTGTTACTGCCCTATAAATGTCTAAATGGCATAGGACCAGCATATCTGTGTGATCTAGTACAGCGATATGAGCCAAGCAGATTAGATTGTTAGGAAGTAGTCAGTTAGTCCTTCCCAAGGAAAAGACTAAGCATGGAAGCACCATTTAGTTACTGTGCTGCTGTTTAATGGAATCAGTTGAGCGAGAGCGTTAGAGAAGCCCCAACACTGGACACCTTTAAATCCAGACTGAAAACATTCTTGAGCAGGCTTTCAGCTCAGTTTAAAACTCTTACTCTTCCTGAACTTTTAGTTATTAATTTTAAATGTCTTTTTTATTTTTTATGTTTAATTTTCTTTCTTGTATTTATTTTCTCAGCACACAGTCCAGCACTTATACTTATTTCCTAATTCTAACTTGCTATAACCATCTGAGTGCTTTACACTCAAGAAAAACAGCCATTAATTTCTTTTAACTGATTTATTTTAATGCTTTGGTTCTTATTTCTTTATTTATGTAAAGCACTTTGAGTTGCCACTGTGTATGAAAGGTGCTATACAAATAACCTTGCCTTGCCTTGCCTTTTTTCTTGGCAACATTTGTACTCCTTTGTGATTGGTCACATTTCTGACTTTGGAGCTTTAGCATTTTATTGTAGACAAAAAGAATAAAAAGCAAAGACAATAAAAATAAAATAAAGGTGGACAAATCAAGCTCAAGTTCCAGTGCAGGTAGATACTGGATTTACTGTGATGTTTCACAGCAGTTCTACAAATTACTCGTCTTTCTGACCTGATACTCCTGCACTTTTACTCAAGCTGCTTTATATGAACACACTTTTACTGGTGTCAGGATTTTATCCAGGTACAATCTGTTACAGATGCACCTCCGTCTGGATCCTCTGGCCATACAAATGGGACATCAGATGTCATTCTCATCACTTGCAATATGACAAACAACATAAGTCAAATCCAGAGTGACAAAAATGCTAGTTACTGATGCCCAATGCGGATAGATTGGTGATGTCTGGACAAATCCAATCTGATCACTTGCAAACAACATTGTGGACAGTCATCTCAAAAGATCTGAAACAAATCCAATCTACCTGCAGTCTGAGCATAGCCTTAGTGCTCTCCTCCACCCAACACACCTGATCCAACTAATCAGCTCATTGACAAACCCATACTTAGTCACAGAGGGTGGGCTCAGGCAGAGAAAGCAGTAAAATGTGAAGAGCAGTGGGTCTTCAGCACAGGACCTGGTAATAAACTACTGTTTAATGCAGCTATCGGGTCGTTTAGTCAAATGGCACTACTGTGTGGTGATAATGGTGTATTTAACTAAAGCCTCTTCCAAACAGAATGCATAATGACTCAGAGTTTTATTGCATGACAACAACATTCAAGTCACAGCAATTCAATTCAAATGTGTTTTACTGGTTTAGCGGTGTTAACAGGCATTGTCACAACGCTGTTAATAGGCCCTATAACGGGTAAGCTGAGGGTGACAGAGACAGGAACCTGAGAAAGAGACACCAAGCGGAAGAGGAACCCATCCTCCTCTGGCCAAGACTAAATAATGGACATCTTTCCTCATCAAACTCCGAAAATGAACAGAAACTAAAATGTGCAGAAAAACGCTATGTTTACATGTGTTCTCTCATTTCCAGGGTAACATGACTGTCAGTATAGAGGGTCAGTATAGCTGTGGATTAGACACAGAGGAGTGAGGGTTAGTATGGCTGTGGATTAGACACAGAGGAGTGAGGGTCAGTATGGCTGTGGATTAGACACAGAGGAGTGATGGTCAGTGTGACTGTGTATTAGACACAGAGGAGTGAGGGTCAGTGTGGCTGTGGATTAGACACAGAGGAGTGATGGTCAGTGTGACTGTGTATTAGACACAGAGGAGTGAGGGTCAGTGTGACTGTGTATTAGACACAGAGGAGTGAGGGTCAGTGTGGCTGTGGATTAGACACAGAGGAGTGAGGGTCAGTATGGCTGTGTATTAGACACAGAGGAGTGAGGGTCAGTATGGCTGTGGATTAGACACAGAGGAGTGAGGGTCAGTATGGCTGTGGATTAGACACAGAGGAGTGAGGGTCAGTATGGCTGTGGATTAGACACAGAGTAGTGAGGGTCAGTGTGGCTGTGGATTGGACACAAAGGAGTGAGGGTCAGTATGGCTGTGAATTAGACACAGAGGAGTGAGGGTCAGTGTGGCTGTGGATTAGACACAGGAGTGAGGGTCAGTATGGCTGTGGATTAGACACAGAGGAGTGAGGGTCAGTGTGGCTGTGGATTAGACTCAGAGGAGTGAGGGTCAGTGTGGCTGTGGATTAGACTCAGAGGAGTGAGGGTCAGTGTGGCTGTGGATTAGAGATACAGAGAGGTAAGTATTAGTGTGACTGTATATTAGACACAGAGGAGTGAGGGTCAGTGTGGCTGTGGATTAGACACAGATGAGTGAGGGTCAGTGTGACTGTGGATTAGACACAGAGGAGTGAGGGTCTGTGTGGCTGTGGATTAGACACAGAGGAGTGAGGGTCAGTATGGCTGTGGATTAGACACAGAGGAGTGAGGGTCAGTGTGGCTGTGGATTAGACACAGATGAGTGAGGGTCAGTGTGGCTGTGGATTAGACACAGAGGAGTAAGGGTCAGTGTGGCTGTGGATTAGACTCAGAGGAGTGAGGGTCAGTGTGGCTGTGGATTAGAGATACAGGGAGGTAAGTATTAGTGTGACTGTATATTAGACACAGGAGTGAGGGTCAATGTGGCTGTGGATTAGACACAGAGGAGTGAGGGTCAGTGTGGCTGTGGATTAGACACAGAGGAGTGAGGGTCAGTGTGGCTGTGGATTAGACACAGAGGAGTGAGGGTCAGTGTGGCTGTGGAGTAGAGATACAGAGAGGTGAAGAATAGTGTGACTGTGTATTAGACACAGAGGAGTGAGGGTCAGTGTGGCTGTGGATTAGACACAGAGGAGTGAGGGTCAGTGTGGCTGTGGATTAGACACAGAGGAGTGAGGATCAGTGTGGCTGTGGATTAGACCTACAGAGGAGTGAGGGTCAGTATGGTTGTGGATTAGACACAGAGGAGTGAGGGTCAGTATGGCTGTGGAGTAGAGATACAGAGAGGTGAAGAATAGTGTGGCTGTGTATTAGACACAGAGGAGTGAGGGTCAGTATGGCTGTGGAGTAGAGATACAGAGGAGTGAGGGTCAGTGTGGCTGTGGATTAGACCTACAGAGGAGTGAGGGTCCGTATGGTTGTGGATTAGACACAGAGGAGTGAGGGTCAGTGTGGCTGTGGAATAGAGATACAGAGAGGTGAATAATAGTGTGACTGTGTATAAGACACAGAGGAGTGAGGGTCAGTGTGACTGTGGATCAGACACAGAGGAGTGAGGTCAGTATGACTGTGGATCAGACAGAGGGTCAGTATGGCTGTGGAGTAGAGATACAGAGAGGTGAAGAATAGTGTGACTGTGTGTATTCAGTGTGAACATAAGAAAAGTTGAAGTATATTTCCCAAGTATACTTTATGTAGTTAGTATACTAATGTCATTGTACTGGTCAAACACTTGTATATGTACTATTTAAATACTTTCCTGGGACTCCATTAGCCCACGTTTAGTTTATAAAAGTATATTTTTAAATACACTTTAATCTAAGAGTAGTAGACTTTAAGCACACAACTAGTTTACATCTTTTGTACTGCAACTACACTAAACGTTTTTATTAATTTAGTGTACTTTTAGGTTATTGAAAATGCACTTTTAAATATACTCTCAGTAAACGTCTAGTTTAGATGTTTTTAAACTAAGGGTATACTTGTAAGTTTTCTTTTTTAAGATTAAGAAACATTTGTATTCTTTATAAATCTTTATAAATCAAAAATTGTACAATATTCATTTTTGTGCAGGGCATTAATACATCATTTTTTCTTAAGTATCTCAATCAAAAAAGTACTTGTCAGTATAACCTAAATATACTTAAGTATGACTGTGTTTAGTACAGTACACAGAAAGAAAAACAGTACATAAAAAGTAAACTGAAAGCATACTTATGACTGTGTATCAGACGAAGAGGTCAGTGTGACTGTGGATCAGACACAGAGGAGTAAGGTCAGTGTGACTGTGGATCAGACACAGAGGAGTAAGGTCAGTGTGACTGTGGATCAGATACAGGAGTGAGATCAGTGTGACTGTGGATCAGACACAGAGGAGTAAGGTCAGTGTGACTGTGGATCAGACACAGAGGAGTAAGGTCAGTGTGACTGTGGATCAGATACAGGAGTGAGGTCAGTGTGACTGTGGATTAGACACAGAGGAGTGAGGTCAGTGTGACTGTGGATCAGACACAGAGGAGTAAGGTCAGTGTGACTGTGGATCAGACACAGAGGAGTGAGGGTCAGTGTGACTGTGGATCAGACACAGAGGAGTGAGGTCAGTATGACTGTGGATCAGACACAGAGGAGTGAGGTCTGTGTGACTGTGGATCAGACACAGAGGAGTGAGGTCAGTGTGACTGTGGATCAGACACAGAGGAGTAAGGTCAGTGTGACTGTGGATCAGACACAGAGGAGTGAGGTCAGTGTGACTGTGGATCAGACACAGATGAGTGAGGGTCAGTGTGACTGTGGATCAGACACAGAGGAGTGAGGTCAGTGTGACTGTGGATCAGACACAGAGGAGTAAGGTCAGTGTGACTGTGGATCAGACACAGAGGAGTAAGGTCAGTGTGACTGTGGATCAGACACAGAGGAGTAAGGTCAGTGTGACTGTGGATCAGACACAGAGGAGTGAGGTCAGTGTGACTGTGGATCAGACACAGATGAGTGAGGGTCAGTGTGACTGTGGATCAGACACAGAGGAGTGAGGTCAGTATGACTGTGGATCAGACACAGAGGAGTAAGGTCAGTGTGACTGTGGATCAGACACAGAGGAGTAAGGTCAGTGTGACTGTGGATCAGACACAGAGGAGTGAGGTCAGTGTGACTGTGGATCAGACACAGAGGAGTAAGGTTAGTGTGACTGTGGATCAGACACAGAGGAGTAAGGTCAGTGTGACTGTGGATCAGACACAGAGGAGTGAGGTCAGTATGACTGTGGATCAGACACAGAGGAGTAAGGTCAGTGTGACTGTGGATCAGACACAGAGGAGTGAGGTCAGTATGACTGTGGATCAGACACAGAGGAGTGAGGTCAGTGTGACTGTGGATCAGACACAGAGGAGTGAGGTCAGTATGACTGTGGAGGGAGCACATGCAGTTTGGTTGCTGTCAGGGGAAGTAAACAATAGGTTGTGTGTGGGTGGAAATGAATGGGAGTCTATGGAAGGAAAGAATAGTGAAAAAATTACAGACGAGTGCAGGTCGGAATGACATTTGTGCTCAGGAGTCTGCCCTGAGATAGAATATGTGAAAAGGTCTTTCAGTTGAGCAGTAGTGAAGTAGATCTGCGCGCTGCTTTAGCACCGTATTTATTCCTATGGAAGAGAATACAGTTTAACAAAGACTGTACAAATCGCAGACATAAAAATGGCTACCAAGAAGAAGAAGATTACACCTTGGCATCTTGGGATGTAAAATGTCTGTTCTCTTGGATAAAAACTGGGTTCTTTTGGTGTTTAGTGATTTCCGCGCTCAACACTGGTTAAGAATCCTGCTCTAAAATCAGACATGCATGTTTTTGGCTAAATCCAGACACGACTGTTTGTGTCTCCCTGCAGGAGTGACTAGTTAAAGCATAGAGCACGCATCTGGATACGCTGTAATCCTCTGTTCCCAAATGATTCTGTTGGCTCTTGTTTTGGATGTTGTTCCAGCCTTTGTGTTGAGCTCTGGTAAGTAAACAATGCCAGACATGATCAGCATATTCCAAAACAGGCAACAGACTATGAAGAAAGTAAACTCTTCCTGATCTTCAGTACTTTGTGGACATCCTCGTTAAGGAATATATATAGCCTGAATCCAGGACGTTGGCTAGATCAACACCAAACTTTGTTTTTTCTTCATTCGTTTAAGAATTGTAATTCACAACACAGTCATTTCCTCTTCTCTGTCTCATCAGAAGAAAAGCACTAGAATGATAACTGGTGATTGTTCTTCGTTTTGGGGGTCCTGCAGCACGTTTGGGTCCAGAATGTATATTTACATCAAACTTAACAGTAGGATGGTATGTCAGGAAGCTGGGTAATGCATTGCTAGGGGTGGTGCTGAATAATTGCTGTAGTACTCAAAGTGGTTGCTAGTGTGTTGCTAAGGTATCTCTGGTGGTTTTTAGAGTGCTGCCAGGTCACTGCTTGGTATTCCAGGTGGTTACTATGGTATCTCTGGTAGTTTGTGGGGTGTTCCTAGACGGTTGCTATAGTACTCCAGGTGTTTGCTAGTGTGTCGGTTGCTAGGCGGCTGCTATGGTATATTTGGTGGTTGTTGCGGTGATGCTAGGTGATTGCTGTAGTATTCCAGGTGGTTACTATGGTACTTCTGATGGATTTGAGTGTGTTGCTAAATGGTTTCTATAATATTCCCAGTGGTTGCAATGTGGTTGCTATGGATTTCCCAGTGTTTGCCAGTGTGTTGCTAGGTTGCTAAAGGTTGTTGCAGGGGTATTGCTGGGTATTTGCTGTGGTATGCCAGGTGATTACTAGTGTGTGTTGGTAGACGGTTGCTATAATATCCCAGGTGGTTGCTATGGAATTCCCAGTGTTGCTAGGTAGTTGCTATGGTATTAAAGGTAGTTGCAAGGTGATGTCCCAGGTAGTTACCAGGTGATGATAGCCGGTTCCTAAGCAATTCCAGATGTTTGCTAGTATGTTTCTAGGTAGTTGCTGTGGTACGCAGGTATTTGAGTGGTATCCCACTCAGATCAAATATCTGCACACAAGCTAACAATTCCTGATCAGTCCGAACAGCTGCAGTGGTGGCACTGTTAATATCTGGAAAACTGTGGGAGGAGCTAGCGGACACAAACCCAGCAGTACAATAATAATAATAATAAGAAGAAGAAGATCATGTCAGATAAGAAGAGTTGCACATTGCATTGTGGGAATTTGCTACTAATGAGAGAGGGGCTGTATTAGAAACTGAAGGCAGCTGCCTTGACGCCTTGTGTGCTGTCTCATATGTCAGTGCCTTAGACGCTGCAGTTCTAGTCTTTTCTTTTTTTATTCTGACCCCATCAGCACTGACACATAGGATTATGGGATGTATAAGGCTGTGAAGGACACATATGCTGCTTTAATGGAGGAACCTCAGCACACAGTGCTTTATACAAACATCAGATTGAACTGGGTGCCTTCCTGCCTCAGAATACTGTATAAGCAGGCAGCATTCATGACGTTTCAGACACAGCCAAGGACGAATGTGAGGGTAGATTGTAGCATCTGGAGCATCCAGATAAAGCTATTCACAGCAAGTCAGTGCTTTTCATGTAAAGGCACTCAGGGATTAACTATTGTGTGCTGTGAGTGTTTTTTTTAGCTGCTCGTCCCGCCCCCACCTCTTTCTGAGGGACCCCTGGAGAGCAGTTCCAAACTTTCTTCCTCACTCTTTCTCTCTCTCTCTCTCACTCACTCACTCTCTCCCTCCTCCAAACTTCCTTCAAGTCGCTTTGGATGGTGATCCCCGTCTGTCCGGGCTTCGGGAAGCTTCAGCTCAGCTGGCCTCTGGTCATTCTGTGGGTTATGTGGTTTTAGATCTCTTTCTTCTACGATGGCTGTGAGCGGGTTTCTGTTAGCTCTCGTGTGCTGGTGGAGTTTTTCTGCAAGTCCGGCAGCTTCGCAGTACCGACACGGCAAGTGAGTACAGCTGGAGGAGCAGCCCTGCCCAGCACTCAGTCCAGTCAGTCCAGTCAGTTAGACCTTCTCCTAGTGTGATTTAGTCCAGTTAGCCTGTCATGTACATGTACGAGCCTCCTGCCATTCCAGAAAACCTCTTTCTCTTTCTCAACCATCGAGTCAGCTGTTCTGATAAAGTGGCATCTTTATAACCATTAAAACCCACGAAACTGTAGTCTTCCTATTGGACAACTTTCTGTTTCCAGTTCCACCTTAATTGGTGTAGCAGTTACATTCAGGTCCAGTCAGCTTTTGCAAACTTCTTGTTTGTATTTTCCAGTTCCACCTTAAATTGTGCAGCAGTTACATTCATGTGTCCAGTCAGCTTTGGCAAACTTCTTGTTCGTATTTTCCAGTTCCACCTTAAATGTTATAGCAGTTACATTCAGGTCCAGTCAGCTTTTGCAAACTTCTTGTTCGTATTTTCCAGTTCCACCTTAAATTGTGCAGCATTTATATTCAGCGTTTGCACATTTTTGTTCGAATATTATAGCAGTTACAGTTAGGTGTCCAGGGCGTTTGAAACCTCCTTGTTAGAATTTTCACGTTCCACCTTAAATGGTGCCGCAGTTAACTAGTAAGATATAATTCGAATAAGAAGCCAGTTTATGGTGGTTTGCTGTGTTTTTATGTTTTCAGAAGAAGAACTATGCTAGTTATGTTTAGATATATAACCTGATACCACCTTAAGAGAAGCTGAAGTCCGTTGTATCCTAATAATGGATGTCGTGTTAACGTTCCAGCTGAAAGTGTTGGTGTGAAAATCTCTGAAGCTTTGTTTCTGGCTCTGCTGTGTGTAAGAGGCCTACTGATAACATTATGGGATTAAAGATGGTGACTGGTCATTAGTGCTGTGGGCTACTGTCCACCTTATCAGCGTTTATCAGTTAACAGGAGTTTAGTGCTGTTAAGAGAAAGTGCTGTGTGCTGGTTGTCTCTAATGTGGTGTTATAATGTGTAACCTAAGAGAGAATTTCCCAGAGGCAAGGCTTCTTGAGAAAAAGAATTTCAGAGTGAGGTTTAGTTGATGTATGGTCTGTTATGTGTTTTGTTTTATTGGAATTTATGTTGACACATGCACCAATGGAAATTCCTTGTACATATTGTACTTGGCAAGTGAAGAGAATCTGATGACTGTCCAATAGGAGTGTTTCTTGTATATCCTCCTATTGGACAGGCTTGACTTTTGCCTTAAAGTCAACCTGAAATTAAAAGGGACCACTTACTTTGTTCGTTTATGTGTTCCTGTTTATCATTACGTCATGCAGTGCTGAAATAAACCTGGACCACTCTTCAATAATTTAATTTTCAGTCATCGCACGTTAAGTACAATTGTTCTGACTATTTTTAAAGATGTTACTGAGTAGATTAGATATACAAGTAGATATACAAGTAGAGAGGAAACTCGGACTCCTATAAGCAATACTTAAACTCAAGCTTCACTTTTGTTCATATCTGGAAAATGAAATCCACAGCTGCTTCTGTCCATCCTTCCACTATAAGAAGAACAGCTCGGTGCTGTGAGTCTGAAAGGATGTTCAGCTTTCAAGAAAGCCTGAGAATAAAAAAACAAGAAGATCATGTATAGATCAAAGAATAGATGAAAGACTAGCCACATCAGAGTCCAGAGCTCAACATCTTTAAAGGTGTTTGGGATCATTTGGATCTTGAAAAGTAGAACATGCTGCAAACTTCTAAGACTGAACTTTGGGAGGGGTATAAACTGAAAGCAAGTGTCCTGAAAGAACAGAAACTGTAATAAAGCCAAAGCGAGTATAATATGATACCATACTTGGCTGTTAAGGCCTCTATGAAATTCTTTCATGTATGTTTCCTCATTTTTTTTATCCTGATGCTGGAAAAGTGGATGACTTGTACTTAAAGGCCATCTTAACTGAAAAATGAATAGATGAAGAGGGGTCCCTGACCCTCCCTCATGTGGCTCTATAGTATTAATATTATTTAGTCAGATTGCTGAGAAAATATCCTCAGATTGTTAGAAATCTGGTTTTCCTAATGACTTTACTCTCTTCCCAGGAACTGGTGCGCGTTCATCGTCCAAAAGAATGTGAGCTGCGCAGTGCAGGCGGGTTTGGAGGGTCCCGTGGAGGCTGCGCCCTGCCCCGCGAACCAGCCGGGCTGCTTGCACCAGATGAGGTAAGGAGCTCAGGAGAGCGGGAGGGGCCGCAGTTCGCAGGCTACTCATGAACTCACAAGAACTCCGATGTCAACAGAAAAAGGAAGCTGTGCATGTGGAGTGTTTATTCGTCAGTGATTCAGTGAAGTTTAGACATTTAGAAAGCGTTTGTGTGTATGTGTGGGGTGGGGGGGCGGCACGTATTTAGGCATTTATGGGGACCAGATGTCCCCAGGATGACCGGAAAAATGCAGTTGGTAACGTGGTGGGGGTATGTGGCTGGAGGAATGATGCTTTTACAAAGACATGTAGGTGTTTTTTGAAGTAAGAGTGAAAAGATTTCCCTTTGATTACTAAGGTTACGGCTGGGTTAGGTGTAGAGATAGCGGAGTTATTTAGCTAAATTAGAATGCAGAAGTCGGTGGAAATTGCCCCCAGGGCAAGAGAACTTGTGTGTTTGTGTGGGTTGGGTGGGGTAGAGCTTAATTAGACATTCACTGTTGTTTAAATAGCCTGACATCCCTAGTTGGGACAAAGCCTAAAGGCACTAAAAGACAGGCAACAGCGTAAAGCTCATGTTATTGGTCTAGATTTATCATCTCCATCTAGAGCTGTTACAGTTTTGTTCCTGGGATGTCATATTGTTGATTTCACGTTATTGCTAAACGGTCACAAGCCATTTTAATTACTGCTAGTAACCACAGATCATTATTCTTCTGTACATGTGAGTAGATGTGGCACTCGTTTTCAAGGTGGATATTTTCTTAAATTAAACTGCTGTCTGAAACACATGAAACCTAGATTCAGCGTCTAAAGCTCAAAGTTCTTGCCATTCAGAAACCTTTAATATGGAATGTGTGACTTTGATTGCCAGTTCAGATTTCACAGTGATGTGGAGGGGATTTACAACAGTTTCCCTAAAGCTGCCTGTGCCCATAGTGACTCATATGTCTTGGTATTATCTGGGAGCATTTCAATAAAAACACAGGCTGTGATTGTTTTCATACATAATATAACTCGCACAGGTGATAGCTGACCCAGCCCTCTTCCGCAGCACTGGAAATGATGTAATCTATTCTTTCTCTTAAAGTTACGTTGTGACACTGAGGTTCATTGTGTTACAAACCCATTATCGCCACATCTGGAGTGGCAAGTGTATTCGTGTGAATTTTTAACACAGTTCATTTGCCGTAGATAGTTTTTCTTGTTTCCAACAACAGATTGGGTGAATATTAAATATTCATATGTTTTTAAATATGCAGCAAAGTAAAACAAGTTCTTTGCATACGACAGCTTGGTTAACTGTGGTTCCATGAACGCCATAGCCTGAGTTGTCAGCAAAGAAACTAGAGTGGTCCAGTATATTTTTATGAAAGACTAATCAGTTTATTTTAGTTTACATGCATACCAGCATAGACTGACTTGTCTACGATGTGAAACACACCCTTCATAGTATACGCTTCTCATCATTCGAGGGGTCACTTTGAAGGTCTTTTGTCACTCGTATTCAATTGGTGTTGTCATGTGTGATTCTGATGTGTCTTAAAAGTTACACTTAGACCTTAGCTGGACCATAATAATATAACCATCCTGTATATGTGATCATGTCTTAGACTAGTTGAGGAACTAATAACAAACTATTGAGTTCATGTAAAAAAAAATTAAAGTAATTAAAGAAAGAAGGATTGTAATTTATTTAACTTGTTTATTAAACTCTAGGTGCGTCTGAAATCGCCTACTAGTCAGTAGGTACTAGATTAGAGTCAGTACGTACTGCTCGAGCGGGAGACTAGTAGGTAATTTCAGTAGGCGAGTTTTAGTAGCCACACAAGCTCAGACGCACAAGGTCCGCCATATAGCCAGCATCCTGTGACACAAGACAACAGACCACCACAGTAAAAGTCTTGCTATTCACTTAAAAGCTCTGTTTACTGACATATTTAGAAACTTTTTGTGACACTGATCTGGCATTCATCAAAACAAAAAACATTGCCCACCTCCCCTGTGTAGTTCTAACAGCCTCCAATGCTCTGTGAAAAAGTGTATCTGTGCCTGAAACACATGATCTCAACACTTTGGAGGAGTGTCCACCTACTTTTAGCCATGTAGTGTATCTTGGCCTGAATGGGGTAACACTGTTAGCTAGGATAAATGTTTTCATTTACTTGAATTAATAGGCTAACAAATAGCAACATGAGAAAGACTTAGTAGCACTACCATTTTGATGTGATATATATATATATATCACACACACACACACACAAATACAAATAGATTTATATTTAATCTCTCTCAAACCCCTTAAAACTCTCTCCGCATGCACACAAGTAAGTGTTAAGTGGTACTGTCAGCTTGAGGACTTCATCACAGATAATCATGAGAAATATATGGAGTATAATTAAAGTGAAAGTTTAAGCCAATTAAAGTAGACTAAACCTCCGCAAATGTGACATGCAGTCACGTGTGCTGAACCGTGGCTAGCAAGAGCTTTTTTAAATAAACGTAATGTTAAAAGTAGAAAAGAACAGGGCGTTGCGTATATGCAGCTTTATTCTACCAGTAGGAAATGGCTATTTCTGGCTGTGTAATATTTGTGATTTAATTAGTATTAGTGCTGGATAAATGTAAATGATTCATTTTCTAGCCAGCCATTGACTAAAAGACTGCATCCCTTCGCTGATTAATGAACCTAATAAAGCTGAAATGAGGTTTTAGTTTTTGCTTACTCAGTTTTTGCTTTCCAGGTATCGGACGCCATTGCGACCCACTTATAGGATTTCCTATAAAAGTGTAACTGAACTGGAATGGAGGTGCTGCCCGGGGTACCAAGGCCCAGACTGCAAAGAGTTAAAAGGCTCTCCAAACAGACAAACTTTGCTTGAACATCAACCACAGTCGCATCCTCAGCCTCGACACTCTGGACACACTGGACACACACGAAACGCACAAAGTATGACTGATGTCTTGAGAATTCTAAAAAAAAAATTCTGTCAGTTGTACTTGAATGTATTTAATAATATTTTAATGTTTTTATATAAAATAATGTTTTTATATTCAAATATTAGTATTAAGACTTTAATATAAAATAAAGAAACTACTAAAAGTTATTTTATAAATCATGAATTATGTAGGGATGCAGTAAAATGAGTTAAATACAGATTTTTTAAAATGAAATATATAATACTAATTTAGTATTTTGCCAACAGGCTTAAGGCTAAGAGGTGGATCAACTAATCGCAATGAGTTAGAAGTCATCCTGCACATGATCATATGTTTACTTAAACAATATTTTATATTAAAAGGATGTATTTTGGATGTATAGGGACAGAGCGAAGAGAAACGGGGCGATATTACAGCCACCACGGGGCTGAGAAGACTCGTCAGCTTGAGGAAGATGTGCAGCGCCTCTCGCAGACTGTGCTGGATCTCCAGGCTGCCGTGACAAGCATGGCTACTAATCTCCAGACCGACCTGCAGGAGGGCACCGGAAAACTGCTGACACACAACGTGCATGTGCCAGACAGCGCCAGAACAGGAGGCACAGAAGAAAGTGCCGCGCATCTGGATGGGCACCAGGCAACCAGGGGTGTCACCCATGGAGAAAGGGGCATGGAGGAGGTTCTGGCCAGGCTTAATGATGTAACAGATGCGCTGAAGAACAAAGACGAGGCGATTGAGGAACTGCGCGGCGCTTTGACAGGGCATGACGGCCAGATCCGTATGCTCATGGACGCTTCTCAGGGACTGGCGGTCACTCCTGGCGCTGCCCCGGACATCGATATCCTCCAGACCTACGTTGACAGTAAATTTGAGAAGCTGAAAAAGGAGCTGGTTGTGGACATGGAGGAGCAGATAACAAAATTGAAGACTGCATGTGATGAGAGGATTTTGGCTCTTCAGAAGACTTGCAAAGAGGGCCAGGACAGAAGCCACATCAACCTGACCGAACTAGTGGAGAGCAAAGAGGCCGAGCTCAGAAAAGAGATCCGAGAGCTGCGTCTGGATATGGCCATGTCTGACGGACTGGTGCGGACTCAGAGGCAAACAACCTCACTGCAGGAGGACAGCGATCACAATGATCTACGGCAGGCACTTCAGCAAGTGGCAGAGGCTCACCAAGTCCTAAATGCCCGCGTGGACAACGAGCTGCAGCACTTGTCCATGCTGCAGCTCGAGGATATGTTCGGACCTCGCATAGAGGAGCTGGAGGCCCGGATGAATGTGACTGAAAGGAACGCGGAAGCTTACTGCTTCTATGTGGATGAGAAGATAAGCAAAGAACTAGCGGACGAGATAGCGAAGATTCGCCAGCTCTTGGATGAGAAAACTAATTCTATGGCGGACCAGTTCACGGCCATGCTGGTTGAGATGAGCAACAGCTCTTTCCCAGGAATGTTCGGCGATTCTGTAGACGCTCTGCAAATTCAGGTAAACTCCAACAAGTTTCTCCTTCAGGGGCTGGAGGACAAGCTGAATGCCGTTGGGCAAATATGCTCAACAGACTGCAAGTCAAGTCCATCGGCTGATACTCAAAACCTGAGTGGTTTGGAGAGTATTGCCAAGGATTTGAGACACTGTAGGAATGACCTGGATGTCCTGAACACTGATGTTGAGCACAACACTGCAAAGCTTGTTGAGTTAGAGAGCATGTTGGAGCGGTTGTCCCTTGAAAATCAGCAGAATGGTGTCAGCAAGCAGGACCTCCACAACAAGCTGAAGCCTCTGACGGACAATGTCAATGGCCTGACCGGAGCTGTGACAGGGTTAGGAGACTCCATGAGCAAGTTTAGCCAAGACCTTGAGGCCCTGAACTCTAGTTGTTGCGGAGCAGGTCATGTAGAATGGGCCCAGAGACCACCAGCGGTACCTCCTCCATCACATGGGGAGGGCAAAGTTAGTCCCAGCCAGGTGGAGGAGCTCAGAGACAGACTAGACAAGTTCAGTGCCCGGGTGACCACAGAGCTGAACAGGTGTAAGGAGAGTTCAGAAGACTTGGCTGAAGGTGTCTCCACAGTAAATGGTCGGGTGGCAACACTGGAAAAGTTGTGTGGGAAGCTAGATGGTGAGACAAATCAAATTCAAGGCTTGAAAGTTGAGCTGGAGAGAGACATGAGCCAGATGAACTCCACTTTGCAGACACATTCTTGGGAGATTGGCACACTACAGACCAACCTACTTACCGTTCAGATTCAGCTGGCAGGACTCAAGGATCATACCACAAAGCAGCAAGGTAGGTAATGCAAAATCCATTTATGAGTATTAAAGTATACGTTTTGAGATATTCTGGGTTTGTGCCTCACTCAGTGTCCTGTCATCACTAGACGCCAGCGTTCAGTGTGCTAAAATTCTGATTTAAATGTAAAATGTTTTGCTTGTCAGTATGTGTGCATTATATTACACCTTGTGACTATTAAACACAGAGCAAGACTTCTTACTAAGGATGTGACTGAGAAGGTAAAGAAGGTGTGACTCACTTTGGTGCAGGTTTGTCACTAAGACAATGTTGGCTTGGTCTAGAAACTGTGAACATATATATCTGACAAGCTAACCTATTGTAGTCAACTACATAGTCAACTGTAGTGTTAGCTCCTCCAAAGTAGGAGCCTCTATTACTCATCCAATGCAAAAGATTTGCCTCAGCTTTTTATAATAAAACATATTTTTACATTTTAGGCAGTATTGTGATCTAAAAAGTTGGCCTTAGGTCCAGTGCTAATTTTGGCTGAAATCCAAGTCTTTGCCTTTGAGATTTAAATATCAAATTTTTGTGCCGTGCATGTCCATAGTCAACATTGGTATTACTAACTAAAAAAAATAATGATATACACTACTGGTCAACAGTGTTAGTACACTACTGGTTAAACACTTAAGTACACTACCAGCCAAACTAATAGATCACTAACAGCCAAACGTTTTAGTACGCTACCAGCCAAACGTTTTAGATCACTAACAGCCAAACGTTTTAGTACGCTACCAGCCAAACGTTTTAGATCACTACCAGTCAAACGTTTTAGATCACTACCAGCCAAACGTTTTAGATCACCAACAGCCAAACGTTTTAGATCACTAACAGCCAAACGTTTTAGTACACTACCAGCCAAACGTTTTAGAACACTACCAGCCAAACGTTTTAGAACACTACCAGCCAAACGTTTTAGATACACTACCAGTCAAACGTTTTAGTTCACTACCAGTCAAACGTTTTAGAACACTACCAGTCAAACGTTTTAGAACACTACCAGCCAAACGTTTTAGATACACTACCAGTCAAACGTTTTAAAAAACTACCAGTCAAACGTTTTAGATTGCTACCAGTCAAACGTTTTAAAAAACTACCAGTCAAACGTTTTAGATCGCTACCAGTCAAACGTTTTAAAACTTTTGAGTGTCTTAAGATTCACAGAGATGATATTTAGGGGAAACTCAAGTATATCTCCAAGTCAGTCACCTCTTCTCTTGCATTAAGGCTTGTAATCAGAACAGTGGGATTTGCCTTTCTTCATCATGCCTGAAACTTGAGTCAGATTTTAGTTTTACTGTACCAGATCCAAACATTACAGTTAATCGAAAGCAGTACTTTGAATTGAGACTATATTTGCACAATTAAAAGGGTGAAATGTGTTGGAAAACATGATTTATGTGTTGGAAAGCGTGATTTATACAGCTTTGGCAAGGCTGCAAAGTAAAAACTGATTAGTTGCCACAGTCTCTCTTTTTGGCCGCAGTTAACTCTTATCTTTTAGACTAATATCCAAGAGACACGTCATGTAAGAAAAAGTTTGATGTTGTTCATGTGTTTCTTAAATTTATGACCACGCAGGGTATTTTCATAAAGTTAATCCTCCGGTTAAACAGTGAAACTCCATATTGCATCTGTAACAAGATATGTGCACACTCTTGGGGTCCCCATGCCCCAAGGCTGCTATAAGGCAGGGGGCCCTCATATGTCTGACATTTCTTCACCAAAACAAGAGTTAGGAGGTTTGGAACGGAGCCACATATAGTTATACAGTTGTGCATTCCTATAAACAAAAGTTTAATAGAGGATCTAGGCGCAATATGCCATGATAAACCTCAAGCCTCAGTTTGGTACTGTGTCGGAATGGTTTTAATTAATTATATGTGTAGAAGCACTTTGGGGTGTGGACACTAGACTGCGCAGGGTCTTGGTCTGGGCTGTTTCTCTACATGTCAGACTGTACGTTTAACTAAGAACTATCTCCAAATGTTTTATTTATTAACCTTTTAAGCTTCCTTACAAATATTCCAGTGCTAATGTCTGTTGGCTTTTAAATGAGAAGCCCAATCCCCCTCCTTCCAGCCTGAACTTTGGGACCTCATGCCTTGTGTGGTCTTCAGATGGTCTCTTGCTGGTCATGCCCTAGTTTTCACTACGCTGAACGTAAAAAGACAAGTGGCGACTGCAGTGTGTTTGTGTGCTGAGGTCTGGTCTTCATTAAGGCGTTGGACCAGTGACTGGGCCTCTGGAGGTGTGGTGCCGCCAAACGACCCCCCTTCCACACCCCACTGCAGATGTTGGGATGTTGGGTTGTTGGGTTGTTAAGCTACCCGTGATGTCACTCCTGCACGCTGATTCCTGGGAGGCTCCCTGTAAAGACTGATGTCATCATTCCTGCCTGGGGTGGACACAGTGTTCTCTCAATTCGTCCAGCATGCGTGGAAGTTGTCTGCATCGCAAAAACAAATCGATTCCTGGACGCACAACTAAAGAACGTGCAGAACAGGTTGTTAAATGTTGGTGCTTTGATTTAACATCAGTGTGTTTTTGCAAGAACAGGACAGTATCCAGTTGTTGCATCCAGTGGAAGAGTATTGGTGGACTTCGGGTGGGGGTTATTTCATTCATGAACAATATTTGTGAAAGCTTCTAATAACAGGGTGGGGTGCTAAACTGTCAAAGTGTGTTGTAGTTGTGTTCCAAATGGTGGACCCCAAAAGGTGTATAACAAATGAAGCACTGCAGCCAAGAAGACAACCGAGCCTGCTGTTGAAAAGCTTGAAGCATTGCTCATTTGCTCTGGCTACGAACCGGGGCAGAGGTGCACGGTTGCACAATTCTGGAACCAATTTGCGCAGCTGCTCTTCCAGTGACAGAACAATCCGTCGTGAAGGTTGCGGTCTTGGTTTCTCATAACTGACGTCGATAGCCCTTGATTGCTTATTGTATTTCGAAATTTGCTGCGAAATTAATCTTGAGGTTCTTTTTTTAACGAGAAGTTGATGTGCTGACCACATTTGTTGACTCCCTTGTTGTTGGCCAGTGAATCAGACTAATGGCTTAGCCTCGCAGTTTGGAGACGCCCACCTGACATCCGCACTTCTGAATCCATAACCTTTTCCATGATCTCTGAGGAATAAGCTGACACGGCATTGACCTTTCTGATCAAAGCCTTGCGTTTCTGGTCCCTCAAAATATCCCCTAAAACGGATCTCGGCGCTGCATATTTTAGCTCCCCCCGACGCTCCTCCAGCCTGAGCCTTATCTTCTCCCTTCCTCTCCTCTCTCCTGTCTTTCTCTTCCTGCTGATGGATATCTCACTAGGAGAGAATGCCAGGCAACTCTTTCCCTTTCCCACTGTATGTGCGTGCGTGCAGAGGCAAACCAGCTTTTGAAGCCCCCCCCCCCTGTAATTTGTTGCTATAGCCACTCTTCCAGAGCAGAAATCGATTTTTAGGTGGGGAACGAGAGGTCGGAGTTGTGAGTCAGGGTCCAGCGAGTCATCTGAAACTTTCCAGATTGGATCAGGCTCAGAGCACGGTTACTCACTGAGGACTGTCCCATCAGGGCAGGGTGTGGAACCATAGACTTTAATAGCACTTTATGCGTGTATTTGTACATGTTCTGAAAACCCACTGCTCCCTCCCATCAATTCCACTTTGTCTCCTGGATGGATAACTTTAAACGCAACTGTGGTATGTTCTGCTAACTTTAATTTAATAAACATAGCAAATTCTGTCACACATATTGTTCCTGTGAATTGTGGGGCCATTATGTAGACTTCTATTCATTTCCTGGAGACTTACCTGAACCTTGACTAGAACTATTACCCTAACTTTAACCTTAACCTTCCACAGACCTTATAATTAAATTATTTACTTTGTGAAGACCAGCTAATGGTGCCCACAGGGACAAAGAGTCCTTACAACATGACTATATGACCAGGTTTTGCTCCCCACAATGTGGCATAAACCTGGTACACACACACACACATATGTATGTTCACCTGTGACACTGTGATTTTTTTATTTTTTATTTTTAAGGGTTTTTTTTTAATTTCCATTTCTTTAACATATACACTACAATCAAATATATGTTTATTGATATATATTAGTGGGGCAACTGAGGTCCTTGGGGGCTTGGTCCAGTACCGCTTATAGTAGATGGTCAGCAGGGAAGTTTGATCCGTATGATGCACTTTGCTGAACACACCAATCTCTGTAGAGCTCACAAAGCCATAATTGGTGGAACCATAACTTTTGCTTTCTACCAAAAGATCCTGCAGTAGAATATCAGGTCTTTAGTCCGTGATCTGACTCTCAAGCAAATGGGTTATGAATATGCTGGCTGGCTACTCCAGCATGGACTTACTCAGCATTGGTGGTGCTGATACTAGTGTCAGTGGCAGAAGAATGTTTGGTTTTAAAATTCTTCTTCTGGTCTCTCTTATGGTTTGGTAATGCATCTTCTTCACTTTAGCAAATCCTACACGACTGCTTGTTTGTCTTTGGATTGAGAAATGAGTAACAATATATGCTCTCCACCAATCTCTTGAGAAATTAGGAGGTTTTCTGATTTACAAAACTGCTACGGAATTACGGATCAAAAAGATGTAAATTTTGAGGCATTCAGATGGTTCAAGAATTTAACTGTGGGTCCCATTAATCGAGCACCTTGCTTGAACCCCATGCTGTGATAGGACCATGAAAAGGTAGTTAATACTTAAAATTTCTCCACAGTGATGTGCAGGACAGATCTCCGGTTATATGAAGCATTTGGATTCAGTTGATATGCAAAGATAGAGGAAATTTAGAAAGGGGGGCTTCTTTATAACAGCACTGTATATCTATATATCTGCCCCCCACGCCTCTGTGGTATCACACAGTGAGGAAGCCTGAATTCCTGCTGAATCATTGTGACTCCATGAACGAGCGCTGCGTTAGAGTTTGAGTCACCCATGTTGTCTGGAACTTGCATCTCGAGTCAGTGACTCAGCACCGCTTAAGATCGCCACATCTGTGAGTACAGAGTGCTGGAGACTGCTGCGCGACAAGCCTGTGATTTCCTCAGGCTCATGGGAAAGGCAGTTAGATACCAATTATCTCGTGGGAAATGGGCTGTATGGGGGGGGGGGCTGCGCCTGTTGCAGAGAAAGCAGCGTTGGGGCAAGAGCGAAACGCAGAACAACACTGATGCAGTCTCAGTGGGGGGGGGTAGACCACAGTGTCTGAAATGAGGCATAATGCTCAACTTTACAGATATCCGTTTGGCCGAGGAAGCATCCACAGCTGTGCAAGACAGCTAAACTAAGATTATAGACAAACCCATATGACTCTTAAAGCAACAGTTTTCCCCTGTCCTCAACTGTGCTTGACTTGTTTAGGTTTTGAAATTAGCTTTAAGTGTAAAATCACAAGCCTAAGGCACACTTTCCTCAGGTTTTCCTCAAGTTTTACTGGTCTCAGACCATGTTTGGCATATCATTATCTATAAATATGGATAAAAGTGTATTGCAAAGCCACAGCTAGCAGTACTAGCCGGAATAGTGTCTGTACTTCTGTTCATTTAGATAAAAGTGTGTCAGAAAGCACATTAGCAAATCTGTTTGAGATGACTGAACAACTCTGTTTGGTTCGAGGCATGTTAGCAGCATGTTAATTGGTGGGGTTTGCGCTCTTATTAGTTGTTAGTTACATTAGACTGGCTTCAAGCACCAAACATGGCTTAATTACATAAAAGTTCAGGGGAAAATTGTGCGAATTAGATTTTTTGTCTTTGTAAGTCTTCCTTTGAGGCACTAGCAAAGACTTTCAGTTTAATCCCACCCAAATTCTTGTGTATTAAAATGCAATTTCACTGATTTTTCGCAATTTCTGCATAAAATAAAACGTATTAACTTTTTTTTGTAGTAGACTTCGTAGAAACCAGAGGTCACAGTGTTTACAAAACAAATACAGCCATTCTATTCACTATTCAAATAGGTATTCATACCATCTCCGTCCAAACAAAGACGCCCTGGAACATTTCTATTTTCATACACAAATGGAGACGCTTACTGCTTTTCAAATCAAAGCACTCTAAATAAATGTGTTTACATCTTGATGATCCAGTTATGCAGAACCTTTAAACCATTAGTGAAATTCCCCTTGAAAGCAATATGTCAAGAGGAAGCTTGGCGAATAACTCTGATGTGCAAATTAGAAAAGGCCGTTTGAGGCCTCTGAGGAAGAACAGATATGAAACACACATGGAGTTTGATTGTATGGGTGCTGAATATGACGGTGAAGGTAAGGGTAAGGTTTTATCCTAGAGAGCAGTACTTCATGCTCACTGTGCAGCTTCAGAATATTAGCAGTGTACAGCATTTGGAAGAGTGTGGGTTGAATATGTAAATAAGATTTATGGAAGGTATGTGCACTTGTGAGATTACTCTCTTTTTCCATTACTTGGTGCTTTAATGATTTTCGGCTGTGATGACATCTGACTTATCCACTAGCTTTTCTTGCTCTCTCTGCGTAACTGTTTGTCTGCAAGCTTTTTCCACAAACTGAACCCAAATCTCTCTTCCACTCTCTCACTCTCTATCCCTCTCTCTCTCTCTCTCTCTCACTCACTCACTCTCACTCTCTCTCTTCCTCAGAACTGCCAGTGAAACAGGAGAGGCCAAGCACTGTCCCAGACTCTCGGACTTCGACCCAGAACAGGATTATCCCACATATCCATATCCCCCTGATAATCCCCCCCCGCAGGACAGTGCCAGTAACTCCCAACCAGCCCCAGCCTCAGCCTCAGCCCCATGGCCCACCGCAGTCAGGGCGGCCAACCCAGCGCCGGCCAGTTCTGGAGGCCGGTGAGGCAGGACCTCCAGGCTTCACTCACAGAGTGACCGTCAGAAGAGAGCGTGGGTCTGAGGATGCTGCGAAGCCAATTCAGGGATTTGCAGGTGCACCAGGTGAAATAATATTTTAATTATACATTTGTCTGAAGGAACAAATCTTCTGACAAGCATACAGGTCAAATCTACAAGGCATGTTTGATAGATTCTGATGCAAATGATGTAATGTTCTTCACAAAAAAAAAATGGCCACAAGATGGAGATCTTCAAATCCAAAAACAGAATCAGGTTTCAGACCTGGATTGTGCAGTCATGGGTGGTTTACCAAAATGTGTATGTAATTGGTTGCCCACCTAGTGTCATACCTAGCAGGTATGACATGTAGGCTGTCCCAATTCTTACATATCTTAAACATACTGTCTGCTGAGGAGCCTTATTTTGACCTGATTTTAAGGAAGCATTGAACGCTTCCTCAGCCGCTAAGGCAATCCCATGATGCAACACAGGCAAATCTACGACCAGTGAAGTGGTTTTAAATGTAAGTTATTTCGACTCTCTCTGGTGTTTTAATGTGTTTCTTGTCATATAATCACACAAAACTGTATTTTGTTATCAACTCTGTAACGAGTCCTTCACCATTTTGCAGTTTAATACTCGATCCATTAGCATTTATGCTAGCGAATTTTTAAGCCTCGGGCTATTGTTTTGGATGCCGGTTGGTAGCTTAGCAACCAGCTAAACAAGCCAGCTAACCAGCTTAGCAACCAGCTAAACAAGCTGCTCTCTAACTAGAGCGTCTCAGTAATCAGTTTTATGAGGAGAGATGTCAGACAGAACACTGCTGCTTAAACATCTGCCTACAAAGTCAGTGCCCACTTAGACACTCACTAGGTTTTGAGACACACCCCAAATATGTTTCCCCTGATTTACTATATTTACACAAAAGAAAAATCTAAACTTTAAACATGTAAAAAATAGATAAACATCAAAAACATACTTATGTTCTCTTTTATTCCCTTGACAGGCTATCCCCGCGCCAGTCCTGTGGCACACAAACCAAACCCAATTGCAGGTAAACTACATGAAAGCTTGTTTGGAGTTGATTGTTTGATTTATCTTTCATACATTTGAGTGTTTACAATGAGAATTGTGTAGATTAATTTTTATTGCACTTTAATCTTTCTTATATAACCAAATTCCAATCCTCTGTGTATTTCTCACTAGTTTCCCAAGCGGTGTGGAATCCCGCACAGCGACTAGTCACAGCACCAGGTACATTTAAAGTCATTTCAAAAAACACTGAAAGCAAACATCTGATCTTGCAAAGAAACATAAAAGAGAAATCTTTTTTTTTTTCAAGTGTGATCTTCTCTTGATTTTTTTGGATTCGTGTTACAGTGGCATCAGAGAGGAATCCATTTGTGGAGCCCTTCTCCTTCTCCGCTGGACTCACACAGCAGACGTTTTCTGGGGATTTCGGCATCATCCGCTTCAACAAGGTGCTGGTCAATGATGGAGGACACTACAACCCGCAGACAGGTAAGCCTCATATCCACACTCTCACACTGATTCCGTTACAGGTGACCCTGTAAATGCTGCATGTTGAAATCATGCACAGCTACAAGAGGTTTACAGTGTGATACTGAGTTTAAGCCACGTGCTCAGTATATGATTGAAATGTAAGAAGTTAGATTGTAAATGAGGTGGAAACTTCAGCTGGGCAACTTCTACTGTATGCCAACCCCCGACCTCAGACAGTCCTTGCCATCTTGCAAAGTGGGCATGTTGTTGGAATTGTAACTGCAGGTTATTTGCAGCCATGTCATCAGCAGCAGCTGATAAATTTCTTATATAAACAATCCATATGTCCACTGAGATCATGACAATGCTCACTGCAACACAATAGAAGCAGGAAAAGGCTTGACATTGCTTTCAGCATCATTGATTGTTTATAGCAATTTATTAATACATTAATGGTAAAACTCATTCAGCAAGCATTTAAATGCACTTTTTTCAAAAACATTGTTTTCTTTAATGTAGCTCTTGTTTTTACTTGAAGTGGGAAAAAAACATTAATTAGAAGTTTATAAATAATTCATTTAGTTCATCATTTAAAACAAATATTGGTGAAATATACTGAACGGTATGTCTGATGTGTTGGTGTTTCAGTAGCTGATGGTATAAGATGCTGATACTAGACTACTTCAGTAAACAGGATACGGTACTTTACCATAACACAAGTTAGAAATGATGACGGTCCGAACCTTGGCCTGAAGAAATCTCCTCTAACTGGACCTTACTGAACTCTAATTAAATACCTTTGTTCTAGAGGAACCAGCCATCCAAAGAGTTGAATGCCTCTAAGCTCCCTCACATAAAACTACTGTTTATGAATATGCTGCCTGATGCATAACATTGTTTTATATCATCGCTGTCCAAAAACAAGTACCTCCACAACAGTAACTTTACAAGAGAGACAAAAACTGTCTTTACTTTCAACGTAAGATAAATAGAACCAGATTTTCTTCTAAGCTATTTTAGAGCATTTCTATTCATCCATCCATCACAAAACTTTCATATCATATAAATAGCAGCAGTCAAATAATAAAGAAGATGGATGTTTTTTCATTGGACAGCAGTGATATTCTTTATATGGCTGAAATGAAAACACATTTAATGTGGAGAGGTGCTTGCAGGACGGTTTGGGGCAAAAAAACTACAAATAGAAAACCAATATTTTATCATCAGTATTACATATAATAACACGTGTAGGTTCACTATTAGTTTTAAATTGTTAGTCAAACGGCTGCATTCGCATTGCAGACGTTGCGGCTCCCATCACCACCACAGTAATGAAATCAGAGAGACTAAGTTTCTCTACAATGAACCATTTTTTCCTCAGCACACTAAATGACTTTGTTCACATCTCAGTGCTTGAATTCTGGAGAGATTCTGAAAAATCAGTGGAATTCCCCTCAAACTTTTGTTTACCACCTCAGATCGCGGTGTACACATTTGAAAACCTGCTGGCTGGTGAGAAGCCGCAACTTGTAAACTGGAGTAGCAGGAAACTAGCCAGCGTTTACTTCTTACGTTTACAACCTCATGAGCGGCTCGAGTGTAACTTTCTCGTGATAAATCCGGAAACGTGCAAGTTTCTAAAGATGATCTGAATTCACCATGAAAGACAGGACTAGAACAGGACATGGAGAGGGAGAGGAGTGAAAATGTTCCTCACAGGGAACAGAGGTAGAAGGAGGAGGAGTTTTAAGCGTGGTCTTTCTCTCAAATGACTGTCGTAATTGTGGAGGACATGAAGGGTCTGCTCCTCTTGAACAATGCTGTGTCTACATAACCCCTGTCCTAGTTGGCCACTGAGTTCTCTCTGCATTCTCCGCTCCGCAGGGATCTTCACAGTGCCTGTGGACGGACGCTATCTGGTCACGGCCGTCCTAATGGCTGCACGACGCGAGCGGGTCGAGGCGGTGCTCTCTGTGTCCAACCGCAGCGTGCAAAAACTGGACACAGCGGGCTACTCCGGGCCGAGCGGACATCTCAATCCGCAGCCATGCACATGTGGAGGGTCTGCCTCCTTCAGCTTCATCCTCTCTCTGCGGGCGGGTGACCGAGTGGCACTGGTACGGACGGCCGGAGCGCTGGCCGTCTCCGAGGCCAGAGAAATCCTCTCTACCTTCAGCGCGGTCTTCCTCTATTCATCTCAGCCCCAGAGATAGCCTCCAGAGGGGAAGAGGAAGAGTGCACTGGAGGACTGCTAACAAGCCAAAGGACAGTGCAAGATAAACAGCGCTTGTGCTTTTCTCAAAGCTATAGTCAGGTAGAAAATCTAATGTACACAGTTTTCTCTCAGATGTAGTCAGTGAGCCAAAAGTATGTGGACAACCCCCAACAGTTAATAGGTTTGGCTATTGAACCACACTCTTTGTTAACAGGTGCAGTCATGTCTCCTTAGACAAACACTGGCAGTAGAATGGGTTGTACTGGAGTGCTCATTGACTTTCAATGAAATTTAAAGTCTGTAAAGTTTGGGTGGAGGAGGAGTAATGGTCTGCCGCTGTTTTTCATGGTTTATGGTGGGCTCTTACTTCCTGTGAGGGGAAGTTTGAACGCTATACAACGCAATGACATCCCACACAATTGCATGCTTCCAGCATCAGCTGGGAAAGTTTAGAGAAGTCCTGTTTCAACATCTCAACCAACCCTTTGGGTTAAATTAGAAGGCTGACCTCAAGTCAGGCCTCATTAACCAACATCAGTTCGTAATCTCCAAAGCGCTCTGATGGCTAAATTGATGCGAATCCACACAGTCACAGTTCCAACATCCAGTGTGAAACCGAGTAGATTGTTATAGCAGCAAAAGAGTGATTCGGATGGGAATGAGAGATTCAGGTGTCCACATACTTTGGGCTATGTTGTGTAGGTTTGCTGCAGTTTGCTTTTTACAGTAATGTGACTAATGTGTAAAGTAAGCTTTTAACACACAAAAAAGATTGTGTTGAGTTGCAAATTTCCAAAAGACTCTCTGCTAAATCTATAAAAACAGACAAAAGTACAGTAAGCACAGCACATGTGGGCCTTGCCTTTAACATATGGTGGTAGGGTGAGGTTTGGGGGCGTGGACTGGGGTAGGACTAGCATGGCGAAGAGGAACAACGAGGAGATGAGGTGGTGGCAGTGTCACGATTGTGAGAACTTTAGAACTGGTTTAGGCACCATACTATCACTTTAAGAATCTGATCCTGCAGCGAACCAGCAAGCTTATCACAGTTTTGGCGTTTGCAATACTGATAACACAGAAGGCTGCAAATCACCGTCCTGACTGAATCTCAGCCTATCCGTCTATGGATGGTTGTCTGACCTGAATCATCTGATTTAATACAAAGAAATAGTATTTTTGTTTGCTCAAAATAATCTAGAATAATCTTTAGGCACATCAAGCATTTACCTGTGTGTTCCAGTATATATGTATATGAATGTAATATCACAATCACAGTACCTATCAGTGTAACTGCAGTATGGTGTTCTGTCTGTATGGGGCAGCTTTTCCAAACACTACAGGCTTGTTCCATAAATGCAGAGCACTGTGCGGTATTCAGTAATAATCCATGTTTTCTTTGTATAAATCTTTTATCTACTTCCTATCTTACATGTAAAAAAGCTGTCAGACTTTAAAGCATTAAATTAACAATTGTATACTATAGTCATCCTTTGAGATCAGATTGTAGAGAATTATTTCAGTACAAACGAGTCAGACTTTAAAAAAACGAGTTTTATGTGAACGATAAAATGCTTTTATAGTTGGTCATATTGTATAATGGGGCAGAACACACCCACATAAAGCCACAGTCTTGAATTATGGAACAACAAAAAGAAAAAAAAAAAAGACAACCCACACACAAAGAACTCTCAGTTACCCAAGGAAGTGTTTGGGGGCGACTCTGAGCTCTGAATGGGGATAAAAGCAAATCACTCAAAGAAACAGATTTATAAGGTCTTATAAGTCTGTTTGCATTGCTGCTGTTTGTAAACAGTGGTGTTAATAACAGCTCTATTATTTTGGCTATCAGTGAGTTAAACAATTACGATCTAACCAGTCTAACATTTCTTTTCATGTACAACAGATACGGCCTCACAGAACAGGGTTACGAGCGGTGCGGGGTCAGAAAGGGCTTTGAAGCGTTATGAATTAGCTTGTTGAAGTGCTGAATGATGTGCAGTAGACTGAGCTCCAGCCTTTCTTCCTCTGGGCAAGAGTGAAATTTTCCATTTCTCCCAAGAGAAAGACTGTGGCCTGTGCCCTGGATCTTCCATGTTATTTATTACAACACTTCTTTTTTTCTTGCACTGCTTGGTGAGGCACAACAATAATGACTCTTTGATGTTATTAGTTTTACTGTACCTTCCCAGATACTTGTACCAGATGCTTGGCACAAAGTGTCTAATAAACAAAACAACACAGAACAAAAATGTCTGGCTTGTGGTGTAAATCACCAGCAACTGGCTGCACTACACAAACTCCAGCATTCAGGCTTTTACTCCACTGTTTTAGTGTGCTTAGTTAAAAGAAGGCTCTTTTCCCCTCCACAGGACTGTCCTGTTCTTCAAATCACAGCTACTAGACAACTCTTTTCTTTTAACAGCCTGTTAACTGTGAACTTCGCAAAACGTGTCCATAAGCACATGGTTTGATGTGAAATGGTTGTGGTGGTGACGCGAACCAGGAGTCACAACGTCCACTATTTTATTTACTTTCCGGACCTCCAGTTAACCTACACGTGTCGGAGTTTTTATGTGCAATAATGGCAAAATAGCATAGACCCATTCGCTCCCGGGGAGCCCCAGTATTTTTTTTTTTAATGACATTGTTGCTATCCAATGAAAAATCTCAAACTGCAACTTTACAGGTAAGAACAAAAATATACTTTACTTTCAATGTAAGTGAATGGAACCAAAATGTTTTCCAAGCTATTCTGGAACACTTCTTTTGGTCCATTCATCATTAAATTTTCACACAATGCAAACAACCAACTAAATCGACAAAAAATAACATGCTTGTTTTTCATTGGACAGCGACGAAATGGCTGATATGTTAACAAAAGCATTCAGAGTGGTTTAGTGTAAGAAGTCAAAACAGTTACATGAAGTGGTTCTGAAAGTTTGGGCCTAAAATGCGTTTGTGTATATTTGAACGATTATGGAGGCGTTCAAGCACAAAACTTATGATTTATGACTATTTTGCCATCAACATCACATAAAAACCTCAGAAGCTATGTGAAGTTAGCAGCTGGATTTGGATAGTAAATAAAATGGTTTAAGTGTTGTTTGTGAGCCCTGGTTCCCTTTTTCACCACTGTAAACAAACAGAGTCTGCACATTTCTCCATCAGGACATTTCTGAATTACTATTTAAAATTTAACTAAATACTCTAGAAATTAAGAAGAGTGGGTGGAAGTGGAGCATGTATTAGCTGTTGTTAAATTATTTGAAAACAGGAAAGGGGGAACAGAGAAAAACCCAAAAGTAAAAGTAAAGTAGTTTGCTGCGAAATTCTCAGTTCTAGAGAACCTTACGAGGCAGAATTGTTCACAGTGGTGGTGATGGGAACCAGACATCTGAAAATTTTGGTTTGTGTTGTAGACACCATGAGCATCCTATCACAGAACATCCACTGTGACCGTATGATAGAGCATTTGCCACCAAACCAGTCTGATTGGCTGTTTACATCTTAGTGATTTAACTATACAAAAAGTATGAACAAAATCTGTGAAATGAGCAAAATACCAACATTTGTAGTAAATGCTATTTTAATAGTTTTTTTGTTTCATAAACACTTTCCAAAACAAATAAGTTTTAATAAATTCATACAGCAAGTGTACACAGAAGGGTGTTTAAAGTGGTCAGACGCAGTAAAGTTCCAAACATCAAAACCAAGAGAAACTTAATACACGCACACTTCCCCACAAAGAGCATACACCAAGAAATAAAAGCATATAAAACAGGGCATCAGAGCGAGAGAAGAATGAAGAATAAATGATCAGCATTTACCACAACAGGTTCAAAAGAATGGCATTTTTTTTCTTCTTTTTTTAAACTAGAAATCTCAGGTTCATACAAGATGAGTGTGCTCATCCCACACAAAGAAGTTTTACTTTCATAGAAAGAATGGGATCGCTTTGTTAATCATTAACAGACAGATTTCACTTCTACACATAAACACGGACGAAGCACGCCAAAACAAATCAAACAACCTGGAATGCCCTTGTTACGTCTTCTCCTCCAACAATTAAATGATTAATTCCAACAAATATATCTACTGTGAATAAATTACTCGCTATTGTGCTTCAAGTTTGTGTTCATGCCTACTTCAGTTTAACACACGGTGCTCGGAGACAGATACGCCTGAACCCAGAACGACTTGGCCAAAGCAAAAACAGGTTTAATTAAAAAAAAAAACAGCTTATGTTAGGCCTAAAAAAAAAGACCAGCTTTTGTTAATTAACTGTTTCATGACCGTGACACGCTCCTTCAGTCCGTCACGGAGGGAGTTCAATCAAACATCTGTCTAAGATTTGAGATTTGATCCCTCTCGTGCAAAATAGCTGCAATCTGCTTCTGTTCTTCAACGCACTGGAATAGTCGTCCATTATAATAGCACTGTTTTTAACAAAGTCCCACAAGCTGTACTCTTCAGCACAAAGCAGTAAGAAGCTAAAGCCATTTTATTAGTCTTCATATTCATCTTTCTAGCACCTGATGGTCTGAACGGTAGAAAAAGCTGCATAAGGTTTCCTACATGTCCGCTAGAATCAAACAGGCGAGAACTAAGAGAACGATACCTTTACTGAGATCCTGCTAATCAACATCTATACATTAAATCTAAAGATAACTTAAATCAACATCCTACTGAGGTTAAAGCAGTCGACACATTAGCATTCGACTCTTTCCGGAAATCAACTTAGTCCAAGTGGAAGTGTTCGATGTCTGTCGTATTGATTATACATATTGAGTACTGCACAGAAGTCAGAGGACCACCTCTCATTGATTTAATATCAGGTCAAAACTGCCACAAGACCTTTCTTTGTTCGGCATCAGAGAAAATAAAAAAGAAGGAAACATTTAACAGAAAAGTCTTAACAAGCATTCTTTACCTTCATTACAGCTTTCATTCTATTTGCAAATGTTTTTTTTGTTTTTGTCTTGGTTGCTGTTTACACCCGTCACTTCATCTCTTTACTATGCGGATTATATCTGGATTAGCCCAAGCAGTGTAAATGCAGCCATCTCTCCAAGACCTATTGAGTAACCAAGGTACAACCAAAACTCCTCTGAAAGCAGGACAAGACTGGGCACGTGACCCATGTCTGCGAGGAAGATTACCATGGAGGATGCACACGGTTGGTGGACCAGATGAAATGAACTGCATAATAGCAATATGGAGAGACACTACTGTACAAAACAAGCTACAGCAGAAGAGGCTAAACAGATAGTCAGACAGACTAAGCATCACTACCAAGTGGAAACACGTGTGGCTAAAATCTTATCAGAATACAATCCAGATACTAGTCATGTGAAGTGACCAGGTGCAAACTGGGTCTTAGTAACAGCTCTTCAACAGCTACACATCCTTTCATACTCCTACGTTTTCAACTCACAGTGGTTTGTTTGTCCCATTTTCTTTACTTCTATTACAACATTTTTAGAACTACAATTGTTTTTTATTTCCGCAGAAATATCTCCAGAAAACATTAACTTAGAAAACATTAACTTATTATTATATTATTATTATTTACTGGATTTCCGTTTGGCCTGTAAACTAAATAAATAAGGGTGGTCTCTGACTTTTACACAGCGCAGTACACACTGCTCGAAAATGTACTGACTGCAGGGTCAAGTTGGTGAAAAGTAAGCACTTTAATAAACCCTTCACTCAAAAGGCTGCTAAACAGTATCCGACAATGCGGCAGTCCCTTCGCCACTTAAGTGCAAGACGATCTGCGGTGTTCTTTTGGCTGCTGCTGAAAATGCGATCGGGTAAGGCATCGGGAAGCAGCCAGACAATGAAAATATTAACGAGTGGAAAACACCTGGAAAACAAACGCAAGCCTTCCTCAGTGCACTGTGCCTTTCCACTGGCCTTTGGATGGAGCTAAACGCCTGAGCACGCCCTCAGGCTGAAGCAGCGGCAGGGTACATTAAAAAAAACATAAATAATAACCTTACCAGCACCAGTCTGATCAGCGCTCAGTTCACCAGCAGCAGCTGCAGCAGCGTCCAGCAGCGCCTCCTGCTCATGCCTCATCATCCAACAATATGCGTATCCAGACAGACATTCACTCACTTAGAGGCAGTGCGTGTTAATAATTCAAAATATCTTACTCTTGAATGATTAGTTATTAAAGAAGACAATAAATTAGCATTCGTAAATATCTGTGAAACTACGTCATCCCACCTTTCAACCACATGCTTCAGCCCCCCCCCCACCCCGTTATCATTGCACCCACTCTGTGACCAGTAACCATCTGGGCCACAGGACTGTAAACACAAGCCTACACTGGACCACCACAAGAGGGATAAACACTAACACTGGGACTGGAGTGACCCGGAGCTTAGCAGCTGAACAATCATACAGATTAGAAAAAGCTGGAGCGTCTATTACATACCAAAGAGCCAGATTAGTGCCCGGTTACTCCAGTGTCCAAGTGGCCAGGCAGGCTAAGGCCTTATCCCTGATGTGACACTAGAAAAAAGTGCATCATCACCTTCCCACACAGCTGAATGCGTCTATTTGAGGCGATCTTGTAGCTCACATGCTGTCCTGGCTGGAATGGGGAGGCATGGTTTAGAGAAGCATCTTGTACAATCGTTAGAACAGATCGCTAACGGTGAAAGAAAGAAGTATGACCACGTGGCAATGACGGCAAGTAGTTAGGCCTTCATCGCACATTTCGAGGATCTGAGCCAAAGAAACAAGACAATCATGTCACTGTCAGGGATGTTGGGTTTGTTTGGGCAATTCTTCAGAGCTTAAATCATACATGGACGGAGTCTGAGCGTGTGATCAGCATTAGAGCAGGTCGTCAGGGTTTATCTCGGGAATGGGCTGTCTCCAGAAACAGAAGGAGCTGAACTCTGGGAAGCTGAATGCGGAGCTCTGCTCCTTACTAAGCAGAGGGAACACGTGCTCCACCAGCTCGCTCAGACGGCTGTACCTGCACAGAGACAACGAGAGGACAGAAAGCACATTCAGATCCAGTCCATCAGGCTTAGCAAATAGATTCATTAGGAACACTTGAACAAAACAACTTTTTATTAAAAAAAAAGAAAGAAAGAAAGAAAGAAAGAAAGAAAGAAAGACAGCTGATAATTCCTTTAAAAAGAGAGGTTTTCTAGGTAAGAATCTTTTACAGAAAGAAAAGTCAATATTTTGTTCCACTCAGCACTAATGGCTTTAAACAGCTCAAAAAAGCCAGTTTCTGTGACATTATAAGTGACATTATATCTTACTTTGCTATTACAGAACACTAGCGCGTGAGCATGCGTTTGAGAACTACCTTGGCACAGAGATTCTCAGCAACTACTTTGATATTAGCTAGGTTGTCCGCATTTAATCCTAGTATCAGCTCAGTAGCTCTTCTTAAGAAGGAGTCACTCAGACATAAAATAAAAACCTACTTGGTATTTTTAAAAGATAATTTTTTTTTCACATTTATTCCTGTGTGTGTTTCTATTTTTGGCCTACTGTTTTTTTAACACCAACAGCATCATCTATGGTAGTACACCTGCAGCACTGCATTAAATAAACACTTTTTCCCCATTATATTTCTACTGCATGAATATCAATATAGGTTAATATTTTAAAAAAATTATAGTATTAGATACTATTTAGGGAGTGAGCTTAAATTACACACTGTTTTGGCTGAATGTAACTAAGATTCAAAATTTAAATTAGCAACTAATAAGATTTTTGCTTCCAATACAGACCACAAATTATATTTCTGAATCAATTCATTTTGATATATGATTGCATTTAATAATTCAAAAAACATGCTTTACAGCCCACTTATTAATTTTTAAAAGGCTCATTAAATTCATATGACTAGCCAAGGAAGAAATGTAAGCATAAATACATAAACTGTTTAGGATTTGTATTAGTAATAGTTTCCTGTTTTAAGTTTTTGTTATTGGTCAGTAGTGTTTCTGTGTGGGTTTATAAAGGACACAGGAAGTCAGTCCATGAAATTTCTGCCCAGCTACATCTGCCCCAGTTACCTGTTAGTGTTGTGACTGTAAAATGGAAGCATCTAAAAGCAACCATTACTCAGTTACACAGTGTGCATTAATACAAACACACAGTGGGGCTGTCTGAGGCTGCTGGATAAAAATCACCTAAAATCACTGCTGAACTGCTTTTTGCACCAGAATCAAGAATTGTTTCATCTTGCCAATTTTCCAGTACCATACTGCACACCAGTTTATGCCTGGTTTACGAGAGGGAGTTGTTAACCATACATGAAGTTGTGGTCACAGTAGATGAGCTTGAACTATTACAAATAGTCCCTCAAAAAGAAAAAAACTAAAATAATTTCTTGTTATTTAAAAAACCCCAAAAATCTACCAAAAACAACACAAACTTTACCCCCATCACATCTGTATGAAGAGAATGTGCTTACGAGGATTTGTTTCCCCTGGTCTGCTCCTGAATCAGCTCTCCTTTGGGGTTTACTGTGAAGATTCGGCAGACAGGCACTCCAACCTCCTTATACGCAAACACATCCTACAAACAGAGAGCCGAGCTTACATCAGAGGATATGGAAAATTCCCGTACTCCTTTCCACCAAGTACACAAACATGACACAGAACTTTCCTATTTGTGCGGATGAGACTTTCTGACAGCAGCAGTGATGTTTCATGCTTACGAAATAGGTGTGATCTTGACGGTACATAGAGCCAGCAACTTAGCACGGAAGATCCACCCAGCCAGAGCTGTTCATTTAAACAAGGGACCTGAGTGCATAGTACTGGCCCCTTTACAATACAAGCTGCAATGTGCATGAGAAAGTATATATTTTGTCACTTGACAGCATTGGAATTGTATCTGGCAATGACTTGCCACCATGTGAGCTGAGCATTCTGCCCCCTGCAGGCTATTTATATGCACTGCACTTATGGAGCAGTCACCCAGGTTAAACACCTCTATTTTATTTGACTGGTTGTTGATTTGCTTTCTATAAAGTAATATAGATAAAAACATTAACATTATAAAAATCTGAACTATCAGATTTATATTACTTAAATACTATTATTTTAAGCACAGCCCACCCAAAGCATCCAGCTTAAGTGAGTCAAGTGTTTCAGTTTGATGGAACTTAGCCGACAGAACCACACAGACCAGGGTGGGGAGCAAAACGTCAACCATGAATCCACACATTGTACTTTCAGCCAACAGCTGAGATCAGCTCCCAATGTTAGAGATGAAAAGAGACTTCAGTACAGCTTTGCTAACTACACCAGCTTACATTGGTTCTGTTTCCGAATGCAGCATAGAAGGGATGTTTGTTGGGATAGAACAGGTTCTTGATGTCAGTAAGGCATTCAATCTTGAAAATCTCTGGCTTTTTCTCAATCACCTCTCTGTAAGAACAAGAGAACACACAGTTCAGAATCACTTTTCATATTCCTAATTTTATTCAATAATAACAGTGTAGACTGACATACTATAAACAAGACAACTAAATGTAAAGAATGCTGATTTAAAATATAGAGCAATTCAACCAACAAGAAGTTCATGATTTAGCAAAATATATAACTAAGTGTAAATATTTATTTATGTAGATTTCTATAACCTATAAATCACTATTTGATCAATAGGATATGGTTGCACCTATTCCAACATAGGAAACTGTACATTAATTGTATTATAGACTATTTTTGATGCTACAATTTCAAGTTATTAAAAATTATTATGGAACAATCTACAGCTCTGTTTATGGAACATCCCTGTATTATTACCGCTTACAAAATTATTTCCAAAATATTTCATACGAACTATGAAATAGTAGCTTCACCAGTTTGATTATATATATATATATATATATATATATATATATATATATATATATATATATATATATATATATATATATACACATATATATACATATACACACACACACACACACAAAAGTTTGGGATCACAGTGAAATGTTCTTGTTTTCAATGGAGTATCTTCCTTAACACAACAATGGACTGACGGGTCACTAAAGAAAGCTGTTTCTTTCTGGTCATTTTGAGTCGGTCAGCAAGCCATCAACTGCTGATGCTTCAGATACTAAACTAACCTAGAATGTTGTTCCCTTTTATACTCACTTATTAGTAGAATGTTTTTCACCTGTGCATCACAATTGAGCAAGAGTGTCCTAACAACCAATTAGCCCAATAACATCCTTAATTTGGATTGGCGGCCGTACCAGGAGATTTAGACAGAGGACTGAGAATTGCTGATAATAGGACTATATGCAAAATAAGCCTCTATACAAAAATAGGCTTTAATAGGCTGAAATTCTAAAGGGATCCTATAAGGGATATATATATATATATATATATATAAAATTCCAATGGTTCACAACCCGGTTCCCAGTCCTGTCCAACTGCACATTTTCCTTCACTGCTAGGTGTTGGAGCAAAAACAATCATCTTCAGGCAGCTCACAAGATGTTATTAGGTTCAATTTGCCCCACACCTCAAGACAATATTGCTGACTTAACAAGCTGTATTTATAATGCCAGCTCTTGCATATATTCAATATTAAAATATTATAATCTTTTACACTGTAAAGTGGTTTGAAAGTGTCTAATTAAGGGTACACTTGGCCTACTCAACCAATCAATCTTTATTTAGTCATTAAGTCTGGAGTTTGGCAGAACTCATCACTATCAAACAAAAGGTGAACTTCCAATGTCTAAAGAATGTGTGCTTACGTAGGTACAGCAGCTGTTACGGACCTGAGGAGGTTCATTAGTATAAAAAACATTCTAAAATAATTAAAACACAGGCCATCTGTTCAGAATATACTAATTCAGGCTGACGGTCTTATTCACGGTGTTCAACACCGGGTCTCTCCAAGAATAACCGCAACATTAACTTTCCTGCACCAGAGCTATTATGAGCATCACATGTCAACACTTCTAATTTTTTTTTTTCTTTTGTTTGAGTACCTGTGAAATGCAGAGAAGAGGCTGCTGGGAGAAAGCATGAGGGGCCCGCGGGGCAAAATGGTGCCACCATCATTCACCCACTGCAGATAGCCCCGGGTCATATCAGCCATGCCAATAGCCCTAGCTGAACAGTACAGGAACTTATAGCCATTCCTGCAAAAAGTAGCATAAAAACTGTCAACATTCTGGCCCAGCTGGAGTAGAAGCTATCGTTATGAAAGGAAATGACTCTGTCAGCTTTGTCATGGGTATTTGCTAAGCGGGTAACCGCTACGCAGGTCAAATGGCTAAGTATAATTAAATGAAGAAGCTGTTATGGACTCACTCAGCCACAGAGTGATAAAGCTTGGCGATGCCCTGATGTGTCCAGTCTTTTCCCAGCTGAGGCAGGATCTGCCCAAACACGTCCGATCTGGAGGCACAAACACGGACGCACATACAAGAGAGAATCAGCATGGCATGTAGGCACAGGAGCCCTTTTTCAACTCCGGTTCTAAATAAAGACAGAGAAGTGCAGGCTTTTTTTTCTTAAATTAACTCGAGTTGAGGGAAAAAAAAAACAAAAAGCAGAGAAATCTTCCACCGTTTGGGCGAAGCTCAAACCATGTTTCCTGCTAATGAGGACCCTCTCCCTGTTTTTAGTGTTTTATCTGCTGCACAGGCTGGGTGGCAGCAAGGGAGAGCAGGATTTAAATTGGCTCATTACGGTGACATCCTCCTCCCGGTCCAAGCTGGGGGCCCCTGCTCACACCCTGCAGCCAAACGCCCAGCACGGCCGCCGGAGAGGCTCGTCAGGCGCGCCGCTCGCAGAAATAATAAGCGCCAGTCAAGTCAGTCAAGCGTCTTCTCTTTTTTTCTTTTTTATGTTGCCCACCCACAGGTCCCTGAGAGCAGGAGTCCGGAGGCGGAGGACGTCCGTTTGCATAGAAGCTCCGATATTACATCTGCCTTTGCGGTAATTAAAAGTCAAAGACGACAGACTGGTAGCCGGATGATATGACTGCGATGTACGGATCGAACTTGGAGCACCATCTAAAAAAAAGCAGTTTTCATTAAACTGTGCAAACAGTTTCTTTTTGTTCAAGTTGAAGCCGTGCTGGAGAGGGCTGGCATGTGAAAATGCCATGTGATATTAGGACTAGGGGTCTGTATTTAGCCGCACGTTCATGTTGCCTTTGCCTTGACGGACCAATCTGGCTTGGACTCATTATAGCTCGTTACTGGCAGTAGTAAGGAGCTGGTAGTGACCAGCGAATGGTTAATAGCCAGTCATTCAGAAAGAGCGAACAGTAAAGAGTGAAAGCGGTACTGGGAAAGATTCAATGTACAAACACTTTAACTGACTTTGAGCAGGAGTTACTAACTAACTCTTCACTGTGGCGTTCAAGTGTTTCTACTAAAGCTCTGTCATGATTAGAACATCACAATCACAAGGCCACACCTGAGACAGCATCAAATGTGTCAAACTCTTAGTTCTTAACAAGGTTTGCTTTATAAAAAGTACATACTTTGTGATGGTGCCATCAATGTCTGAGATGATGACTTTGTCGTCCCAGTTCCACAGGTAGATGGTGCCTTCACAGCGACACGTGCCCTGGTACTGGGTGGTAATGCTGAAGGTGACATCATTAGGTCCCTCCTTCAGCTTTAAGCTGGCCTGTGAGATGCAGGGACACTTGTGAACCAACAGACTCATTCCAACTCTGGCAACAATAACAGACCTGGGCTGTTTTCAGGCTTAGTTCTTATAGAGTAAAAATCTTGGCTATAACTAAAAGTTGGACAAAACGGCAAATAAGACAGGAAGCTTTTGTCTGCTCAGCAAAACACTCAACTTAAATATGCAATTAGGATGAATACAGTAAGTGGTGGTCACAGTAAGTGCATGTCAGTGTGTTTATTTCCCAGTTTTTTTGGAGCAGTATTATTTGCACTGATCATCTTATACCTGCTTTGACAACTAAATACATCATTAAGCTAAATCAAGATTGCTGCTGGGAGAATTTAATAAATGAACACAATGTCTGGAGCATCCAGGAGAAACCTAGAACCAAACTTTCTTCTTCAGACTGACTGTACAAAACAGCATAAATATATTATTTTGTAGTTTTTATATATATGTGATCTAATATTATCTGGCTTTTAAACAATCAGCTTAGGTGCCTAAGACTTTATGCACAGTAGCGTATATCAATAAGGCATTTGCACAAAACACAATACATATAACATTCTGGCATGCAGATACAATGCACTAGCACACTGAAACTTCAAAAACTCAACAATGATTTCAAAATTTTGTGCTGCACTAAACAAAACATGAAGTTGGTCTTTGTGTCTGGACGATATTTACAATAAGCTCAGAAAATTATAATAGCAATAAATTTAATCACATTGCCCAGCTCTACACCAAATAAAATGATTTACCGTTCAGTTTCATTATGTTTTTGCCATTTTATTATGTAATGTGTCAAACACAGTGCACACAGCAAAAGGGTTATGACCAGTTATGAACAGCTCTATGGGTTCCTGTAAACTAATCCTGATGAAGTACTGATCAATCAAATCTTGATCAATCCTGATCAAGGTCATTATATGCTGTTTCAGGTTAATTAAGGATATCATCAATACTTATTGAATGATAAACAACTGCACTTCTTGTTACAGAGACCATTATTAGTCCTGTTTAAATGGATTTAGTTATGTACACTATGTATAAATTAAAACAATAAAAAATGTATGTAGTCATTTAGTAATTGTGGCAATGTATTTGGTGTTTTTGGTATCTTTTTTTGTCTGTTCCAACGTTGCTATACTGTATATACTGTGATGCATATTTGTGCATGTTTCTACAAAGCTGAACTCAGAAACATGGCTAGGGTTCAGAGTGGAACGTTAAGTAATTAGATTTTAAAACGTTCCACTTCTAATATCACACATAACTGAATATTTACCACAAAAAATATATATATACACTAATAGCAGTCTTTCACTAAAAACTCTTCTATCTTCTGTTTAGCTCTGAAGCCAGGAGGGGGCACTCTAGTAGCAAAAAAGAAAAAAAAGCATCCAATTACACAGCTGCTTCAGAAAGGGCTTCTGTAATGCATATTAAACAATAGTATTGGAGGCTTATGGGATTGCTTGTAACAACACAGAACAGCCTTTATTAGGAAGATTAGATGAAGTTTTACTCCTCTCTGAACTCCTGTAGAGCTGGTGAATATATCGATTAGCAAAGACTACAAGGTATTTCAACACCACTTCACAGGGTTCTTGCTGAATAGCTTGCAAATATAGGACATTAGAAACAAAGTGAGAGTGAATTAGACTCACAATCTGGTCAGAAGAAAGACGCAGGGACTTGCGGTAGGAGTGCGTGGATTGAGGCTGTGACTGAGGTTGGAGCTCCGTCTGGGCCGAGCGTTCCAGAGAGGCAGCGGCTGCACTCACCTCCTTCCCCTCCTCGTCACTGGACGAGTCTCTGGGCTCCACTCTGAGCACACAAAGAGCAGCTTGTCAGTGGACTATTCACCTCCAATCCCCTGATCCTCATTTAGATGAGCAGAACATGCCCAGAGCCTAAGACCTCGAAGTTTAACACAAAATTGGTTTGCCCTCATTCAACTGGGCAAATACATCTCTGTGGTAGGAAAACTAGCTTTAGTCAATGACCAAGATTCTACAGAAGGTTGATTTAAATCAAACAGACAGCAATACGCACAACAATATATAGTGGTATAAATGGTTCTGTTTGCACCTTAAACCTCTGTTTTATTTAGGTTTCATTTCAGTTCAGGTTAGGTTAGGTTAACAGGTACGTTTTGGAATCTGCACCTTTACCCACACAGCCACTGAAATAATGTGATGACTCACTTGCGGGCGTGGCTTTCCAGGGAGGGGGAGGACCCACCATCTTCCAATTGTGCTTCTTTCATCTCCAGCTTTCCTATGCTCTCCGACTGCAGAACGAAATCAACAAAACAAAGAAAAAATAATTTCCCCCATCAAGCAACAAGTAAGAAACGAAAACCAGTAATATTTTATTTTGAATAGACATTTCATGCAACTTCACTGCAAACATAGTCAATCAGGACATGGCTGATGTGCATGTTTTGCTACATCATGATATTTTTTTCTCGAGTTTTAACACGTACATTTACTACACAGTCCATATAGTCAACATCTGCCAAAAACAACCTTGTTGTTGCAGACAACAACATATAAATGCTTATTAATTTTAGAGTTTTGCCTAGTTTATTCATAGTTACAGGAGCTATTTCAATATGAAACATAACAAGGGAGCCAATAAGAACAGAGGTCAGTTGGATACGGTAATATGGTTAAACAAATAACTGCACTGTGCATCAAATAGATTTCTATAAAACCTGACAAAATTAAAAGAAACACTGACTCAGGTTTTAAGTTCACTCATACTAATTCTTTGATAACAAAGCATACAGTGACCACATCAGCAAGTCTTAAAGAATGGTTTAAAATGTACTGGAGTGGAGCTATAAGCCTATAATAGGAGTAAAATTCTATCCCACCCAAACAGATTTCCATTAGGCAGACCATTAGCATTACTGGATAGTAATGGTGTCATGGCTCCAGTAAGAAACTAAAGAAGCTAACTTTGTTGTCCAAATTAACTACGTCCAATTTATTTGTAAATTACTATGAGTACTATTATTTTTGCTCAGCAAGTTTTCACAACACTAGTTGGTGAGGTATGAGCTGCTATTACTTGTTAGCTGGCAAAGTAAACTTTAGACACATTTTAGCTAGCGGGCTATATTTGGGATAGCGGAACGAACTGAAAAAGCAAATTGTTTGCTAAGCTATTTCTTTGGGCCGGAGGTTCAAGAAACCTTCCTGCAGGAAAATAAACATTTTTTTTCAGTTTGCTGGCAGCTGGCAGGACATGGAGCCATTCTCTATTGCAAAATGCTCCATCTACTGTAAATCATAGAAGACCCCAATGAGTGATTACACAGGCTGTACTGGCTCGTCATTGTCCATGTGAGGGCCATTTAGTATGTTATTGATGAAAGCCTCCAGAGTAATGAACTGCCTGCACTGTTTCTATCCATCAGCACTGCTCTACTGAGTCTGTAAAACTTCACACTGCCACAGCCTCCTAATTAGAGGCCTGCAGGATGGCAGGAGAACAGTAGTTAGACAGGGTGATGTATGAGCGATTAAAGAAGCTTTATAAAGAATAAACTTCAAAGTCTGTGGATCTTTGTTAACTAAGACGTCGCTTATCCCTTTGGATCAGTAATTACAGAAGCACTGCTGTAGCTTATGTCATGCGACTAGTTCAGTGATGCTGTTTAGCGCATGCAGACTGCAACTTTGTAGTCAAACGCTGTGATGTGTGGTAAGAAAAGTAAAAAATATCACTAAACAGATGGAGTACACTTACAGAGCCTTAATAACACAGAACATTAACGATCAGAATTACCTGTTTGATGGTGCTGTCTGCTCTTTTCCTCCAGAACCACCAGCGACCTGACTTCTTGGGCATCCTCTCTTTAACCCAGGCCTCCTCTGTAGCTTTGGGCAAGTTCTTTTGGAAAGCCTGCAAGCTCAAAATTAACGGTGCAGCCAATGTCCAGTTATAGTATCTGTGATAAAAATAAATAAATAATAAAGGCAATGTATGTAAATATCAAGCAACATGTAGTAGAAGCACAGGTTTCCTGAAGAAAGCCTTACCTATTGGCTATTTTCACAACCAAATTGGGATTGTCTATAATAGCTGGATTCTCAGCAAATTCATGGTAGGTGATGATGTGTTCCATAAACTTTTCTAGAATGAGAAAAAAGAGAAATACATCATGTTGGAACCACTGAAGGGGTCAAATTTGACTTTCCCTTGAGTTTCACTGTTTGCACAGATTTATGTACCAGTTGTGATTCTTTTTTACATGACCAAGCCCTCCCTATGCCTTACAACTAAATGGGCTGTTCTTGGTACTGTACAGGTGAAATATGTAAATCTCTGTTCTAAATGGCTGCCCTGTATTGTTCCTTATTAAAAAAAGCAGAACTGCTTGATACTCTCTTAATAATTTCAGTGGGAATGCGTGGAGGCAATAGCTGCACGCTGAACAGGTGTAAACTTGTTATGATATCAGAAAAAACAATTAATTGAAAACTGGCTGGTTTTGCTTATATTTCATATGGAACTTTAATGCAACTCAGCATCTGAACAAATTACACGTTCTGTTGATTTTCTGAGTAGAAGACAATGCACGTCAGCACATTTCAATGCACAATACACTGAATTTAATACAAAAATAATCTCTGTTAAAATGTGCATGATACTAACAATATTAATTAATATTAATTATTAATATTAACAATATTCATATGGCACAACAAACTCAAATTTCATAAAAAGGGAAGAAATTTGTCCTTTGAGTTCTTTAATTACTTTTTTTTTTTCATTGTTGCCATGATATGTGATGGCATATCAGTAACCACAGGATGCATAAATGTGTTTCAGCACCTTTGGATATCTCAGCGTTCTCACTGAGGCCTCCGCACAGGGACAGAGTAACGTCAGGCAGGTCAGAGGCGGAGTCAGAAAGGCATTCTGTACCACTGTCAGCTGCAGCACTGCCCACGGACTGGGGGGACTGGGAACCTGACCGCAACCCTGAGTCTATCCAGTGCTTGGAGCCGGCCTCTGAGTCACTGCAACATAGAAACATAGTCAAAGTCTTCACCTCAAACAGGCTCTAGGAAATATCCCTGGAGTGATTAGCATGAATAGCTATGTTCAAAGGGCAGCTAGGAGTGGTCGCAATGAAAGACTGACCCGGCAGCAACCTGAAGAAAGTGGCGTGATATCAGTTGAAAGAAAACCATGACAAGGCATTTTGAAAAGCAGCATACTGCAAGTTATTAGCTTTTCTATGTACCTCTTGGGGAAGTAGCGTGCAGCCACATCAGGCTCGAGTACATTCAGGTCATCCAGGTATATATCTTCGGGGCCCTGGTGCTGACTCCTCTTTGGGACTCCTGAACAACAAATAGCAGAAGTAGTTCCATTATTGACCTTTAGATAGTAACTATGCTAGCTCACTTGGCTCTACTTGGCATTCTCTATTCAGCAGCAGTAGGCTGCTGTAGCACCTGATTCATAGAGAACACAGGCACAACAACACAAGATTAAAACCATGGCTGTATAATAGTCTATTAATCACCTAATAGTCAACTGATAAAAACAGTAATCGTCATCCCACCTTTCTTCTTGGATGGTGAATCCGTCTTGGGGCACATGTCACTCAAGTCTCCACCTCCGGCAGCAGCAGGGATAGGGGCAGCAGCAGATGCAAGAGCAGCAGTGTTGGTGTCTGACGGGGTGGAGGTGACCACAGCACTACCAGGCAACACTTCTGTACAGTTAGAGGGGGTTAGGGGGCTGATGGGGGTGACTGGAGAGCGAGGCTCAGGCTTGACGATGGCACACACTGGTGCAGGAGCCAGGTTTCTTTGCCCATCAACTTCAGTGTCCATGGCCTCAGAGCTCAGGATTACCCTGAAGTGAGTGTTCTCTGTCGGCGTTATGGTCACAGTCTTGGGCAGCTCTGTCTTTTCTTTCTTTGCCATCTGGTTAGAACACATTCGAGAACGATGACTGAGAGATGGTCCATATATTTGCTTCTATGGATTTGTACGAGCTTTTTCTAACCAAAGGTTGAATAACATGGCAAAAAGTAATCATTTAACAATAATTGAGGATTTTTCATGGTGAATTTGTATCACAATACATACATTTAATAATATAATTGATTTATTACGCCAATCAGCTACTTCTTACTAAGCTCTTTATACAGTTATCCTACACTGGTTGTTGTTTACAGACTCTGTTTGACTGGCCGGGCTAATTTCGTCATTGGACTTCTAAGATATCTTAGACCATGAGCTCACACATACCCTGGTAGGCTCCGGGAACTCTCCCCATGTCCACTGCATGTGAGATTCCATTTTGAGCATGCTCTCTGAAGGTCGGACCACCAGCTCAGAGTCACTCCGGGGAGAGAAGGCCTCGGACATGGCATGGCTTCGGATGACAAATAGAACAAGCAAGATTAGAGAAACACGATTTAGGCTAGAAGATATTTGATACTGTTCAGGATGCTCAATGATTTATTAAAACTCAAATTTAAATAATGCAACCTTTAGTGGTATCACTATGGCAAATACCAGTGAGCAAATTTAACAAATAATACAGTGTAACCCAAGCTCAGATGTATGTATGCTTGGCTTATATGATAATTTACTTGTCTGAAGGTGACCAGTCTCCATCTGAAAAAGGGTAGCTCTCCGGAGAATGGCGAACCGGTGGTACTCTGGGTTCAGCCTCTTTCAATGTGCTAATTGAAGATGATCTTAAATGACAGTGAACAAAAAAAACATTAATATATTTTAAGATACTTCATTAAAAGCTTTATTGGAAAAAGCCTATTGAAGCTGCTGGTGAGAGTGAACTGAGTAATCACCGTGAGCTGGGAGTAGTCTCTTCATCTGAGCTCAGGTCCATCTCGAAAATTTCATCTGAGGGGGCGGATGCTCCAACAGAGGCGGGTGGGGTGAGTTCCTCCCGACGAGGGTCCCCTTTATGCTTCTTTCTTCGTCTCTTCTTCTTTTTACTTGTGCTTGTGCTGGCCACAGGGGGCTCTGGGGGCTCCTCAGGGTCCTGGCCATCATCCTCTCGGTCCTGAGGTGGACCACGTTCCCCTCCAAGCCAGAACATGTGACTCTCAGTGGGGATTGGAGATGTGGCCAAGTGAGCTGGGACTACCTCCTGAATGAAAAATCAACCAATAAAAACTTCAGTGTCACCGCCATGTAACACTAGTGCACTATTCTATGCTTTTGAAAATGAGAAATAATTTTATAATCTAAGCTCAGAAGACAATGTACATTTGGATTATTATCTTCTAGTCAACTCGATCCATATTCAGTTGTCAAGTGTCTTACATTAAAGCTTGGGTTTTCACTGATAATTACCACATATTTTCCATCTCTCCTAGGCTCTAATACTATTTAATCATGTAGAATGAGAATTGTGGTCTGAAGAAAGTGGAGAAACCTACAGACATAGCTGTATTTACAGTGGTGTTGACAGGAACCAGCGGATACCATACCTACATCAGATATATTAACATTTTATTTACAATCCAAAACCACCAGTGAACTTGGCTGGGCTCTCTGAATTGTTGTGTGTTCTCATTTATGAAAAACTGTGGAAAATATATTAAAATAGATTCTCTTTGGGGAATATTTTGCCTTAAAGTACCCCCCACCAAGAATGGATCAAATAAATTGAATAATAATAGATTAGACCAAAACCTAAACATAAAACAACAGATGAAATATTCATAATCCTTGACTATCTGGAAGGAATCTTTTAGAAATAATTAACTCTTTGGGCATCTGGTTCCCATTACCAACACTGAACACTTTCTCTAGAAGTTTCTCTGGAAAGAAGCTATTCACAGCAGGACATCCTGAATGATTTGCTGACATGCTGACCATTTTGACATTGAAAAATCAGTGAAGTTCGACTTTAACATCCACTGATTCTCCATGTTCGTTTATGTGGAAAACCCAACTACTGTCAAACTGACACCCTTTTTCTTATAATTTCTTTGTATAACTTTGGCATTTATGTCAATTATCACATTATTCTTGCCAAGGATTTTCAGAAACTCATTAGGCAAGCAAGAACAGACCTGAATTAATGTATGTGGACTTTGTGTACTATCTGTGAAGATACTTACATTATGCACCTCCATTTCCTGCACAAAGAAAGCTTCTCCATTGTCTCCCAGCTTCATATGTAGATCCACTGGCTCCCCATTTATTTCTATGTCAATCTGAGGGAAATTAAGATAAAACCAAAAATCACACCTTCATTTTACAGAGGCAAACAGACCTCATCGTTCTTCTAATTGCACAAAGTCAATAACAGGTCTATCTATTTCTCATATTCCCAGTCAAGAGGCTGACCTTTTGATACTTTCTCTGATCTGGCTTCATGTCAAACATATCAGAAGTGTGCTCCATCTGAGCGCTGACCTTAAGAAATCAATATAAGTTGACATTTAGCCTGCTACTCCCCTATGAACTCATAGCTGTTCACCTTCAGGCTCATTCTGAGCCTAGTTATTAATGGCCTTGGATGCCAAAAGTTTAAAAAGCTCTGTTTGATATATCTTAGTTTGGTTTTAAACAGGTGTGAGCCACTTGAGTAAGGTCAATAAACACAGAGGAAGACTTGTTCCAGAGAGTTTGTTGTTTTGTTTAGATCTCTCTAGTCCAGAGGAGTCCACTAGTCCACTAGGGAAAACAACACTTAACCATTTATTTGGCTTCAGTGTTTAGTAAGTAAAAGTAGACATGAATAGATCATAAAGCCTAAACAAACAATGATGAGACTTTGGAGTTTGTGTTTGCTTTTCCAGGCTTTGTAAGGGTATAAAACAAAAACTTTACAAAATCTTATTTTTAAACATCCTTGGTTACATTTTTAAACCACAACCGAAGTTTTGAATTTAAACACTGGTGCACTACTAAACTGAATGCCTGAGGGTGGATAGCAACAGTTGCTATGCTGTGATTGGAGGGCTGAAACTACAAGGTGTAGCTTTGCAGAGTATGTAATGATCTTATTGGTCATTTTACAGCAACTGTGCTTACAGAAAACGAAACAAATTGAATAATCCCTCCTAACTTCAGCTAAAAATCAGCTTAATAGACATCATTTCTGCATTTCCCTGAGAAGCACTGTATTTGACCTGCGTAGGCCCAGATCTAGGTGGTTACATCCCTGCAACAAAAGGAACGATAAGCTTTGATGTGAAAGATGACATTAGTATTCATGTTGCTGTTTTCAAAACTTGATGCGCAACGGGAAAACCTGGTGAAAACTTTGTCTATCCCTCCAGCACAAATGAAAACTGTCCCATCGCAGACAGATCTGGGCCTCCTGTCAAAGTCTTCTGTTGATGCTTATGATATTTCAGGGCTAGACTGATGATTGGAGAAAGTCCCATGCCTTCTTTTCCCGTTTCACTACAGCTTAACAGTTGAAGCCTTCAGTAAATCAAGCTTGTGCTTTTCTGTTTAACCATGCATTTGTAATGATTGGAGACGGACAATGCCCAAGTCTGATGCTTCATTCAGTGCTCTGCATAATTACCAAACTCAGTCAATGAATAGGGCAGCACACTGCTGCTGGCCAGCTACCAACACACACACGGGACCACACACCTGATACCGCTCCATCACACAGACAGGTGCATGAGCCAGAACGATCAGCTTTCAACTGACACCAGCTCACCTGAAACGTTACCACTGCCCTTACAAATGCAGACTGGCATCTTTTTGTAGAATTCACCCAGCGTTTGCTTTTCTCAATCTTTGTCTTTCTCCTAGAAGTCCAGAAGCCTCTTGTCTTCTGTTACAAGGTTGCTAGGCAATTTGGGCTGTGTGTTCGCAGAGAGATTGGGCAGAATGTTAATGATGCCACTAATGATGGCCTGGGGAGAGTCTTCAACGTGCTAGTCCAGTATGAAATATTTAAGGCCAGAGGGAAAGGGGGCTCAAACTTGTGTTGAAAATAGAATTAGAATCAGTTTCGTTCCAACACGGGATTGCTTTGCCATCTCGGAACGTTTCATCATGGTGGCAAAGAGGTGATGGCACAGTATCAAGACAGATAGCTACTGGTGTCAGAGCTGTGGCACAACTCAATATGTACATATAAGCCACATTGTACAACACCGCAGCAGTTAACACTGCAGGAACAGAACAATTGCAAACATCAGGCAAGAAGAGGAAGCGGCAAACTTTCACTCTAAAAAGCTTTACAAAGAAAAGATCAGGAACAAGAAAGTCACCCCATGGGTTGTCTCCCCATTATATAAGTAACCTTGATGGTACTATCCCACTCCTCCTCTGCCAAGCACTTCTTATCCTGAGAAACCTGTTGCCATAGCGACCACTCCTTCTCTTTTCTAAGCATCTCTGCACTTCCTGCAGGTTGAGAGAAACTGCTCCATCCCCCACCATATGTGGGTTTTATTTCAAGGATTTTGACGGATGTTAATTACACGCAAAAGACATCTTTAAAAAAAGAAAAACCTTTTCAACTATAGGAATGTCTGTGAATGCAACCTTCATTCTATTTCTAAAGACATTTACCATAAGCTACTTCACCAAGCCATGATTTGTCTTCCAGTGTGCCTAGATATATGATTTCCCCTCTGTCTACTACACAGGAGAAAACACCCTACAATTGTTTTTACAGAAAAGGAACACAGCCATCTTCACTGGTCCGTCACAGGACGCAAAAAAAAGCAGTTCAAGCTGTTGTGTGCCAAGTACAGTTCACGCGTTCTATACCATGTGACATGGAAAACTGCATGTGGGTGAAAGGTGCTGTGCAGGGCTGTAAACAGCTCCAATCACACATACGTTCACATCAGTTATGTATTTCTATATTTGTCTGACTTTAATGACACTGAAACAAAGTAACCCCAGTCTTGACTGGAAATACCACCGATATATCAGAATTGTTTACTTCTAAACAAAGTCAGTCAGAGTGGTTTGACTTAACTCCTTACAGTGTTAAGGTGGGGAATGATAACATAAGTCTCAAAAAGCTACTTTCCTTTAACACTAACCTTAAGCATTTATAGGAGGGAAAAAAGTTGTCTTTGCTCTTCAAGTAGCGTTTTGGGGGAAAAGTCTGGTCAAGTTGCTTAGAATTTCATACAGTATCAGAGGCAAAAAGGCAAGGGCTCTAAAGGTAGGCCCTTAAATACAGTTATACATGCACAATTAACTTTTACATTACACTTGGTCAATCAGAAGCATCTAAAAGCAACTGCATTAACTTATTAAATTGCATTAAATTTCAGAAATCAATTTTTAGCCCCTGGAAAAGTCCTCATACGTACAGCAATACAATGCAGGCATGCACACACACAACTTTACAGATTACGCAGGATGTGGTGAAAGTCACTTCTCAATTTCCATAATCTAGGCCGAGAAGCATTGCTTCAGGTCAACACCCTGCAACTGCAAATGACCCATTTCCAGCAGCCACAGGACCGGCAATGTTTGCAGACGTGACAAATTGCGGACGGCTGGCGATAAGAACTAGCTCACTGAACCTGCTTGTTTCGTTTGTTCAGAGGTTTTGAGAGCAGGTCAGGATAATACAGTTAACCTTAGTAGGCTAAAAGCCCCTTGGCAAGAGAGCAGCATAAGAGAAACTGTCGAAAGACCTGTGCTGCGCATACAACAATCAGAAATAACATTAAAACAGCCTCCTTGCTTCTGCTCTCGCTGTCCATCTTTTCAGCTTTGTTTACCACATAGGAGCACTTTGCACTTCTACAATTACAGACTTTAGCCCACCTCTTTATCTGTATACTAGGCCCATTTTTCTTCAATGGATAGGACCACTACAGAGCAGGCATCATCTGGGTGGTGGATCATTCTAATGAGTGTAAATACAAGGAGTTTATTTTAACATTATGGCTGATCAGAGTATAACGGGAACCTACATTTCAACTCAGCCCAATATCCTAAAGGGCAACTTCAGCATTATTCAACCTAATCTGCAGCACATGGTCAATTACTACAGAAAACAATGTTGATGTGATCCCAATTACTTAGAAAATAACAAAAAACTAATAAAATACTGAACTCATATGTATGACAGAAGATAACTGGTGATAGTTTTAGCTTTAGTATACAGAAAAAAAAATGCTGATTATTCTTCTCATCAAATGGGTGTGTTCAAAGCCACTTTTGCTGTTGCACGTGGGTGTGTATCATGACTAGCTTCTGAAAATGTGAAAGCCACAATATACACAGTTAGATATATGTATCACTGTTTAACAGTGACAGATTTAAACTTAAAATAGTAATAAAATATGTGCTTTACATAAATACAGTAGATATGTATATATACAAGCTTGCAGTCAATTCTTAATCATTCGTTTTACACTAATGTAATGCAATTTGTATACGTTAGTAAACACTAATGCATACAAATTAGATTACTTTAGTGATATACAAATTGAAAATTATTGACCAATAAACAGCAGCAAGATCTAATGAACACATGTTTGCAGTAACAACATTCAAAAACGAAAGGCAAGGAAAAAAGTTAATGTATTTATGGTATTTAAGAGTTCATCATTATTATTTATTGAAATACCATTCAAGAATTGCACTGGATCAGATTACGCCAAGAAATGCATGTTAAAGGTTGCATATTTGCTGCTGCTCAAGCTGTTTAAACATGTCTGTGCTGACCAGGGAGGCAAAAAAAAAAAAAAAAAAAGAGAGAGAAAGTTTGCTGCTGTACTCATGGTTTGATCATTCATTACAGCATGAACTTCAGTCCCCTTCTCACATTTCAACAAATTCTTTCATTCTGCTTCCCAGCTGGCACTCACCACTTTCTCCTTGGAGCGAAGTACGCCGAGTTTGCCGAAGCGCACATGGAAAGGAGAGCACTGGTAGGTTCCATCCTTCTGGCGGACCACCACCACGTCGATGCAGCCTGAGAGCGTGGCCTGGTTAATGCCCTTATACAGCTCCTTCACCGTAACCAGCACCTGGCCGGCCAGCTGCCCAACGTAGTTCATAGTGTCGGCCTGCTCACAGACAGAAAGAGAGGAGGGTGAATACGGCGGTGTTTTAAATCAACGTTTTCTATTTTACTCAACAAGATATTCGTTCTACTACTAAAAATCTAATGTATACAATTTATCCCAAATGTAGCAAATCAGTCAGGACATTTATGATATGATGCTTGTTTCTTTATTCTGCACTGGAATGTAAGGATAATACAGCTAACAAGAAATGAAAGCTTATGTACGACAAAAAGCACTTTGTAACCTGTGAAATCACCGTAATCTCAAACAGACTTGATTACGTGGTTCGTGAAACTGCAAGACGAACTGCTATCTGCTGTAGAAGCCTGAGCACTTTTTACAGATAACAGTATCTCATAAAGTATCATAAAACATACCAGAAAATGTATTTAAGATTAAAGAACAATGCATTTGAGGCAGGCTTGCAAATGCAGGACTACAGACCTGCATTACTTGTTAATTTATTATCTTTGTAGCTCCACTGCTAGCTTCACATCAAACATATCGTGGCTTATTAATTATATTTGCTATAAAGAAAAAAACTGTAAATGACTTTTTCACTTTTCCTCATCCACATCTGTACCATCCCTCAGCCAGAAAAGGTCATTCCCACAACATCAGATCACACATTATTATAACAAAATCACTGCACAGAGCAAAAAACTTAGCACTCTATCATTCAAGCATGTGCTTCAAAGTCAGCATCACATTACTGTATTTCGGCAGGGGTTTAGCTCGGCTACACTCCGCCTCTGTCTGTACAGGACTGGCAACTCGTAGCGTATTCATCCCCCTGAGCTGTTTTCTTTCAGTATTGAAAATTCAGTTCATGGTTCCCCCTGGCTGGCTGCCTCTTAATGGGCCTTATCTGCATGCCTGCAGACAGCCTATTCGATGTCAGCACAGCGGCGGCCTCAACGTCCCCCCAGACGCAGACAGAGCCGCACGTTTGTGCTTCAAGGCAAAGCTGGACGCAAACCACAAATTCTGTTTGCCTGACTCCATGTTAAAAAGACAATGTCTAGCAGAGCAGGGTGCAGGACAAACAAGCACATGCCCAAGAGATTGTTTTGAGGAAACAGCAAGCGGCAACTCTAAGAAGTCTGAGGTCAGTGACCGTAATTCTGATGACCAGTGTGAGAAATTCCAGCCGCTATTCTAGTCAACATCCTTGCAAGGTTTTAACACACTGTTTAGGGGCCTTTGTAGAAACAGTTCAAAAAGTCATGAGTAACAGTGGAGCTGATTGTACGTTACACATTTTAACACTACACTTATGTTTTCAGAATTAAATGAACACCATTACAAAGCAGGCCAACTTTATGCCTCCACAATAAGAATGTTTTTTATACATAATAAATGTACTTAATTGTTTTCCATACAATAACTGGCCACTGCAGTGACTGATTTGATTTGTAATAGGGCAGTTTACATTTGCAATATGCAAATAGAAATAAAGACACCATCGTTCACTTTTTCAAACATTGTCTTGTCCTGGGTAGTTAAGTATTAAAACGTAGACAGCATGGATACAAATGTTTTAAAAGGTGGACAGTTTGGATAGTTAAGTACTGAAATACAGACACTTCACATAGTTGAGCATTGAAATATGGATAGTTTGTATAGTTAGGTAGTAAATCACTGACAGTTTGGACAGTTAAGTACTGAAACGTGAATAGTTCCAATAGTTAAGTATTGAATTATAAACATTTTGGATACTTAAGAAGAGAAGTGTAATTCATTTGGTCAAAGTAAACTATACAAGCATACTTAAAATACTTTCCAGGCTAAAATCAAGCGTAGTCTGTGAGAAAAGCCATCTCTACACAGAGTAGCTAAATTATTCAAAGTAGGGCATTCCCTTTATTTAGAGCACTCAACAGGGTCTTTTACAGACTTTGCAGCCAACAGTAACCTACATTTCTTTCACACAACAGCCATCTTTCTGTATGAACCTTCTGCCAAGTACAGGATGCAAGACCTTTGGCTAAAAGGGAAAAAAAGGATACATGGAGATAAAAAAATAAATAATACAAGAAAACGGATATGGTCTTGAATGCTATATGACCTGGAGGTCCAACTGTGAGAACATTATATGAATATACCTTATGGAGTGGATTTTAAAGTAAAGTTTTATTAAAGTGTTACTAACACCAAAACACTGATCAGCCAGTAATAAAGCTACCTCTTTGTATCTAAACTCATTGTCCATATTATCAGTTCCACTTTATCAGCTTGCACATTGTAGTTCTACAATTACAGACTCCAGTCCATCTGTTTCTCTGCATACTTTGTTAGCCCCCTTTCACCCTGTTCTTTAATGGCCAGGACTCCCACAGGACCACCACAAAGCAAGTATTAGGGTAGTACATTTATTTCACCACTGCCTCTCCGGCTGACTCTCCAGCTGCACTGCTGTGTCTGATTCACTCATACCAGTGCAACACACACTAACACTTCACCACCACGTCAGTGTCACTGGAGTGCTGATAATGATCCACCACCTTTATAATATCTGTGTTGGCCCTGTGGGGATCCTGATCGCTAAAGAACAGGGTGAAAGGGGTGATAACAGATGGACAACAGTCTGTTACAGTCTGTAATTGTAGAACTACAAAGTGGTAACTGGAGCTGATGAAATGGACAATGAGTATCGAACAAGGACCTAGTGTGTGGTACGGCTACACCTATAACAGGCATCTGTAATGTTCTGCAAACTCATCAACTCACGTTAGGCATTATCTGATAAAACCTGGCCAATGATTTGAGCATAAAGGAGGAGCAATGGAAAACTGTGTAAACAGAAAATCCTAGAGGACATTAGGTTTAAAGAAGCATCTATGGACGCCTCTACTGCTGCTATGAAAGCAAGTCTCATGAATACATTAAACCTGAAGACCTTCTCTGTAATGGATACTCAATCAGTGGGCACTTAGTCGAAGGCCCTGGTAATAAGACTGCCAGCAAAATTCACTGATACTAAAGCAGAAAGACGAAGTCCGCAAATGGAAAAGAAATCTAAATAGAGGACAAAGTTGCAAGAAAGCCACATGGAACAACTGTGTAAAATATCTGGTCTCCTCAAAGGTTCAAACAGTGCATCCTATATGGGCAATAATCTACATGAATTTCTACATGTGTCTGTTTTAGCTGAGTTAGCATCAACATTAATTCTTGGCAGGTAGTTACATAATGCTGATATCGTTTTACTAAGTATTGCTTTAACAGTTCATTTTTATTGGCCTAATCAGAAGTCAACAATATATATGCTTTTACAGTCAATGACTGATAACAACAGCTGCCAATGTTGTCTTGTAAAAAAAATAAAAAAATAATAATAATATTTTTTTAAAAACCACTAAATAATAATAATAATAAATAATAATAATAATAAATAATTTGAAATACTTTGGTACTGTTAACTGCAAATTCAGGTACTTGTCATGCTTTATCATGAGAAGCCAGAAAAAAGTGTGCCAACAATTTAGAAAAATGCACATTGAATGTAAAAAACTTTGCATCCATAGTTTATTATGAACAGAAATTAAAAAGTTAGTTTACACTTTAAATACACCCAATTTAAATCAGAGTAACAGCGTAGTAAAGGAGAATTCCACATATTTTTCCCTTTTTTTTGCATCATTCAGTCACTGATCCGATCATTTATAAATAACTGTGCAGACCGTGTCAAACAAACGCAATTTGCCTGAAGACTAAACATAATCTGTGATGCGAGATGCTCCATTTTAGAGTCAGATTTGTTCATGCTAGTGGTGAAGGGAACCAGTGGTCACAACAAAAATCTAGCCAGTTTATTTACCATCCAAACCCGCAGGAAAACCTACATGTGCCTTCTGGGTTTACAGAGTGATAATACTGTGTTTCTCTAGAACAAAGCACATCATATAAAAGCACCATGAGTGACTGAATTACATAGACGTTTAATGCTACATCCGCCCTACTAGTAACAGAAAATAGCTGCTGTAGCTGTGATAAAGAAAAATACAGTAAAATCAAAATATACTCTGCCGCAAATAAATCAACAGAAATTATAGAAAATGTTAATGAATTGTTAGAAAATGGCAAATAAATGAAGCTGTCCACCACTTCCAGGCCCTGATGGCCCAACTGTCAATTTCTTTACTCACCAAGGACCAAGACAGCTTAAGGCTGGAAGACTCATCCTGCTCACTGTTGTCTTCCTCAGTACCACTAAAAGGGGGGTCTAACTCTGCCCAGGAACGTAATCGCTTCATGATAAGCTTTTTGGTCCCAAAGCACAGTAGTAGTTCATGTGAACTCCTCCTTCTCGCTCACAAAGTGCTTCTGTTTTTCTGTCATCCTTAGCACTACCTCAAATACTGCCCGCACCCGGCCTTGGACTGACCCTCCCAGGTAAAAACACAAACAGACACACTCTGCATAAGATTACAGGATACACTTTACGTAACCCGGTATTTTCTTTCTTTTTCCTCTGATGCACTGAGCCCTGCCACAAACAGACTAATCAACCAATCAGCCAAACAGACGCCCACTCTGCAACCAATGAGGCAGGGGTATAGGGTCAGCGTTTCTGGGACAGATAAGAGCGATGCTTCATGTACTGTGGCAAAGACTGCTGATAAGGTGTCAGCTGGGGGAAGCGGGGGCAGTAGGGGGGCTGGGAGGGGGAGGAGCTTATTCTTTCTCAGGTGCAGAACAGCAGTAAATGTCACCTGACTGGGCACCACCCAGTTCATGATGTTAACAAAAAGATCTGTTGGTTCAACAGAAGCAGCCAATGACAAGCAATGATGGAGTGGAATTTTCACTTCATCATTTAACCTGATTTATGACGCACACCAAATCAGCTATTCACCAAGAGCTAAACAAACCAAGTGCCCCGCTCACCTGACCACAATCCAAAACACATCTCCAATATACAGCACGTGACAAATGTTATTTACCCAGATCTGACAATTTACTCTCCATAATCAATACTCCAGGTCAAAGACACACAACGTCCAAAGTTATTTACTTATTTTTTTGTTAATAAAGGGTCCAAAAGTCTGAAACCACCTTAAAAAATTGCATATTTTATTCAAACCGGGAGAAAAAACAACAGTAAATTGTAGAATTCTGAAAATTAAGTTATGACAAACAAAATGAGGAAGAAACGTTGAAGATTCATTGTTTAAATATAGGCTCATCTGTAACACTGACTATACAAAAAGGTAAGAATTTTTTTTGCCTTCAACTGAAGCTCTTGTTTAAACGACTTTTAGGCAGACTTAAACCACTCATCAGAGACTTCCCCAAAAATGTTCAGCCTGTCCAGCGCAAAGAATTTACAAAGAAATTCTGAAACTGATATGCTGATATGTAATAAAAACACCTTCTATTAAATTAATAAAGAACATGAAATGAAGCACTTTCCTCAGCGACCTCAGAACTACAGACCTTGCTGTATATGTGCACCAACACATGCGCTATTTTTTAACTTTCATAAAGGCTGTTTGTCAGGTTGGAGCTTAAGCTCATGTGAAACGGTTCAACACAACAACAGCTCTATAGCTATTTTAATCGTGTGTCCACTGCTCATTTAGTGCTACACAATGAAGTGAATGATGTTTTGTTCTCCAAACTGTAGTAAGCAAACTGACACAGTCACCCTGTGAAAAAAAAAGGTTATGAAGACCTCCTTTAAATAGCACTTCTCCTTTAGGGTCACGTTTGACTACTAAAATAGTGTGTAAATAATGATTTTCTGTCACTGTGTGAGTGAAGAAAGGTGCTTCTGCATTAGGCCTGAATACAGAGGCTGTTGTACTGAAACAGAAGACAACACTAAAACGTTTCCTAACGTTACTTCAAACGCATTGACCACTTCGGTTTTTAGAGGGTTATAGCTGAAGTAAAAGTAGGACCATTTCAGCAAGAAATAGCCAAGAACTGCTTAACTGGAATGCAGCTGTTCAGTGGGACATTCACTTCGTTGAGAATAATGATGAGCTGGCAGTGAACAGTTTCAATACTGGAGTTAAACCAACAACTTACACCGGGACACATTAAACATGATACTTAAGTTACCCAACTATAAAACGCACAGAGGTCAATAAACACCTCAAGGTTAACCAGAGAAGCTAAACGTGCGCATTTTAATAAGAGTTAGGTCGTTATTATTATTTTTTTTAAAGAAAAGAGAATTGTATCTCAGCCCACCTAAAACAGTCGTTAGCCAGTTAATGTTGGCTAGCAAACAGTAACGGAACCAGCTCACCGACGTTGGGAAACCAATGAGTGTAATTTTAGTTAGGAATACTTTATTTCAATGTTTGAACTTAAAAATATCTACACTCTGTTTCGACGTTCCCTCAGTATCAGCCTGGCAGTCACGGCTAGCCGTTAGCAGGCAGTTTAACAGAGCTGAACTGAGCCTTGAAGTTAGCTAGCTAGCTATCATATTTAGCATCAGGCTACAGTCCCCTCAGCTGAGCAGCGCAGACACATTCACGCGATATCAGCTGGTAAAGTTACAGTCCGTCTTTCAGCCGGTACAGAAATACAGACGTTTATTTACGTCGTTCGATGTTTATTTACCTTATTTCCAGACGGTAGCTAACGGAGTCGTCGCCGGTCGAGGTTCCGCTTTCACATTCAGATTAGCTCCGGCACCGATGTTACTCTTTCATTCCTGGACTGAAACCGCCGAAAACCTGCCTGCGTCCCCACCTTCAACCCCCCCCCGCGACCTGCTTCGTTTTGGCGGAGGTTCAGTCGTTGCTCATGGCTAAAGGTCGGCCGGGCTCGTCCGCAGCGCTGAAGCAGAAGCAGCAGCAGTGGCGGCGCTGATGTGATGTTGATGTGGCCTCTCTGTAAAAGGCCCTTCACGTGATTCACAGCTGTGAGACCACCAGCCCACAACTTCGCCCTAATGGTCTGAGTTTCAAGACACTGTTAGGCACCGCGCTACATGCTGACACTACAATACTTCAATCACTGGATCCTCCTCGACCGCAGATACTGATACGATATCTACACCTTGAAGTCAGAGATCGTGGATCACGTGAGATAAAGCCCAGCTCAGATAAACACGCTGCGCTTCAGAGCCAAGAACGACCGGCTTATCGCCATTCAGCGGCTGCCAACTGTTATCAGAAAGAAATGTAATTCATTTAATTCAAAGCGTGTATTCGTGTCAAGTTCAAATCGGACTTGTGTCGCCCCAGTCTGCTGAGACGAGCTCTGCTAGTTGCAGAGATTATATTTACACTGGTAGTTGAAGGTAGTGTTAGGGGTCTTGCCCAAGGACTTTAAATATTATTGGTATAGAATTAAACCCAAACCCCAGTCTACTTATTTGGGGGAGTTATTCTGTATTATTCTGTCATTATTTTTTCTATTAAATGAACATTCAGATCTTTTTTGGCCAAGAAAACCAGCACATCCATTTTTTTCAGACTTGAGCACCGAATATAGTGTGCCAGGCTCCCTTTCCATGAGCTCTGTGTTATTAGGTTCAAATTCCCTAATTATCACTTAAGGCAGCCTGGAATATTGTAGGATATAATGGAAACTGGGACAACTGGGTTCCTGGGATTAAAAAAAATGCACTCCTTTAAATAGCAATTTCAATATAAAATTGATTGAAGCTGCAGTATTATATTAATGCCTTACGGTCAGCTGTTTACAATCATAATCTATGAACCCAGTTCCAAAAAGTTGGTACGCTGTGTAAAAAAATAGAAACCTACAAATTAAAACAATGCAATTATTTACAAATCTTATAACCCCATATTTTTATTTATAATAGAACACATCCTAAAAAAGTTGAGACAGGGGCAACAAAAGGCTGGAAAAGTAAGTGATACCATAAAAAAAAAACAGTCGGAGGTGAAATTTACTTGACTGGGTACAAAAATAGCATTCTAGAGAGGCAGAGTCTTTCATAAGCAAAGATGTGAAAACTGTTCCTAAGTATAAAATTGCAAAGACTTTGGACATCCCACCATCTACTGTACATAATATCATCAGAAGATTCAGAGAATCTGGAGAAATCTCTGTGCGCAAGGGACAGGCCTGATGGCCAATGTAGGATTCTTGTGATTTTCAGGCCAGCACTACATTAAGAACAGACATGATTCTGTACTGGAAAACACTGCATGGGCTCAAGAACACTTCCAGAAATCACTGTCTGTGAACACAGTTTGCCAGTTAAAACCGTATCATGCAAAGATGAAGCCACATGTCAACACAATCCAGTTGAATCAAAATTTGAAATTCTTTTAGGAAACCACAGACGCAGTGTTCAGTGGACTTAAGGGAAGAGGGACCATTCAGCTTCTTATCAGCGCCCAGTTCAAAAGCCTGCACCTCTGATGATCTGGTGTTGCATTAATGTCTATGGCTTAGACAGCGTACACGCCTGGAAAGGCAGAGTCAATGCTGATTGAGGTTTTAGGACACCATAGACTACACTCACTATTTCAGGTTGTTTCTATGTGTAAATAACTGACATTATAAGTGTAATCTGTAGTGTCCGCATGCCTGCGTGATGTACATGGACACAAAGAAGAGTCAGAATTTCGTGCAACAACAACAAAAACAACAAAAGAGAAAAGCACATGTTGCCTTGAAAGGTAGAGTAATATTACAGAATATTATTACAGGAGGTTGCAACTGTTTATGGCTCATTTGGCATAAGATCTAGAAAGACTGACCAAATATTTTGGTCTGAGATGAATTTGTATCTTTACATGCTTTCCTGAAACAGGAGTGGCGTTAGACGACTTTCGGCATCTTGAAAAACTACAAAACTCAGAGAGACAGAAGTGACGCAGGTTAGGTTACAACTTACATCACAGTTATTCATAAATAACACTGGCAGGGATGTAAACTCAGCTGTCGGATTTTTGTTGTTTTCTCTTTAGACGTCAGTCTTGCATCCTCTTAGTTCACGTCGATAAATAAGAGAATTACTCTTGTCTAGTCTCTTCCCAGTTATTCTCTCTTTTTCTCTTTCTAGCTTCCTTTGATAATGTCAGGGACTATGCAACAATGTCCACTGGCTTCTTATAGCTGCCGTGAATTGTTACACAGTTCTTATGAGAGGTCATGTTGCATAACCATCTATTAAGTGTTCCCGTGCTGGAGTGCCAATGACAGAGACGCTATTCTCCCTGTTGTAAGTCAGTGTAACATCAACATTATTTTGAAGTTGTTATTTTAAGGCAAAGTCAACACATAATGTTGCTCTAAATGCTGAGAACTACAGTAAAGCTATGTTTCAGAGGCTCCTGATTTTAACACTTTTTTTATTTGATCACTTTTAAAATCACAACCCTGAAGGAATCTGTCATTAAAGGAGGAAGGAAAAACACTTCGGCATATGGCAAATGCACCTTTAAATAGATGTGTTAGAAGTTAAAAAAAATAAAATTCAAAAACAAAATGTGTTTCCCAATTTATACACGGAAAAAGACTCGAAACTGTTGTCTTCTCTGGTGATGTGATATACAGATATGCATCCAGATCTGCTCTTTAAACTGCATATCTCTCTGCTTTAAGACTTCACTTTATACTGTATGAAAAGGTTGGCTGGTCAGCTCTGGCTGTGAACACATTGTTTTAATTTATATAGTATTATTGTATTAATTTATATATTACTTGCCATACGCCAACATACATCACAGAAATGTAAATCAGACAATTTATCTGAAGAGTGATTGGAACACGCTGTGTGTGCCAATGGCTTTTACTGAACTGGGGAAATCTGCTTTTAGCTACTGGGCACCATCGAGCTGGAATTTATTACAGGATACGTTAAAGCTGGTGTCACTCGACTAGCATAAACTTTTAGTCTCTAACCACCTCCACTCAGCCTGCAACAATTTGAATATGATTTAGGTAAGCTTTAAGTTATTGTGTGTATATATATATATATATATATATATATATATATATATATATATATATATATATATATATATATATATATGTATATATATATATATATATATATATATATATATATATATATATATATATATATATTATATTATAGGGCGGCACGGTGGTGTAGTGGTTAGCACTGTCGCCTCACAGCAAGGCGGTCTGTGCTGTTCTGTGTGGAGTGTGTATGTTCTTCCCGTGTTTGAGTGGGTTTACTCCGGGTACTCCGGTTTCCTCCTACAGTCCAAACACATGCATGTTTGGTTGATTGGTCACTCTAAACCTCCCATAGGTGTGAGTGCGTGTAGACCATGCGATAGACTGGAGACCTGTCCATGGTGTACCCCGCCTTCACCAGATGACGCTGGGATTGGTTCCAGCTCCGCGTGAGCCCGACTAGTAGGATAAAGCGGAACATTATGGATGGATAGAAGGATGGATGTTATTAATTTAGCATTTGATATGTTTTTACAATTTGTTTTTCAGTCCCTGATTTCTGTATTGGCTCGGCTCCGTCATTTCAATGTACTCCAAGTTTAAGTTTATTTTATTAATTGAATCATTGAGTCCGTCTTCATGAAATTCAAAGGATTGCTATAGAGTGAACATTTAGTTTCCAGTTTTCATGACCAATGTCCAGTAAGAGAAACAGCAGCTGCATGTTCCAACCGCTGTGTCTATATCATATATACCATACGGTATACATAGTCCATGGCTGTAGCTTCTCTGTTTCATTCATGCATTCTTGTTTTAGGTGAGGATCTTAAAGGGGGCTTTTACTCTTTGCTGATATTTTTGTTAGTTTTGTTGAAAAGCTGAATTTGAATAAATGGGCTACAATAACAAATTACAAGCAGCTGGGCTTTAATAATTACTTAACACCAAATATCAGTATGTACTGATCAGTAACAGACTACGTTAACTATCTGCCGCGCTGTTCATCTTATATCAACTACTTCAATAAACGCTCTGACCTGGAGTATGTGAGTTTATCTTCAGCTGTTTATTTTATATGCACTCAATTTGTAACTATAAGTCATAGTTGCATTAATGAGATCCCATGCTTGTGTTTATTTTCTTCTAGATGCATGCAAAGGCTAAATAAGTGCTACTAGTTTCCCCTTGTGCGGAGAATGGTTAACTACCAGTGAGTAAGTGTGAGTTACAAGCATGTTCTCAGAGAAGCTTTGTACAGTCAGGTCCATAAATATCAGGATGTTGACAGTGTTATTGTTATTTTAGTTCTCCCGCACAGCAGATAGAAGCTTGAAAAAGTCTTGAAGACCACAGACATCACAAGTCGCTGGGCTTTTCCCCTGGTGATGCACTTTCAGTTCCGGTTGGTTTCTAATCAGATTTGCCTTCAGTGAAATGCATACTCAGTTGGACTGAGGTGACTGACATGGCCATTGCAGAACATCTCACTTCTTCGCCTTATAAAAGTGTCGAGTTGCTTCTGTTCATTATTTATCTGCATTGTGAAGCAGCGTTGAACTTGACTGTCTGAGCAGGTGGAACAGCACAGCTAATATATATATATATATATATATATATATATATATATATATATATATATATATATATATATATATATAGCGCTTGGTTGTCATTTTAGAATTGAAATAGCCACTTTGGCCAATTAAAGTACAAACACTGTTATTTATTTTGCAGCTATAGCATTCACAAAGCCCAGGTTGTGGTGATTGTCTTGTGATGTGTAAATGTGTTCTAGATTTGTTGTAAAAGTAATCCAGGATTAAAATTACATGGTACATGTAGAACTCATTTACTGCAACAGGATTAAATAGATAAATTCCGCTTAAATTAAGGTTCAAGCTTAATCACTGTTTGTGCAACCTCCCTCTGCTTTTATATGACATAATGAATCATGCTTGAACAAACAATCAGGACATTAACTAACAAGGTTTCAGGTTACAAGGTCACCTTTATTTCTTCGTCTCCAGTATAATTAGACTAACAAATATCCAGTCAGGACACTCGTTTGTTTTCTTACCTTACCAGTACTTACTAAATATTACTTACGTTTTCTCTCAAAGGTGTATCTTACATGGAAAAGGTCCAATACCTGAGCATTTAAGTTTCCCATGGTGACCCTTTCACCTTGTCTAACAGGTTCTCTGAACAAGCAAATCCTTTTTTTTTTGCATTACACGGCTTTATAGTCTGTTGTCACACAACACTGCCTGTTGGTTTTGTGTGTTAAGACCAATGCAGGGTGACTGCAGACCATAAACACTGAAACAGATATAAACAAACAGCCTATAGACACAATACATACACTTTGAAAGCTCTGTCTCACACAGAGTGCTGAGAGTGTTGTAGCACAACCTTGGAGTTTCTGATCTCCAGCTGAAATCTGAGCTGCATGCTGCACTACACAAGTGTAATATAATTATTTATGTATAAATACTGTATTTATTTTTTTAATATTAGGCAGAAAGTGCTAGTCACTTGTTTAGACCTCTTCAGTTAAACTGTTTTACAACATAACTTGATTACTATATATATGGAATATGCTATTTCTAGTAGAATTGCTGATATTTTTAGTCCAAATAGGCAGCTTGTTGTTTAATTAATGGCTTATGTTTACCTTTACAAATCACTGTTGCAATTTTATTTTTTTAAATAATGTGAGACATGCAAGTACACTCACACTGCAATTGAATGCTGCTCCCAGAATATTGTAGCATAATTATGCATGACTCATTGAGCTTAATAACCAGTCGCTCCTCACTTTCACTGTAGCTTGGTTGTCATTTTAGAATTGAAGTAGCCATTTTGGCCAATTAAAAAAACAAATAGTGTTATTTATTTGGCAGCTTTAGCGAACACAAAGCACAGGTTGTAGTGTGTTTCTTGGGTCAGTCAATCTGGCTGTAAAGAAACTGGAACCGGTGCATCTCTTGTCTCAATTTCAAATGAGAAATAACAATAATACGAACAGAGAAACAATGAAAACAACACAGACGTGAGCTAATTTTGCACTACAGAATCCCAGTTTATATGTAGGTACGTAAGGCAACATTCTAAGCATTTTAACTCAAATCATGTTCACCTCGAGTTAATCAAGAAACTAGGTTGAAACAGGTGCAGTAAAGCTGCTTTATGATTATCATGGCACTTAAGGTGCCACAAATGGGTTTTACAACAAAGGATGAACAACTTGTGCTGGTCTAGATGAACAGGCTGAATAAGCAGGTCACTTCTTATAGACAGGCCAGCATCCTGCTCTTTACTGGTTCTGGGCGGCTGAACATGCTTTGGAGTAAAATGCTGTGGGATGTGGACTGGTCATATTCAGGATTCTTTATCCCTCCTCATTCTCCTCTACTCTTTCTTCTCGGTCTCGTCCTCCGGGAAGTAGACGCTGACCGTAAACTCGCCGGCTTCCTTGCCGTACTTGTTCTTCACCACCAGGGCGTATTTGCCCGAGTCAGCTGTGGTGACGGCGGCGATGGTTATGCTGGCGAACTTGCCGTGCTCGAACTTGAGCGTGTAGTGCTCGTCAGGCAGCAGCTCCTTGTCGTTCTTTGTCCAGCTCACTTCAGGAACAGGGTCACCCCATACGTTGCCAGTGAGGTTCAGAGACTGAAGAGGAAAGTAAGGAGAAGAAATGTGAACCAAAGTGCTGAACATGCTTTGTACATTAATGATGTTCTGATTCACAAGCCTGACAGACTACTTTGTTCTCCTAATAGGCTGAGAAAGGAAAACACTATTACAGTTCAGGTGGAGTTTAATAATGAGGTTTCCTGTCACCCTGAGAAGGTGGAGATGTATTACCTTGCCTTCCTGGATAGTGACCACATCTGGCAGACCTCCCACCACACGGGCTCGGTCTGTAAGATAAATGAAGCAGTAAGTTCAAATGTAAGCTACCCGCCAAATCAATACGAATCCTCGATATCAATTTCACACTCTTCTTTCTATCAACTCAGAAAGAAGAACTGAGTTTACTGTATATACCCACTAATGGATGCAACCATTTTCAAGACAGTAATACAGGAAGATGCATTCTTTGCTACCTCAGCAACACGAACGCATCCTGCCTAAGTGGAACGGAAAGACAGCTCGAAATAGCATCCACATGCTTTTGGAACGAGCTGTTTTCAGGAAAGAACACAACGACAGCAAAGACAATCACTTACTTCTCTCTGCGATGGCTGCCGCCCTGAGGCAGGAAAAGAGATAAGCACAGTGTTAGAGGTGGCTTTATATAGCATCAGAGCCTGTCAAGGTGATACAGTCAACTTCCACACAGCAGTGTCAGGAAAGGTCTAAGCCCAGGTCTTTCATGAGGAGATGTTACCGTGTTACGATTAGAGCTGTGTTTTTCTCCTTTAAGAAATTACTGTCTATGTAGTAGTTTTGGTTTGTTGGTTGGTTTAAGCAGTTTTTACATTTTAACCGACACATTAAAGACAAAACATGAAGACAATAATACAGGCATGAATAGTTGACTAACTTGTGACCCTTATCATGTTCTACCTTGACAGAAGAGATCTCTTCCAGTAAAACAATGCCCCCCACAAAGTGGACAAGGGATAGTTATATAAGTATTACAATCATGTAAAACACATTCCATGGCCTTTACAGTCACAAGATCTTAACTCAACTGTACAGTCAGGTGAGACTTTGAACTCCTGTGCTAGACAGCACCCTTTCACTATTATCATTAAAACAACAACAGCTGGAGTATCTTTATGAAGAACGATGTTCCAGTACAGTTTCAGATACCTGTAGAATTTCTTCCAATGCACACTGAAGCTGGTCTTGGACATTGTGGTGGACCAGCACCTTCCTAAGACTCTTTATCTTGTTTTTGTTCTTTAATTTTCTAAATGTAAAACTTGTATATTGTTTGTAATTTGTTCAAATTTGTATTTGTTCAATATGTGTGACGTTTACAGCACATTACCACTGAAACAAACACACACACATCTCTTTACAAAGTAGCAAAAATGCTCTTAACTGTAAGGCCCCAGGCAACCTATATCTGTGTTTTCTTTCTAATAAAGTTAATCTTGATCCTCTGGGCCATAGAATATGTGTACAAAGTGTTTGTACACACATTCTGTATTTCTCCATATTTCTTCACTCTGATGTAAACCCAGTAATCCTAATCTTGGGTAACTCCAATGATTTCCTCACCCATCACAAGGTTGACGTCTCTTTGCCCCGCCCACACAAAACAGTTTCAGAGTCAGAGAAACTTAGAGAGCTACAGCTTATTCAGCATAACCTAAATCTAGCACAGACAGACCACCTGTCTGTAGCTGCCTGTCACTCTGTCATTGTTGTCTGTCATTTGTGCGTTCATACATTGGTCTGTTTATCTGTCCGTCTACACGCCTGTGCTCCAGTCACAATTTTCAGCCTGTTAAATACAAGTTGGATGACAGTTTTAGTTTGGTATGAGTGGCAAAGCGAGCTAGGAGTGTTGCACATAGAAAGCTGTCGATCAAGCTGATCGTTATCTACGCCCATGTAGTTCTCAGAGACGTCTGATCAACGTTTTTAAGCCTTATCATATTTATATCTTATATTTTGCTTCTGGGCTTTGCTTAATATAATATTTACCATATACTAGTTTATTACCATACAAACATATCATCACTGTCTAATGAAAACCATGTATCTCTATTTTTGTTGATTTTGAGTTTTCTACATCATTTGAACATACAAACTGACGTTTACATTGTGTCAAAATTTCAGTCCCTGATGAATGGACCAGTAGAAGTGCTCCAAAACAGCTTTAAAAACATTCTGGTTGCACTGACTTCCATCGAAAGTAAAGTATGTCTTTAGTCTCTCCTATAAAGTTGCAATTTTGGAGATACTTGGTTTTCATTGGACAATACAATATTTAATATTGTATGACACTCAACAGTAGTGATATATAAATAGAAAAATGAGGACATTCTCCATATTATACTTCAGCACTTACTTCAGTCTCTGGAACTCTGCGTAGGCCTCCTCCCACACTTTGGAAAAGACCAAAAGAAAACAAATGAGAAAACTCTGAACAGGTCTGGCTGTATTAATTTTAAAGAGGAAAAAAATATTTTTTTAAAAGCTTCAGCAAAAATATTACTAAACATCAGTGAAAAGCCTGAAGATCAAGGACACAGAGATGAAAGAGATGTAGTTTAAGTGAGATTGAAACACCTGAGACCTTACCTTGTCCAGTAAGGTCAAGAACCCTCTTGACTCCTGCTGAGCCATCGAAGATGTCGATGGCATATTTGCCCTTGTCCTTGTCTGTGGGCTCCTTGATTTTCAACCACAGCTGCTCTCCTGTTACTCCACACTGCACCCGGTCTGAGTGGGAGATCTTTGAATCTCTGAAGTGGACACAAGCAAGCTCTGTGAGCATAACGTCTACTGCTGCGGCTACTGGTCAGGCTTAGACAGTGTGACAAAGTCAAAATTGCTACTGCTTAATGCTATGACATGATATGCTTTGGCAAAAGCATTTTTAAAAAAAATGATATGCTTTTTTTATGGATTTGATAGCACAGAGCAAGAGAAAGAAACATCCAGCTGTCAGACACCTACGGAACAGTAACATACTCTGACATCAGTTCAGTTTCTTTGTGTTACTGACAGGGACACACAATCAGAATAGGCCATGATTCACTGCCCTAAATAATCAGCTACTTAATTCAGCACTTTACTTAATTCACATTATATAAACTGGAGACTAACTGTTAATTTGAAATTATATAATTCTGGCTAATAACAATTACTGGAAATGACTGCTAGCATGTATGTGTGTTCATTTAGCCTACAAATAGTGAGTTTAGAAGTTCCTCTTAGCCCAGATGTCGTCAAATAACCAGCCGAGAATGTTGCTTCTTTGTTTTTGTCCTGGAGCTACATGTTGCTAATGTTGCTAACAAACATTAAAAGTCATTAAAATCTTTTCTATAAATACATGTCAGTGTTAGATTTCAGACTAAATCATTTTGTGCTCTAAATCACATCATCAAGCAACATTAATGAAGACCTGGATGCGGTTTCAGAGAAATTTTGGACATGTGTTCACGGGTGACTGTTTGTAGTAATTGTTAGCAATGTTAGCCTTTAGCCCCAGCGCTGAACTAAAAAGGCCCATTTGACTGTAAAAGTACCTAAAACTGTAGAAATTAGCCAAATCTCGTCTCTTTAGTGTATTATGTAGCTTTTTATGCATGTAAACAGCCTGCAAAGCTATAAAGCTCAAAGTACATGCACAGGAAGAAACTCTGTCCCACAGAAACTCCTTTTTTCAGCTGTCTGAACTGCCCAATGGGAGATTCAGCTTCAAAACCTCTAAGTCTGCAGTACTATTTGTGGATTTGTGATGTTTAAAATAAACACAGCAGCTACTTTTTAGCTCTAACTTGACAACTAATCTTATAGTAATAATGGTTTTACTAATCAGCTGCAGGCCCACTTTTACCTAAAACTGTGTGGAAACATGGTGAGTTTTTCAGTTACCAGATGACCAATAGTGTTCATGTGTGAGGGTGGATTTATGATTGCAAGCTGTTATTGTTATGGTCACAATCCACTGTAGGCTTCTGCTAGCCAGTTTCAAGAGTTCTGCCCGTCTGCAAAGAACTCTACTTCTGTTCTTGGGATAGCAAACAGCTTGCATACCACTGGACATTGTAGTGATTTCTAAGGCTAGTCCAGCTAGAAAATAAATTATACCAAAAAACACAAAAGAATGTGCCTAAAAACATGCACATTTTAAGACCAATCAATGAATCGTGAGTCATAAACTTTTGGTATTTTTTTCATAATAGACATGCTAACCAAATCATTTGGTAACATATTCCAGCAGTGTTAGTTTTCCTTTTAGCTTTGTGCAGTGCTGCTTCAGTTTAGCCCACAAAGATGAATCGCGTCTACTGTGTTGTAGTAGACCAACACCACTGTAAGAGTAGCCAAAGCAGTGTTTACAGCTCAGGAGAGAAGCGTCTTTCTGCAGATTGCAAGACAGGATAGGAACTGCTTTGGCGAATGACCAATCAGAACAGATCGGGAGGCGGGGCTTAAAGACACAGGAGCTCTAGCAGAGCGTTTCAGACAGAGGGTGAATACAAATGTACATTATGAAAAATAAATACTGTGTTTTAAAAAAAACTGAAGCATTGAAATCTATTCTAGTAGTCCCCACAAATAAATAATGAAAATGAGCATAATAGGTCCCCATTAAAATAAAACAGCCAACTAATCACAGTTCATGGTCGTACCACACCCAGTTAACATCGCAGAATAGGGCCATAGTTTTTATACGTGCAGGCCAGTGTGGACCGGCTGTGGACAAAGCTAGCAAAAAAGTTCTGGAAAGACATGGTCCTCATTCATGCAGAGAAAATAATGCTGAGGCATGGTTAGAGGGAATTGATCGGTGGGTTGACGGAGAGCGAGGGGGGGGGGGATTCCAATGACACTAACTATACACAAAGGGGACCTTAGACTAAAGTACAGGAACTGCTGATATAGAGCATGCTTTGGCAAATTTACTCTCGGAGAGGCAGACCTCGCTCTGGCCTTTTGTTCATTCACATTACTGCGCTCTCAGGGAACGTTCATGACTGCAGGGTTTTGGTTATAGAGCACTCAGCCATTTCTAATAATGAGTATGAAAGGCAGCCATTGGCAAAGTTCACCCCTGGAGTTTTGTAACAGCAAACATTAAAAACCCTTTTAATAGAATTGAGTGTGTGAATCCAGTCGTATCACGCTGAAGGAATGCAATGCTGTAATATAATCACGAGTCTGTCAATGTTATTGTAAGACTTATTCTACAGACATCTGGCTCCCTCACATATTACGGGTTTGGATCCAACACTGTAGTGTGAATTAGTTTAAGCATATTTTCATCGTATGTCTTTTTCGCAGTGTTGAGTCTCCGGCACTGATAACTCTTTAACTATTGATGAGCGAACATACAGGTGCACACACAGGCGTCTCTCAAACTCAAGCACAGTCTGCTAGCAGATGTTGTTGAGAATGAGTTTAAAAATAAATGCGGTCTGCCAGTACTGAAAGCGGCAGTAACGTTGCCATGATCAAAACGGCCTTAGCAGACAGGAACAAAAGTACAGAGTGAGAACGAAAGAGCTTACTTGAGAAGCCAGCTGGTACGAAGCTCCTCAGTATAGTACACAACGTCTGTGTAGAGTATAATGCCGTGCTCAGTGCTCTGGATTTTCATTTCGGTAGAAGAATTGGCTGCGTTTGTGAATAAAGGAACGGCATGAGTAACAGTATCAGCATCACATTACCTCATACAGCATTAGAGGCCCATTTCCAGTAAAGTGTGGTGGGAATAAAAGACGAGAGCTCACCTATAACTCTGAACATTTCATTCAGCACAGCCTGATAACCTGTAGGGAAGAATTGGGTAACTGTAATTTAGTACACCAGACTGGGGTTTCAGCGCTGCATTAACTTTGGCCTACAGAGGACATTCATATAGTAGATGGTAAAAAGCTCTTGCCTGCGTCTGTCAGGTTCAGCAGAGTTTTATCCTTTCCTCTCTCATCCCTCAGTTCGACCTCATAGACGCCTGCGTCCTTCTTTGAAAGCTGTGTGGAGAAGAGTGAGAGGAGTTAGGGAAAGGCCTCAGCTGCGGCTGCAGCATACAGCAGACATTAAAATAGTTGTGAATAAATCAAACAGTAACAACAATTCCGAAAAGGCAAGCTTTTCTCCTGCGGTGGATGCTGCAGGTTAACAGGGACACCAGAGAAACAGGGGACAAGAGCAACACAGATAGAAAAAAAACATGAAACAAAGTGACTCAGCAAGAACTTATAAAGAAAAAAGCTCCAGACTTTTGGTTTGGGTGGGGTTTCCTCAGCAGCAGCTTTAGCAGGTTTCTTTATTCCTTCTTTTTCGCTCTTATTAACAAGCTGTAAATTAGACAGATATTGCAGTTAATGCCAGCGCCCTCTACAGCAGCGGCTTGGGAGATGCACCTCCCCTGCCCTGCGTGCACTAACACTGCTCACCCCCCTAGGATTCTTTAATCAAACCACAATTCAATCCAATTCAGGTTTCATTCTAGGCTGATTAAGGTAGGCCTAGCTTTGCAAGTTTGGCTGTGACGTTACATAGAATATAGTCATGCTACCAATGTGCAGTCAGAAGTGGATTGATTTCAGGTTTCAGGAAAATGATGACTTTATAAAACAAAGTTCACAAATGAAAGCACTATATATATAACACACAGTAATGAATGTAAAGTATACACTTGGAAAAAATAGTGGCTTTAAAGAGGAATTCTAAATATCTTTAATTTCTGCAAAATTCTGAATAACTGTAAAGATTCTCAAAGCCAAAACTTTCACGAAGCTATCTGGAACCCTTTACATGAAAACTCATCCAATGCTGGTTCCTATCACCATCAATGTGAACAATGCTGACTTTAAATAAACTGCTCTAAATAACTTTTTTTAAGATCTTAATAGCTTAATTATAAAACAATCTGGACAAATCTATGTAATTCCCAAAACATATAACTTAAAACATGTTTTCTGAAAACATGTACTATATAAATGTATGTCCACACTTTTCCCCCCATATGGAATAACAGCACAAACATTATTTTAAGAGAGCTGTTGGCTGCTCTAAGGCAATGTCTGATCTTTTATCTGTGTCCGTCTGGCAGAGAGGGAGAGTAGCTTTTAGCGTAGCGAAGCATAGAGCACAGCACCTAGCCAGGCTATTTATGGATTGCCTTCTCATCTAGAATCCACCCCACAGCTGCCTCACCTTGCCAATGTTGAAGGATAGCACTCCTTCGGCGATGCCAATCTTCTGAGCGTCCTCATCACCCTCCTCGATCTCAATTCCATCCTTATACCAGGTTATCTCAGTGTCGGCTTTGATATTTCCTACCTGCAGAGGAGAGAGTGGGCCACGGGACAGTGAAAGTGATCAAATATTAATCAGTTAGACCCGAGAAAGTGAGAAAAATCTATCATGCTTCGCTTAAAAACCCAGCCTGACCTTGCATTTCAGATATACGTCACATTCTGGGGTGACCTCGAAACTCAGATACTCCACAAAGTGAGGACCTGTATGTAAGAAGAGGCGGGTTGTTTCAAGGTTGTATATAGTTACTGTGCTAATGGGGTTTTACAATGCAATGCGTTCAGCATAGGCCTCTGCATACCTTGTTTCCTGACCCACTCGGCTCTCTCAAACTCAGACTTCTTCTGAATCTCAGCAAATTCTGCATAAAGAAAAAGAAACATTTACAGCTCTTCACTTCTTGTGCTGTCTCTTAAGGACCCTGAGGAAAAACATTTACTGCTGAGTCTTCCTGACAAGGATTTTGCAGCTTGACCTGCGAGAGGAAGTAAAGTATTAAATGAAAGCATCTCAGCAACTAGATCAGTCACTAAACCCTGCTAAAGTCCTTGTTCAATCAGTGTTACACGGACAAGCTCAGAAATGTTGTGCATACTAATAGCAGACCTAAGCCAGGCCCCAGGATATATTCAGCTCAGGCTCTGTTTCTTCTGATCTTATCCTGCCCTCTAGAGGACATACTAGATAACAGCAGTGAGAGCACAAGGCGATGGACCTGAGAGTTTCAATTGAACACAAATCTAAAAGAGGGGGCACTGCACCTTGTCCAATAAGTACCAGACTGGTCCGACCAGTTCCTTTGCCATCCACAAGGTTAAACGTGAAGGTTCCTTCATCAGTGACTTCCAGGGAGTCCATGAACATCTCAATGATGCCGGTGCTCTTGTCAAAGTTCATCGTGTATTTCTGATGAATGAAAAACACGAGTGAGCGAGTCTGTGAGAGAGGAAAACAAGATCCGAATTCATGCTGTTGTGCATACGGTGGGTTCGCTATACCTTTCCTTGAGTAATGATGTTGTCGTTGAAGACGTACTCCACTTGGCAGTTTGAAGTAAACTTGGCCACTTGAGCCCAGATACGCACACGTCCTTTCTCCTGAAGCTCAACGGCCATTTCGGATGTGAAGGGAATAACTGTGAGGTACAGATCACTACAATGAGCATTGCAATTGGTAAGCAACAGCCTTCACATAGAAAGATGGAAGGATATGACCATACTGAAGGAGCATGAAGCTGAAGGCAACACTTGTCATTGTTGTTGTTATTCTCTCCTTGGTGGGATACTTACTGGGGTATTGGTGTTCATGGCTAATTTCCAACAAGCGCTTCAGACCTAGAATCAGAATCAGAAAGCCATGCATTTCATTATATATATATATATATATATATATATGAGACATGAGAGCATCAGCTTTTTACTGTAATCTGCCAAATGTATTTGTTTATGTTGGCAGATCTATGTTATAGGTTAATGGGGTAAATAACCCAAAGCAGAAACTGGCAGTGAAAAAATGGAATCGGCCATAAAAATTCATGAATGGTGTATGTGGCAGTCTCAGCAGATATATTTGGGAAGAACTGTCAGTGTCTTATGGACATGGCTGAGGCAAATTAAAGCAGAGGATGGAATACACTGGCATCAGCCAGAGAGCTGAGGAAAGTGACTTACCCTCCTCTGTCAGAGTATAGCTGGCAGAAATTCCATCAGTGTTGGTAACCACACAGGAATAGGTACCCAGGTCCTCCAGTGAGGGGTCATTAAAGATGGCTCTGGATCTGACAACAGACATGTAGTAAGAAGACAGCCATGTAGGAACATAAAAAACATCTTTTTTTTAGTTAAAACTATTCTTTTTCTTAAACAAGTAACTCCAGTTAGTATTTCTCTTTCATAGTTTTGCACTTGACTAACTTTCCATCCACTTTCCTGCCCACTTTCCAACTGTCTGCTTTTACATCACATCTGGCAGAGCGAAGCCTGGCACTCGTCTTCACAAGCTAGCAGACAGCTTGCCACCACTTGTCTTCACACTAACGCCCACATGGCATTGTCAAGTCCCTCCAAGTGCTCATACAATTGCTAATCACCTAACACTGCCATGTGACTGGCAAAGGGTCTGTAGACCTTGCTAACAATAAAAAACAGGTCAGACTGATCGGCAAGAGCATGAAGTGAATAAATGGATGACAGTGTTAAACTTACTTTCCCCCGACTGTCTCAATAGTGAGGCGAGAGGTATCAGTGATGGCCTTGTAGTTCTTGGACCACAAAAACTGAGAACCTTCAGCCAGCTCTGAGCACTCAAAGATCATGGAGATCACGCCATCATCGTCCACATCCACCACAATCTCGTTTGTGCCTGAAGAAAGAAAAAACAGGCCAAGGACACAGCATTAGAAAAACTTTACTGTTGGCTGTCAGAGCCAATAGAAATGTGATGGGAAATGCAGACGTATTTTTAATAATTTTTATAACATGCCCTCGCCAACATTGACCACTTAGAAGTGCGTCATACCCACGTTACACAAGTGCGCACTCACAGTCAGAGGGTGAGGGGACAGTGATATTTATTTCCAAACACACTCGCCCTCAAAGAAGTTTAGACATAACTTCTGAATCATTGCTTTGTCTGACTGGAAGCTTTGCCTTAAAATCACTTATTGCTGTTGTTGTTATTGTTGTTGTTGTTGTTGGCTAGCAGGCTAGCAAAGTAATGAAGCTGTATGAGTAGTCATGTAATCTAAACTGAATGTTATTGTTCTAAAACATTAAAGCAGCGTTATTTATTAAAAGAAGTAATTTAAAGAAGTAACCACAAGAAAAAAAACAAGAATCAGGAGAAAAAACAAGAATGAAAAAAAAAAAAAAGTTTAAAAACTCAGAGGCTGTGAGAGTGTTTCAGACCACAGCATTAAATGCCCAGGTGTGGCTCGAGGTTTACAACTCAAAAATGCACTTGCAATCATCAGATTTATTTATGTGCACAACCGCTATTAAGAAATATTCCTCCATATGTTGCATGCAGTTACACATTTTCACCAAAGGGGTCTCCAAATTGCCAAAACTTACACAGTGTAGCTTTAAGCAAAGTAATTTACTACCACGACTCACAAATAGCTATGTCCGCCACTCTCTGTGTTTGAAATAGGAAATGTTTCAGGCCCTAATGATTCTGGGCAGGCTTTTCTGATGAAGGCCACACATGTGTTCCCTATATCCCTGTGCCTTTGCCTAATAAACTTCACTTTAGCTAATAATGTAATAGAACACTGTGTAAAAGACGGTGTTGAGGATTTCCACGTTACGACCAAGTGGATTAAAACTGGTATTAGAACAGGCAGTTTGGACTGGAACCGTGTTTGGCTACCCACCTGGCCGGGTCTGGGCGATAATGGGGCCAACGGCTTTTGAAGGTCCACCAACACCGACTACATTCTTAGCGTATACACACAGCTGATAGGAGGCACCATCCTTCAGCCCACTTATCTAAATCAGAGTAAAAAACAAATGTTAATATAAATAACTGAATAAATAATTTATTAATTTACATGAATTCATAAATTAGGCTCAGACTTCTGGTATATTCCTCATTGGAAATGGTATGTTCAACCACCTGACCTTGAATTAAGCACTGAGCTCAAAACAAAGATGACACCTCAAATCTTCTTGGTTGACATTACCAGACCTTTGTCTTACTAACTAACCTTCATGTAGGTATTCTTGGTGGATCTTTCCTGAACACCTCTCCATTTGCCCGTCCCCTCCTTGATGTCCACATAGTACCCAGTGACAGGACTACGCCCAGTGAATGTGGGCGGATCCCACAGCAGCACCATGGAGTCCTTTCGCACCTCCAGCACATGAAGGCCGTGAGAAGGTCCTGCATTACCCAGCCAGGACAGAAATAGTAAAGAAAAAGTGAACAGTCTGCAGTTTTCATGCTCTATTAATGTTCATTTGCTGAACTGAACATATTGGGGAGAAAATGAGACACTAAATTAACAATATAAACGTTATTCGACCGAGGTGCTCAAACTTAGACTGCCTCAGCTGACAGAATTACCTGGCACTGCGACTGTCCATTCTTTGCATTCAAAGGCAGTATTGGGGACAGAACCCTCGCTAATGCCAGACTGGTTAACTGCACGCACCTGGAACTCGTAGAACAGGTTCTCCTTCAGGTTCTCTACCTGTGCACAGAAGAGCAAAGGTTATTTCAAACATACTCTGTTCATCACATTCCACAAGATATTTCTGGGGCTTATCTCAAGGGTTTAAACTGGAGTTCAATGAAAATCAGGTGACCTAAAGGGGTCATTTACCTTGTAGGTGGTGTCAGTGACGGCCTTCAGGTTGATCTCGTGCCACTTGCTCGTGACTTTTCCTTTAACGGTCCTGTAGTCCAGGTAGTACCCCCTGATGTCAGCTCCCCCGGTCTTAGCAGGAGCTTTCCAGCCCAACACCATATAGTCACGCACACGCTCCAGCAAAGTCACAGTGGAGGGAGGTGAGGGGACCTCTGCACATGGGACAGCTTGAATGAACAACCTCCCAGCTCAAACAAAATTAAGGAAGCATCCCCCGACCCCCCCACTAAATAACTGTCCCACATGACATCCGAATTACAGCAATTGTTTGTCTGCTTTTGGTGTAGAGGCTAAATTCAGACCCAGCCATAATCAACTAGTGGCAGCATGCAAACATGTGCTCTAGAAACAAATACTCTGTGATCAAAAAAGTAATAAATGATACCAAAATTATGCTGTTGTTGTTAATCCATGATAAGCAAGACACTGTTTAAAGGTAGAATCAGTACTTTGAAGACATGTTTCTGATAGACACATTAACTGCTGTTAACATGACGACCACCATTCATTTATTCCATATCAGGTACAAAATATGTTTTTGTAGATCTTCCCATAGAGATTAGATATAATTCAATAGATAATTCACTTGCATAGGGAAGATAAAGATGAATGAGAAAACAGTCTTAAAACGCTTTTAAAAACAATAATATATAGTGACAACTAGAGCCCTAAAAACTGTGTTAGACTTGCTAGACCACCAAAACGGCCACCATCACTTAAAGCTTTCATCTTGAGAGAGAGGGGAAAATCAAACAAGCTCCACAAATTCATAGGTGTTTCTGTCCACCCTTCCACTGTGAGAGGAACAACAAGGAAACCGCTGATGTTCTCTGGAGCCCAGACCTCAGTATCACTGATGGTGTTTTGGAGTGCTTGGATTGTAAGAAGCAGAAAATGATATGCAATGTAGGAAAATATCCCTCCAATAAGAATGAGTGCTGTAATAGAAGATAAAGGATGGATACAGTAAATACAAACACATGTTCATATCAAGATAGCAAGCTTATACTGGTCGCCACCCCCACTGATTTTTGACACTGCTGTTCCATCCAGATTCTCCTGCATACAAGATCTAGCTAGTTTTTAATCTCCTCAAACAGATTTTATCTACCTTGAGATTTAAAAAAAATAATAATAAACTAAGATATAAAATGACAAACAAAGATTAAAATAATGATCAATGCTGATCTAAACATCTTTTAATGTTGACATTGTGGTAGATAAAAATTCTATAATAAACTAATTTACAATGGAGAACAAAAGAAAGTGTGTTGCCAACTTTGCCATCAGCAGCACAATATCAGGTCACGGTGCTCTTGCTTTCAGGCTAGTGGTTGAGGCTTCTGTGTAATTTTCAGATAAATGCATTTAACTGCTTTTATTTCAAATGAGAAAATGCACTTAACGGCTATTTTGAGTGAAAATGAAATGAATGCCTTTTGCAAAGTACTGTACATCAATCAAACTGTAGTAAATAACAGGAGGTTCTCATGCAGCGTAAACATTTAGCTCTGTTATTTTATCAGAATATATTAGTAAGCAGTAAATAAACAATCAAAAGGCATGCAGCATCCTGTTCTGTTCCGCTTTAATCGTCAGTTCCTCACTCAGAGACGTACGCTCATCCCATACACTGATCCCGTCTACTCACTGTGCTTTCCCTGCCAGCACTCTGGGGCAGGTTGGGACCCTCATCCCTCTCGAAAATTACCCTTCAGCGCGGTGAAGCAAGGACACATACCCCATGCCCTAGAGTCGTTAATGAAATACAGCAAGAGACACACAGCATGGACACGAGCAAACTGCATTACACAGAGACACAAAAGCCTCACTCTCCAGACTCCATTTGGCTTTGAAGTGCCATTACATCCTGAATTCAGGGCAGGTTAGTATTATTATCCTTACTGAGGCAATTTCACGGCTGGCTTGGTCACTCTTCAGAGCCTGTTTGTGCGACAGAGGCTTTGCAGTGATCAGGTTTTAGACGTGAACAAGACAACATGCAGGTCCCATATTGTGGCCATGCAGCAACTCCCATGGGGTGATGTAGTAACAGGCACGGCGGCATTTAAGGTGCAAACAGCATCATTTGGACGTGAAAATGCCTTGAAAAGAGCATTGTGGGCTGAGATGGTTATTCTGTGTTGAGGGGGTTTTGCAGGATCATGTGATAATGGTGAGATGATGGGTGAAGGGCTCAGAGGTGATGGTGAAAACTGATAGAAAGAACAGCTTAAAGAAAAGACATGTTATGTTACAGCACTGTTTTGAAGTTTTAGGCACCTAGGCATATCGTTTAAAGCCATGTGTCTTATCACTTAGTGTGTTTGTGCTTGTAAAGACACTATATTACAATATTAATACAACAAATGTGATTAAACATATCGTCGCTGTCCAATGAAAAACAAGTCTCCAAAATTGCAACTTTACAGGAGAGGACAAAATCATACTGTACTTTCAGTGTGAGTCAATGGAACCAGAATTTTTTCCAAGCTATTTTGGAGCATTTCTATTGGTCCATTCATCATGAAATGTTTACACAATATAAACAACCACTGACATGTTTAAATAATGAAGAAAACTCCAAAATGAAGATACATGTTTTTCATTGGACAGCGAAGATATACAGTCTTTTGAAATAATTGAGATGTTGTGAGATCATTTGAAGAACAGAGATTGGTTGCACATTTCTCTTCTACACCTCAAGCCATCCCATCTTAACATAATAAGGAACTGATTAGCCAAAAAGGTACTAGATAACAGCTACAGATAATACTGGGCTGCCACAAGGAGAGGTTTCAAATGACTTACATCACTTATTGTAATAATAGTGTTTTTATGAGCAGATAAACACATAATAAACAAAGCCTTTTAAAATAGAAATTTCAGGTCTGAAACTTGTGCACAGTACTGCATGCAGAAACAACATTACACTGTGTGGGGTAATAAAACGGAGCAATGGTGCAGTTACAAGGAACATGAGACCATTCATTCCCTCAGGCCTTTACCTCTGGTCATACTATCTGGACTTTAACTTCTCATTCTCTCCAGTTCATTCTCTTGCTATATTTAGGCAAGTGGTTCTCAACTTCAGTCAAGGGGACACACTGTACTGGACATTTTCAACTATTCTCTGTTCAGACAAACCTGATCCAGCTCAGGTTTTATGACTGACAAGCTGGATCAGGTGCATTGGTGGGAGGGTTAACTACTAGACTGCTATAGCTACTAGAGCTAGACCTGTACTTTGGGCTATAAATCTCAAAACTCAACCAAACAACACAGAGAAAAGCACTTATACTTTATTATGCTAATTCCTCCAAGGCTCCTTACAAGATTCCAAATTTTAGTGGTGCTAAGCTAACGCTGGTGCAAATCAACACTTTTGGCTATCCTAGATTAACAGACATTTTAAGCTTGTGAAAGAAACTTCATATGAATCTGGATTGTATAGAAGACATTAAAGGGGACCCCTTACATGTTTATGTACATGTAAAGGGTCTGTTTATAAAGTTGTAAAGCCTGAAGTTGGCCAGAAACCACTTTTCTCTGCTGCCTGAAACACCTTGTTGGAAATCCAGCCCTTTTCTCTGGTACAAGGTAACGCCCTCTCGTAACACAATACTTATTCTTCTCCTACCAGCAAGGTGGGCACAACGCAAAGCCACTACTGGAGTGGGTGACTAATCAGAGCACACTGGGAGGCAAAGCTTGAAGACGCCAACTGAAGCACATATTAAATAGGAAAACTGAGGAAAATGTAGATCTATTCTAGTAGACCCCCAAAAAATAAGTAAATGAACATAATAAGTCCCCCTTAACATGTATTGTGTGTATCCCTTTTCCTGTTACTCTCTTAGTAATGAGTCCCGACATAATCAGTTCCAACAAATGACTGAAACTTGGTTAGGTTTCCGTATTCACTGTCAGTGACTTCTAGAAGACCTAGAATGAGTTTTTCTTTTTAATTAATTGAATTAATAAATAAAAGACATCAAAATATTGATTTATTCTACTCACTTGCTAATAATACAGGTAGTTATACTAACATGTTAAGCCTCCTGTCCTGTTCCTGAATTCCTAACCAATAAGAGAGCAGTAATAAGCAAAAAGAGCAGCAATAAGAGATGTATCTGCATAGATAACATGGCAGAACTTGGGCAATTTTTCACTGGGCATTCTCTCCTAAGCGTTTAATAACCAACTAAAACTTAAACAGCAAAGACTTTAAATACAACAATCATTATGACTTTGTAAAATGAATAAAAATGAGATATGATTGTTTAAATTCCCAGACATTATGGCATGTGATACCTCATGGTATATCATTAAAACCAGTATACTATATATATATACTATATATATAAGTATACTATCCTTAGTCGGGGTAAGGATTACTAGAAGCGGGTGCAGGGTAGAGGGGTCCCCAGGACTGGTGTTGAGGACCACTAATTTAGAAATCATTCAACAGTGACTGGACTGGACTGGATTTAAGCCTGGATTAAAATGATGAAACTCACCAATGCTTGCTTTCACAATGCAGGCCTCAGACTCGCTGGAGTAGGTGCTGTAGCCAGCGGCATTCACTGCCTTTACTCTGAACACACAGTTATCATCAGTGTTCAGCCCGTGGCACACAAACCTGCAAACCACAGCACAGATCAGTTCAGGATATTCTCTTCAGCCGCACATATTTTGGCTTGGGGCAAGAATGAGAGGGCACACTGTGAAGAGCGCTTTACCTGCTTCCTTTGACTGGCTTATTGTTGCAGGGCGCCCACACGTTGCTTCCCACCACGCTGACCTCAATGTAGTAACGCAGCTCCTTGGCTTCCTTGGAGACACCCCAGGTCACCACAACAGAAGAGGCTGTGTTCCTTATGGCAACAACAGGCCCTGGAGCTGAGGGCAAGTCTGAAAGAGGCAAACAGGTTGTAGAGTGAGAGCAGAACCAAAACATTTTAAAAACTAAACATTTCTAAACAATCTTTTGGCATTGATGTATAGTTCTGATATTACGTGAAATATTCTTTGAATTTTAAACAACATTTTAACATTTTTTGAGGAACCTTCCACTGAAAGGTTCTTTATGAATGAAAAGTGGTTCCGTTTTGGCACTTCTATTTTGAGAAGGTAGATACAAATAAAAATCCCACTGATAAAACATGAAACAGATTAAATACATTACATCAGTCACATTTATAGTATATTGTCAATTTAAAAGCACAAATATCTAAACCCATGTATATAAATAAATTTAACTGTGACTATTTTAGAAAAGACATGAATGTTTTTCAGCCTACATTGGGGTCAGAGTGGATTTAAGATGGCAGACACAGAATGCTATTCTTTTCTACATTTGTTTCTTTTTTATTGTGATATAAGTCAGTGATGTAGTTCAAATGTAAATAGGAAACAAACAAGTGTTTCAGCTTGAGCAGCAGAACAGAGCATGAGCTTGCCCTGGCTCTTACCCAGCCTGTCTCCCACAGTAGTGGCCCCGGTTTCTTCAGATGCCTCTCCAACTCCAGCAGAGTTGCAGGAGCGCACACGGAAGTTGTAGGATTTACCCTCAGCCAGGTCGAACAGGGCGAACCGAGGAGACTTCACTGGTATGCCAGTGTTCACCCTCTGCCATGTCTCTGTGCCAACCAAACACTGCAAACACATATACAAACAGATTTAAGCACACAAACTGCTGCAGGCTGCATCCTGACAGCAAAAAAGATTTCAGGGGTTTGCGGCTCCTTTTTGGGGCTACATGAAACCCTTTTATAGAACGTCCGTCACCTTCCATCAAAGCAGTTAATTAAAAAAAACCTTTATAAAATGTTTTAGTCCATATCATATCATATCATATCATATCCTGTCCTGTCCTGTCCTGTCCTGTCCTGTCCTATCCTATCCTATCCTATCCTGTCATATCATATCACATCATATCATATCATATCATATCATATCATGCCCTATCCTAACATATCCTGTCCTATCCTACCCTGTCCTGTCCTGTCCTGTCCTGTCCTAACCTGTCCTGTCCTATCCTATCATATCTTATTATATCATATCATGCCCTATCCTAACCTATCCTGTCCTGTCCTGTCCTGCCCTGCCCTGCCCTATCCTATCCTATCCTATCCTATCCTATCCTATTCTATCCTATCCTATCCTATCCTATCCTGTCCTGTCCTGTCCTCTCCTGTCCTCTCCTGTCCTGTCCTGACCTATACTATCCTATCCTGCTCCCTGTAGAGAATGTGTAACTTGTTTTCATTTATAATTTCAACAAAACGTGATTTGACTAGGGGTCTTCACCTACCTTCTCCACATAGTACATGACCCCCTCATGTCCTCTCTGCACAGGCGGCTTCCAGCTGAGCACTACATAGCTCTTGGTGGCTTCAGTCACTGCCAGGTCAGTAGGAGCCCCAGGAACTACACCCACTGAGAGAGTGAATAAGCATGAGAGAGAAAGGGAGGGAGGGGGGGAGTGAGGAGTAGTACTGTTAGTTACCAGTTGGAGTCACTTTTACATACATATTTCAAGCCTTTTATTTGGCCCGTTGTTTAATTCCAATAAAGACAAAATTTCTTAAATGTGTAGTAAGCGATTTTAATCCAATACAGTTTTTTTTTCAAATCAAGACAAAATCTGCTCATGGTCCACTAACCGTCCATCCATTTCTGGCTCGGAAACAAACAAAGCGGTTAGAACTAAACCAAGCAACACTGCCAACCCATCAGCAACAGAGGTCGTTCAGTCTCGTGAACAGGACAGGAAGAAGCAGAGTGAGTGGGGGAGTCTGTATATCTGACATGTGTGATGCGCTAAACTCGACACATTACTCGACACAAGTTTGTTAGCTCAGTGTTGTTGCCTTGGCACTTTACACGCATGAATTTGTGGGCTGAAACTTCAGGAGGAGCACTGAATGGAGGAGAGGGGGTTGTTTTGCTGTTACATGTACAGCACTTGGTGGATACACTTACAGTTTACATTTACAGAGTGAGGCTAAAGCTGTGTTAGGAGTCTTGCCCAAGGACTCTTATTGGTATAGTGTAGGGTGGCTCTCTGGGTGGGGAATCGAACCCCAGGGTACAGCATAGAGTAGTTTAACTCAGTACACTATACAAACCACTCTGTTGCTATTGTGTTCAGTTCTTCTCTAGAATCGCTAACTGCACATTTTTATTAGGTATTTATTAATGTATTTTATTTTTTTGCTTGTATTCTTTGATATCTTACTTGTTGGGTCTTCCTCTGTGAATCTGATCATGCCAGTCCATGGAGCAGAAGGACCAGCTTTAATAAAAGGAGAGAGATGCTTATTCATACTTTAATCTATTCATATGGTGTTATAATATCATTGTATTGCCACACCACATTGTATTGCCTCTCACCTCTCATGCGGATGCGGTCTGAGGGGTCCATGGCCACCACAGGGTCAGAGACTCGTGAGGGGCGGCTCACTCCGGCTTTGTTGAGGGCGCTCACTCTAAAGATATAGGTGCGCCCCTCATTGAGCCCTGTGACGGGAAAGCGGGCATACTTCACTGGAGTGTCGTTACACTGAGCCCAGTGATGGGTGCCAACCTCACACCTGCAAACACATGAAACAATAAATAAACACATTTACACAATATCCCCTGTACTGAAACGTGATCAGTGAGCTAAGGCATGTTTGGAGTCTGAAGTTTGTTTATTTAGCTATTTCTAGGCTAATGTGGCTAAGAAGTATAAAGCTTATATGCCACTAAAGAGCCTTAATCATGACACACCCCCCACCAAATCACAAGTAATGCCACACAGGCGTACTTTTGTACAATAGTTACTTTTTGTATAAATAAAGGTTACAAAAGCTATGTAATGGCCCGCTACTGGTTAGCAGGGGCCTATAGGAACTCATGATGCATGGCCATGCTAATAGCGAAGCCAGAAGGCTTCACATTTATGTTGTTTATTGTTGTTGTTTGTTAGTTTTAGTTGTGGGGATATGCTTATTGCGACACTTTGTGTCTGTATTCAGGTTCAACTGATGTGTTTTGTGCGTGAATGAGGTCACTGCTAGCAACCTGTGGTTAGTGGCGACCTTCCTCGTGAGTTTATTGCTCTGCATGTGCCTTTTTGCTGGTGTACCTACTCGCAATATCCTTTGGCTGCTTCACACATGAGTTCAGACTGAGCTGTATGGACACTGACCTGTCTATAAAGTAGCCCAGAATGGGGCTACTGCCCTCGACTGCAGGCTGCCTCCAGGTGACCACCACATAATCCTTATTAGCATCATGACACCGGACATCAAGAGGAGCAACAGGAACCCCCTCCACCTCCACATCAGCATCTGACACACACACACATATACACACTCAACACTTTACTCAGTGAGGTCAGGTCTAATTATAGACAAGTAAGTGACATGAATGGCCTCTGCTCTGTGACCACACCTCTGCTCTGCTCAGTCATAGGAGAGCGTATTAGGAGCCCATAATATTCCAAACATACAAGTCAACAGCACAGGGTTCTATGAACAAAGTTCATAAAGTGTGAGACAGCTCAGAGATAAAAGTTAGAAATGTTTTAAGAATTAAAGTTAACGTATGATCTCTTTCACTGGTATCTCTTTAGAGACTTCAGCCTGATATAGCAGAAGCATTCCTCAAGAGAAACCTAATACAGGGTTGGTCTGCTGCTTAAAGACACAGCACATATAAAGACAAGATACGACCTAGTAGGAAAAGTATGAATTAAAACAGACAGCAATGATTTGCAAATCCTTTTGACCAGAATATTTTCAATTATCTTTTTTTTTTATCTGTCTAGTGTTGGCTCTGTCGTACTACACAGACACACTGTTGTAACACCTGTAGATTGCAGCTTTATTATTGTCCTGCTGAAACAAGCAGGGATGTCAATTAAAAAGATATCTTGACGGCAACATATGTTGCTGCAAAACGCGTATCTCTCAGCATTAATGGTGCCTTGACAGGTTACCCACCAACACCATCCATACCTCAACAGATGCTGGTATTTGAACTTTATGTTGGTAACAATGGGGATAGTCTTTTTCCTCTCTGCCTGCAGAAAACAATCTTTTATTCCCAAAACAAGTTTAATACTTAGTAGAATCTTTAGTAGAGGCTTTCCTAATCTTATTTATTTGTAACTTAACACTCAAAGTGAAGCAGTCTGAAGGCAGATTTGCTTAGCAGGTTTGGCTCTACAGGTGAGTCTATAAGATCTCTGTCATATAATTTCATATTCGTATACTGCAACGATGGAAGTGCTAACTGTAATCACTAATGTGTTTGCTTAAGGTCTCTTACATAACACTGCTGCAAAAGGAAAGTTCAGCCTTTACACTGCCCCAGTCCCAAATCCTATGGAATGTGTTACAGGCAAAAATGGATAAGGTTGGTATGGTAAACCACTAAAATTTTTGTGATGTATTTAATTAAAAGGCTATAAAAGGCAGCTTTCAAATCACTGCTTTCTGTTTTATTTGCATTAAACTGTAATTAAGAGCTCATGTTAATGAGTATCATACATTACACTGGTAATTCCTAACTAACTCAAGATCTTCATGGCATTCACATTGAGCTGATGGGAATGTAAGAATCAGATGAACCTGGCTCATGTTTGTGTCTTTGGCCCTGAAAGGCACTGTGACAGATGTAAAGTTGTAATAAGCTTCACCTCTGACGAACACGTAGGCAGAGTGGCTGTCAAAGCCGGACTTGGTATTGATGCGCAGGGTGTAAAGCCCCTCGTCCTCTTTGTTGAGGTGGACCAGCGTCAGAGTGGCTCGCTCCCCACTCCAGTGCATGTGCACCCACTTGGAGGGCGTCAGGAGGACACCTGGTTAATAGCAAAGAGATCAGTAAATGGGAGTGAATGGACAAGTAACTCTACCACTGTAATGAGTAACACAGATACCAAATGTAAATAGTTTGTACATAGGCACGGGAAATAACTACGCAATATTCAGAGACCACCTTTCATTGATTTAATTTACAGATTTAATATATTATATTATATTAAGTATATTCCACATCTCAGACGTCCATGTTCTTCTTTTTGTGCAATGGCTTCTTAACAGCTATACATCCTTTCAGATTCATGTGGATGCTTTTAGATTTAATATTATCCCTTGTTGTCTATATCTTAAGATTTCCCTCAACTGCAGTTGAATAAAGGAGAGGGTGGTCTCTGAGACTTGTAATAGCAGTACTCAGTAGTAATCTGAGCTATGCATTTAAGGGATAAAGGTATTTTGCCCTACAATAACATCATCATTTCTAACATAGTAATTAGAATCAACATAATTGGCTACTAGGCTAGAAAGACCTATTGTTTGTAGTGTTTATACTTTTTTCATACTTGTCAACAACTTATTTACAAGTATTTACAAGTTGACGCCATTATGAAACAATACAGACATGCACACATGCCAGAATGATGTATTAATGAAAGGCAGTCTTTCTATCTTTCCTAGAGGCCGAGAATCCTCAACATGCCACATACAATTGATATTTTCTTATGACGAGCTTCTACCCACCATTTCTGTACCAGAGCACATCAGGCTGGTAGCGCTTGACAGTCGGGTAGATGACGACAGTGCAGCCCAAGCTCATAGTCTCTCCCTCCCGGCCGAAGGCAACTCCAAACTTGTCAATAATGGTGGTCCTGAAGGTGACACCATATTCAGGACTGTAGCCATCTAATCAACACAAGAGAGTCAAGACCTTTAACACGAAGCATCTAGTTTAAGTGACTATACAGTTTGACTGAATGCATAAAATATCAAAGTTTCCTATAATTATTTGTAGCCAGACTTACGGGGTCTCTCAGTAACTTCTTCATCTTTAAATCCTTCAAAACAAGAATGCAAATGAGCATTGTTACTGTACAGACTGCAATTATTAAATGACTAATCAGCTGAAGACTTTAAACACTGCCTTTTCTATTAGAATCAAAACAGCGCTTCTCTGTCTCAGCCGAGCTCTGCTGTTCCTCACAGCGCTCAGACCTCAGTGCTTTGACAGCTTTAATAGACAGCAATTGTCCTTGTCTGTGATTTTAGTACCATTAGTCACAGCAGGGTCGAACCAGTGTCATGTCACTGACATTGCCTTGTAGATTTCTCAAGAGTGCTCCCAGTGACAAATACAGTCCTACCACATTAATTACCAGATTTCAGGAAAAGTTCCCAACAGACCAAACTGTTCAACACACACTCATCTAAAAAGTAAATTCTGACAATACCATTCCAGCATTAACAAGTCTGGAAGAGTCACAACTTCTTAAAGTTGTTAAGATTCAAGCCTAGAATATATCTATTGAGCACAATGACTTAATTTATTGAAAGTATTAAACCAATTTAAAGCCCTCAGGGATTTTAAATGGATCGACCAAGGGCTGAGATGAAGACGCTCTTTATTGCCCTATTTATTACCCTACAAACAACAAATTATACTATAAAGAGATTCTATAGAGCAAGGTTTGTATTGTTTTCCAGAGATTTACATAATAAAAAAATACTAATGTCCACTTTTTTTAATTCACGTTTACATCATCCCATTTGACCAGGGACACTCAAACCTCTTCAAACGATTATAATGGTTTTAAAACTTATTTTTAACACCATGTTGTATATACACTACACTCTAATATCTCTAATATACCATTTTATAAAGAGAATATGAATTGAGGAAGTTATAAACAGCATAAAAAGATGTTTGTTCTGTCATTGGGTGACGGGGTGGGGTTGGGGTAACTTTGCCCAGCTTTGACCCCCTAGACCACACATTCAGCAACCATGCTCTATAACTGAGGCAGTGATGGGTCAGTATAGCTCCTCTTTTATAATAGGCTTCTCTCTCAGCTGGTCTGTGAATTCCTCTGTGCTGCTCCGTGGGGGAGCTGATCTACCCCCATCCCAAATGGACAGTTCTGTACAGCCTCTACATTCAAGAGAGCAGGTGGGACTGTTACAGGTTGGTGAATATTTCTAACAGATGGTTCCTCCTGATTGGACAGAACAGATGCAGTTTTGGTTCAAACAATAACAGTTTACTCAACATGAAAGTAGAAGAAACTGAGAAGACGAGAGGAGGACAGGGGCAGAGAGAGGAGGGAACTTGGAGCTTTGCAGGGGGTCTCCTTTAAGATTGTTCACCTGTGGCTGTAGCTCTCTCTCTCTCTCTCTCTCTCTCTCTCTCTCTTTAAATTGGATGCATGTTGTTCATAATCCCACCTGTGTTACCTTAAACCAATGCAATGCTTAAAGTGCCCATATATTACATTTTCCTTTTTCTGTGTGTTTTATACAAAAATATTCCTAATAATTTTCTTTATTCCTTTTTCTTACCATTTAGGTAGATATATGATAATTATCTATTTTCTGATTGGCTGCCCTGTATTGTGCATTATGCAAAAGGCAGTCAGATCCATAACATTCCTTATAACTTAGAAATAGGTGAGTGTAAACTGCTGTAGGCTTGCATGGACTGGAAAGGGAATATGTTTTGCAACGTTAAGAATGTTTGCACACTACATTAAAAGTCTGTTTTAGTGATATGGTCACTCTAATATGCTAAATTAAAAGCAAAACATCCTGCATGATTTTAATGCTCCCCACTTTAATGGTAAAACTTTTCTGTCCCTCACCATTATAGTAACATCGATGTGAGATCATAGCCAAACACTGCCTTAGGACTCCATCTCCAGCTTGTGGTAAAAATAATTGGTTGCAATATTCATATTTTATTAATATAACGAGTCAAACTTCAGATGCCAAAGCTAATTAACTAGAATTGGGTAAAGGGAAAACTACACACCTCATACAGTTCCTGGACATGACTTGTTTATGAGGTCGACTCATAGACATTCACAACAGTAATTTCAGCACGAAACCAAAATCACACACCTGAACTGTAGTGCACATACTAGACGATAAGAAAATATATGTGACCTACTTTTAATGATGACTGAGGCAAATGCAGAGCTCTCGCCCTTCACGTTAAGAGCTGAGATGCGGTACTCAGCAGTGTCACTGAAATTACACCTGTAGAGCACAAGAACAATAACATTCATTAAATATAAACATATAACTCACCCTAACATACATATTAATCCCACTCCTTTGGTCAATTGAGCAACCCACAACATTTTATTAATAATAATAATAATAATAATAATAATAATAATAATAATAATACATTTTATTTATATAGCGCTTTTCAAGAAACTCAAAGACGCTTTACAAACAACACAATACAACATACAATCGTATAAAATATATAAAAAGTAAAGTAAACAAGCAAAAGCAGAAGGACATACACAGAAAGAAATGAAATAAGAAAAAAAATAGAAAAGTACAAATATAAACAAGGTATGACGTTACAGATTAAAAACAGATCTGAAAAGGTGGGTTTTGAGGAGAGACTTTTTTTTAGACAGATCTTAGCAGTCTCTTATGGATTTTCTAAGACATATATCGTCGCTGTCCAATGAAAAATAAGTATCTCCAAAATTGCAACTTTATAGGAGAGACCAAAAACTTACTTTACTTTCAATGTAGGTGAATGAAACCAGAATCATTTCCAAGCTATTTTAGAGCTTTTCTATTGGTCCATTCATCATCAAACTTTCATACTATGTAAACGGCCATTGTCGTGTTCAAATGATGCAGAAAACTCAAAATTGGCAAAAATGGAGATACGTGTTTTTAATGGACAGCGACGATATGCAAAACACGTAAAAGTTTGACCAGTGCCACACACATCAAATCTCTTACTTCTTGATCTCCAGGGAGTGAATGTTGTAGTTGCTCTCAATAGTGTACTTCTCTGGGTGAGCCCTGGCGTCGATGAGCACATTGTTTTTGTACCTTGAAAGTGAGCAGTCACGAAAGAGAGAAATAAAGTAAGCATCCGAAACCAATTTTACTTACGATTCGGTCTTTATTTCAGCCGATGATCATTCGTTATACAATTTCCTATTTCCTATTTATGTTCTGTGAGAAAGCATTAATTCAGCCGTACTCTGTAGTAGAACTCTCTAGTGTGTTGTTTTTAATAATCAGTGACCGGCTAAACTTTAACCTGTTGCTTTTACATTAAGGAACCCTCACCAGGCCACGCGTGGTTTGGGCCAGCCAGCCACAGTGCAGTGCAGCGTCACGCTCTTGCCCTCCCACACCGTCTGACCACGCGGCTTCACTGTGAACTCAGGAGGGTGGGTCAGGCTGTCCGGGTTCATCTTCTTCTGGAACTCTTGCTTCTCTTGCATCTGCAGTGAGGACCAGAAGAACAGCAGCATGGATCCTCTCCATCCATTAAACCAACTCAAACAACCTCTTATACATGAACAGTGCTATCAGTGTCTGCTTACACATCCTATGATGAGAATTGGCATTATTAAAATAGTTGGGATCAATGTTTTTAGCCAATTTTGTTGCATATACGTATATTTACATATAAGTAAAATTACTCCAAATGTGATGCCAATGGTGTGCAACCTTACAGCATTCTATTAATTAGTAGGAAGCCCTACACAATAATTGTAACTGACACTGAAATTATAAAACATGCTGTATATCTTACAAAAAGAACTGCATCAAAGTTTAATGCAGACAACATGTCAAAAACAGTGCCAATATGAGATTACAGTCTATTAATGAGTTATACAGTAACTACACAACAAATCAATGCAAAATTCAATCATTCAGAGTTGTGAAATTCTACATTCGGAATATTTCAAACACATAAAGAAAGATGGTTCTTCAAGGGCTCTTTGATAAAAGTAACGGTTCTATAAAAAACATTTCATGCCTGAAGTCCTTTGCATGGTGAAATGGTTCTTCAGACTGATGTAGATATGTGTTATATGTGGTTTTTCAACTTTATATCACCAGAAAGGGTTTGACAACAATGAACCATTTTTGTTCTACATAGAATCATTTCTCAAGGCATGAAATGTTCCTATATAGAACTCATGGTTCTAAATAGTACCAATGTCTTTACTTATATTGAAGAACCTTGTTTTTAAATGTGTTCTGGGTCTGAATGCAGGGTAGTGGTAACAGAAGCCACAGAATGTTAATACACAGTAGGATACCAAATACTTTGATAAGCTGTGATAAGCTTCTGGCCTGAAGTGTGCTATTTTTGTAAAGCCACCACGGTGGAGAGATACATACACCGTGTTGTAAAATAGCTAAATATCTTGTTTGTCAATTTGACCACTACTTTTCCATTATTAACATTACGTATATATAAAAAAAGCTATTTGTGGGCAGCAAATAAAACTATTATATTTGCACCGCAGACACTGTGAGCCTGTGTACTTCCTTTTACCACCACTGTAAAGAAATCAAGGGCTTGTAAGTTTCTCTTCTGTGGATCATTTTACACTGGGCCACTGTGAGTGTCCAACTTGATGACTGAATTATGTGGAAATGTAGAAAAGTGGAACTGCCCTTCAAGTCTAGGCTGTATGCATTATTACTGTAAATCACATAAAGCTGTAACCTTTTTGCCCAGAGCCAGACGTTCAGCAGATTCCCTCATGCTTGTGCTGCGGCTCTTCTTTTCCACTCTGAGCTTGTAATCAGTGTCTCTGGAGAAGAGGTTCCGCATGACTACGTAGCCCACGCCCTCCTCCTTCACCTCCTCCTGGGTCTCCATCAGCTCCTGAGTGGCTAAATGACTGATCACACAGAACCAGCTGTTTAGTTGTGGGAAATATGAGCGCAAATAATTTATCTAGAACTTCGCATATGAGAAACAGTCAGCTGTACGTGTGCTTGGGGAAGACTTCAGTAATAGTAAGTTCCTATGGATGCGAGTGACTGCCAAATGCCACAAATGTAATGTAGTTGCTTTGATCAGATGTAACAGCAGTCAACTTTTTAAAATCCAGTATAATTAATTGTTTATAGAGTTAGGACCTATTATACTGTAACTAATATAAATTATTGGTTGACTATAGTATACTATGAAACGATGTGTAATCATAGGAGAGAGGAGCTGAACTAGATCAAAGGATTAAATATGTAACTTTAAACACGGTAATGAAAAGTGATAGAGTTTATAATTCTAATTTAGTCTACAAGAAGAAAATTAACCTCCCCAATGTCAATCACAAAGTGTTTAGTGATTTATAGCCCACCCCACTTAGTACATGTACCGCTGATGTACAGCACATTAAAACAGGTGCAGACTGGAAGAATCAGGTCAGTTTCTTGTGAAAGATCTTAGAATTTTGAATTTTATGGTAAATAACTGTTATTGGTGAGTGATTTTGGGAAAGTGGGAAAGCAGCCTGTCTCTCAATAATACAATAATGGATGCAGTAACTGTACGTAACTGCAAGCACAAAACCATGTCTTTACCCATCTTTCTGCATTAGTCACCTGCTTCTAAAGACCGGCACCACGTATCCAATAACCTCTTCCTCGGTGTCCACTGCCAGATGGCGGCGCTTGTCTTTTTTGGACAGGGTGCTAAGCTTCTTCTCCTGCTTCTTCCTCGTGGTCTTCACCCTGAAGAAGAGCTGACATTAGTCAGCTCACAAACCTACTAGTCCGAACAAGCAGCAAAATCATATAAAAAATATCATTATAAAAACAGCACAGCTTCAGATGTACCAGGACACAGGTCACCGTTCAGCAGTATTAATAGGAATGAGAAGGACTTTAGTAGGTTACATGGTAACAATGTTAGAGAGGAGACTTTAATGGGATTATATAAAAACAAAGCTTTCAAAGCGTCAAAGGAGCAAAACAGCACTCAACAGTGAAGTTACTTCACAACATACAGGGAATGAAGAAGGACTTTCTAACTTGCCTACAGGCAACATAGCACATCAACTGCAGCGTTCTGTCATTAAGAAAAACCATTCAATTCAAATTGCGCTAAACAAAACAAGTTTGTTTTTGCTGTTGTCACTCAAGGAGCTTCCAGTGAGCATCTCCAGCTAAGCACAACCACTTACCATCAATCACTCTGAGTGCAAAACAACTTAAACGTTCCATTGTCTGAAAAACAATCCAGAATGATCAAAATGTTTTCCTTGCTTTGTAAATTACATTTCAACTCCTATGAGCCTCGAAGAAGCTCAGCCACTCAGCTCTGATCAAGACCAGTGTTTCTTAATTCTGCTCCTGGCTTCACTGCCCCAGCCCACCTGATTCAGCTTATGAAGGGCTTCTTTATCGGTTGATGAGCTGGATCAGTTGAATCAAAGAATACTTAAAACCATGCAATGCTGTGGTTTGCCAGCAGCAGGGGACCAGTAGTTCCGATACCACTAATCAGCTAATTAATAACCCCTCACTGAGTTAAACTCACTACTCCAGGAGCCCTTTAAACAATGCTGGCACAACATGCGAGCGACAAAAAGATAACCCCATAGGCATGTAGACGGCCCTCACATATTTCAACCAGCCAGGAGTATTATGGGCTTCCGATTGCTGACATGATTAACTGTGGCCCACAATGCTCTGCAAATCTCTGGGGAGATCCAGTCTCTTCATCCCTTGTATTGTCGCAGCTTATCTCTGGACTACAGTGGCCTCCAGCCTTAACATTCTTTTTAGGAGGAAACACAGCTATGCATCATTGTTTACTTCATGTAGCATTAAACTAGGCATATTAGCCTTGTCGCACCAAATCCTAGGGATAAAATCTCATCATACTAATGAACGTTAAAGTTAAGAATATTGGTTCCTTCTGCTATGAAAGTATTTTACAACAGTGATGAGATTAAGAGCACATAGCAGCAGACTTACATGGGGAACAGTGTAATGAAGATCAGCCAATTAAACTAAGCGAAAAAGCAGCTGTGAACTGTGAAAGTCATGGTTCGGATCAGCCAGCTTAGTCTTGCCTGCTCTATCCCCTTCCTTCATAGTCAAACAGATAACATGTTTTCTGGGTGAGAGTGCTACAATATAATAAAGTGAAGCAATATCAATATCTGCAGTACACAATGACCTAGAATCCTCCTCACTCCTCCACGTTCTTGGAGCTTAACCTGCGGAGAAGCTGTACAGTTTTTCAGTACAGTAGGGCTCCTCCTGAGCCTCTGTGATCCTGTGTCCCAGGAGCTGCAAATAGCCCTCAGCTCCCATTAATAAACTTGGCTCACTGCAGCAGAGAGAGGCTCAAATTCTTCCTCCCAAAGGGTCATGGAGAACACTTCACAGCATTGAAACAAGGTGTTTTCACCGGGACAAAAGCAACCTGACCTCATATCGCCACGCTGCTATCTCAGCGTTCTCCAACAACACAATAATATTAACCTACATTCAGCCAGTGATAATTACTCAGCTTTAAGAAGCAATAATAGTTTTTTTCCACTCATACAATAAGCCTTGTCTTAGGCTGGAAAAGGTTTTAAAGGGTTTCAGTGCTGGAGGAGTTCTCAGGGAGTGTAACTGTGTCCTTAAACTAACTAGCTGACACAGTTCCTGCAAAACCATACCATCACAAGAACACTACCCAACAGACCAACAAAGCTTGCTTGTAGGAAAGAATCTACCAACAAGTATCTCCATGGATCAGCTTTAAAACTGATTGTGCTTTGAATCACAAAGCTGGACAAACAGGAAGCTCAGATATGAAAGATCTGACATGAAATGATAATAATGGGAGAAATCTATGCCCTTTTTTTTCATTAGCTACAAGTGTGCCTGTAGGACAGTGATTTCCAATCCAGTTCTCAGAGACCATCGTAAAGTCCACATTTGGAACCAGCACAACTAGGTACCAGGTGTTCGGTGTTCTTCGCCTGAATCTGCTGTGCTGGGAATTGAGATGAAGCAAATAGGTGGACCATTGGTGGCTCTCTGAGGACTAGACTGTGAAACAATAGATGAGAAAGTGTTGAACACAGCATTAAGCTTAGTTAGGAGTATCCATATGAAGCATCTAGGACAAGGGAGTCTAATTCCAGCCATGGAGTCCTGCACAGTTTGCACACCTACTAAACCTAGTAGCAGTTGAGTGGAATCAAGTGACCAAACTGTGCTGCACACAGGCGCATCTAGGAGATGTTAGCAAAGCGAGTCTTTTGATCAAAGCGCTCTACGAGTAAAGCAGAGTGAGGTAGTTCTCCAGGAGCCAGCATAGAAAAGCCAAAAGCATAGCGTGGCCTCTTCTCTGACTCTTCTTACCCCTTGCTGCTCACGTGAGAAGCATAGGACTGTTGGCTGACCGAGGACAGCGAGCTTCGGTGGTAGCAGCTTTCATAGTGCGTCTCGAGGTTCCGCTGCTCCTGCTGCTGCACTTGCAAGGATCCTGACATCCTGAATGGATCGTGGCCGTGCGCTTTCTTTCAGACTGTCCTTTCCTTCTCACTTTGTGGCTTCAAGTACAACGGCCATGTCATTGAGGGTTAATTCAATGGCATTTAGAAAAAGGCATGAACCCTTACACTCAAAAGCTCACATAATTATCAGAGGTGGGAGAGAACTAGTCATATCTTTGGTGTAGATACAAAAGACAACTTGCTAAGTGTATTTAAAAGGTAAGCCTTTTGTTTAAAGTGAGTTACAAATGTATGTGTTTAATTTTATGCTACCTTGCTGTTGCAATTTAATGCACAGTAAAGTTTTATTTCAGATCAAATAGATACCAAGATGAATAGAAAAGCACCAACAAAAAATCTAGTTCTTAATAGTTAAATACTTCTGCTTGAGTCTCAGGTAACAATACCTGTATTTCACCTCTGGTAATTAAGATAACATGTAGGCCTTGCGAGAAATTTAAGCTTAAAAAGATTCTGAAAGTGGACCAAATTCTGAATGATCACTAGAACTGCACCACACTTAAATTACATTTTCATTAAGTTTAAAACGCTGAATATACAGAGAATTGCATTCATGATACAACCTGAAACTGGATATGGACAGTAAAGAAGATTCACATTTACAGCATGTACATTGTTTAAGGCTGGAAAAACAAGTAGCCATAATGATCAGAATAAACAACCATATTCAATCAACACAAAAGCAGAAACTGAAATCACCCAGCTGGGACACCAGAATTTCAAAGCTTGCTGGTGAAAAAGCACTACAGTCCCTGAAGTTATACACTGGGCTCAACACGATATGGGCTTTAGTCACCAACTTCAATTAACATTATGTCATAGGCCTAAATTACACTACAGCAAATTTAACGTATGTCCAGATTGGATTACAGATCAAGGAGGAGTCGATTTAAACCAGGCTCAGCTTCTGAAATGTAGAAAATCATTCAGAATAGACTAAAAGCTAAAAACATTTACAGGCTTGTGGGTGATCGAGATGATTGAGACAACACATTCAAAACATATCAAGGCAAGGCAACTCCTTCATTTGCTTATCTTGACTCTAGTTAACCAAGCTTTCCATATGAAAGAAATGCAGGTCCTTACCAAACTCCAAATTTTGCAGGAAAAAGAGAGAGAAGCGGCTCAACTCCAAAAGTAGCCAAAATCCAGGCAAGGCGTGCGGGGCAGCCGACGACAGGACGGTACGGGACTACCCAGAACAAAAATAATGCTGCCACTCGGCAGAATGCAGCATACAGTCGCGACCTTGTATGGCCAGCAGGCCTGTTAAATATAGCCCGGGCTGGAGGGGGAAGGCCATGCTTACAGACAGCCTATAAAAGAGGACAGGACTGTGGGACCCGCCAACTTCAACCACACTGCACTAAGTTAGTTTTACACAATATATGTTTTTGCAAAAGGACAAACTAACCTGTACAATAAAACTCAGAACTAATTTAGTCCTGTGGGACCCCCCAGCCTGGCCACATTTTTGCTGCGTTCCATTCCCACACATAAGTCAGGTAATCAGTGTTCTAATCAGTGCTTTATTTCCAGGTCTATAAGAAAATACCACATGTTCACCCACAAGTCCTGTGAAATAAAACAAAATTAAACAAAAACAAATTGCAAAATCACAGTTAATCATTGTGGCAATTCAGTTACTGTGCAGGAGAGTGACACAATCACAGTCTATCTATCTATCTATCTATCTATCTATCTATCTACCTATATATATATATATATATATATATATATATATATATATATATATATATATATATATATATATATATATATAATAGACACTGGTTTGTTCATCCGCTTCTCTTTATACTTTGTCGCTATCATCCTGTTCCTCAATCATCAGCACCCCCTACCACTAAGCAGGTACTATTAGGGAGGTAGATAATTCTGGAGGGTAAGTGTGTGTTGTGCTGGTATGAGTGGATCAGATACAGCTGTGCCGCTGGAGTTTTTAAACACTGGGGTGAGAATAGTTCATCAACCAGGCAGCGTCCTGTGAACTGTGATGAAGGACGAGAGCATGACCAACACAAACTGTGCAGCAACAGATAAGCTCTACGAGGTTACTGGACTGGCAGTGGACACTGTGTTTAAAGCTCCAACAGCCCAGCTGTGTCTGATCCCCTCCCACCAGAACAACACACAGTAACACACCACCACCACGTCAGTGTGACTGCAGTGCTGAGAACAGCCCACCAAATAACAATAAGTGTAGATACAAGGAGGTGTACCAATGAAGTGAAGTGGCCAGTGGGTATCTACACTGCAACCTACAGTCAGCATTTCAGAGAATGTTACATCTCTTAGTTATACAAACTCAAGTGCACTTTTATACAAACTCAATGCAAAAAAGGTCAAAATGAATATGACAAGCAAAGAAAGAGGATGTATCAAATTGTCCATTTTTATTTCTGAAACAGCAAATATCAAAATGATAGAACTGATATGTGATTGTTTACATAATGTCTATAGTATGCTCTTAACCAATCTGTGACTAAAACATCCAAAAATGAAGAGCTTTGAATTTATATGGGGAGAAAATATGGATGTTCCTGCCGCGTGGAAGCCGCGTCATAGCCTGATTAGCACTAGTTCTTCATCTGCTTCCGTTGTTGAGAGGGTTATTATTATAAAATAGGTATGAATTCTGCCACTTACACACTTTTTTAAAAGCCTATTGATGAAAACAAGTTACTTTTATGGTCATCAACAAGGAATTAAAACAAATATCTGCCTGTAGTCTGTCAAAAGTTTGCAGATGGCAATGTTAGGACAATATAAAACGAGCAAAAGCACATACTACTTCAACCCAACCTACTTCATCAAATTTCCATTTTACTCCATGCTGGGTTGCATCCCACTCTCCCACCTGCAGACTGTTTACAGAACAAGTGAGGAAGAACTTTGATTCCCCTGTGAACCTTAAATTCCGAGGAAAGTATTTCACTTCATTTGGAGAGGAGAGAAATCACAATGACACGTTACAGGACATCTGCCATGTGTCAGCTACAGTCTTTCAGTGAGCAGGCTTTTCAGGGACAGATGCTTTCAGGGAGAGCGCAGATGCTTGCTGAGATAACTGGCATTTTACGGATTTGAGTCAGTGAGAAGAAACAGCTCAAGATGATTACCAAAGTGCTGATGCATTCAGACGTAACCCAGACTACACCCTCAGACAGAGAGCCCCTCTAAACTTTTCAACAAGTGATTTACTGATACTTCTGCAGACATTTCCATAATTATGAGCTGTTGCCCTGAGAAGGAACAAAGCCTGTGTAGTGAATTGCACTACACATCATCGTGTTCGTCTTTAACGCTCACTTACATTTCAAAAGTCTGGAATCCCACTTCACTGATATACGACTGATTTAATAAAAGGTTACATTTCTTTACATGCTCAATACACTTTGTCATATATGACAGTTTGATTATTAAGAGGACATACAGAACAAAAAAAAAACAAAACAAATGGACAGTTTCCCACTGACCCCAGATGTAGCCAGTCTTGTTTGGAGTACAAACGGTGCATCTAAATCTTCTCCCAAACAGCACTAATGGTTCCCTTTCAACCCCCTTAAGCCTCATCTGCACGACAACGTGGTTTAGAACACAATATGAAATATTGTGAATTATAAAAATCACCAAAACTGCAGGCAGCCTCCTTAGACGATCAGGTCCACATATACAGACAGCTTTAGAAGTGCTGATCTAGAACCAGAGTATGTGACATTGACCTTCATAAATACAGAAGAATCTGATTCAAGATCAGTCTTGCTTTGCGTCATGTCGTCCTAAATGGCTGTTCTTAGAGTTTTTATCATATTTATAAGCCACAGTGAGTCAGACTGAGCTCTAAACCACATGGGCTGCACGATCTTGCTGCTGTTTGAGCAAGCTGAAGAAGGTCTTGGAGGTGTATTTTTAGAGAAACTATTAGGGCTGCTTTGGTGACTACTGAGTTCTAGTGTTTGTTAGCAACATTAGCATGACCACTCCAAGTGTGCTGAAAGCATTCCTTTAAAACTATCTGCAGATGTAATAACATAAAACTATTTGGACAACTTTGAAAGAGTAACGATTACAGGCTTTACAGAAAATGTAAAGCTGTTACACATAAACAATAATCTAAAAATGTGTTAAAGCAGTCATAAAAACTATTTATCTTAGAAGCTAATGTCCTGTAAAAACAATCATAGAACACTGAAATAAATACAAACATAAATACAGTTGAAGCCAACAAGAATGTTTTCTTTGTTAAAAGGTAAATTATTAGCACACATTTAATTTCTGGAAGTGTTTGTGCATCTTCTAAAATGCTAAAAGAGAAGAAACTGTGAATTGTTAATTCTCTCGATCATGTATGAGTATAAAACGAGGCAACAAAGGCTCAGTCTTTGGGTCGGTGCTCACCACTGTGTGCCAAACTTTATCAGAAAACCCTTAAACAGTTTAAAAATATTTAATATATCAACAGATAATTTTGGTCTTCACTGTAGATGATATTGTGAAAAGTTTCAGGGAATCTCATGTAGCGTAAGGAAACCACTGTGAACCTTTAAACCCTCAGACAGCACTGCATCATGCTACTGTGTTGACACATGGGTTCAGGAGAACTTTAGAAAACTGTCATTACGTAACACAGTCAGCCACCGCATCAACAAATGCAACCTGTAACTCTTATTACGCTCCGTTAAGAGAAAGCCATACATCAATTCTACACAGAAACACTGCTTCAGACCAGAGCTCAGTGGAAACGTGTGCTGTGGACAGATATCGAGTAGTCCGTCCAAAAGATGAGTATCCAGACTCTGTGAGTGCAAAAGCCAATATCTGTCACTGCATGGAGGTGCAGCAGAGCCCACAGCACGGGTGACTATGTCATATGTGTAGAGGTTCTACTGATGTGAGTACAGTAGGATCCTAGGGAGACATACGCTGTTATCAAGACAACATATTCTTCCCTCAAGAGTCCATGGTTACTGAGTGAGACAGGGCCAGACCTCATTCTGCGCAAGCTACAACAGCTTGGCTTCGTAGACAGTGTGTGTGCTCGACTGACCTGCCTGCAGTCCAGATCAGTGTCCTATTGAAAATTTATGGTGACATAAAGTGGAAAATGGTGGCAGCCACAGACTGTTGAGCAGCCAAAGACCAGTATTGAGCAAATTGGGCAAACAAATCCAAACGACAATAACAGGTTATCAGTTTACAAATCATATGTAAGTGTAATTAAAAGGCAGGTGATGTAACAGGGTGTAAAACATGCCACTGTGCCAACTTTGACTGTGTTACAGGCATCACATTCTAAATGTATATATTTACAAATTATAATTAAGTTGCTCAGTGGAAATCTATCCCTTTTAGTTAAACAAAGGCTCAAGAGAATGAAAATGTCACTGATTCTTGTTTATTTCATTTTACAAAATGTACACTTTTCCAGAAATGGGGTTTGTACGTTGGTTAGAAGAGCGCAGTTAGATGAACACAGGCTTGGTACCCAACTCCAGTCACTGCATGGGTTTGTCAGCAGAACCTGATCTGACGTAATGTAGTATTGATAAACTGAAGCAGGTATTCGATGATAACTGCAAGTACTGATCTTCCTCTAGGACAGCTTAGGAATTGGATAAACTAACAAACTGACAGATGTTAAATCACAATGTACTATTTGATTCGTATGTATCTAATGTTTGTGTTTTCTCTGAAAAATAGATGGTCACTGCCCAGATGAACAGCTTAACATGTTTTCTTTATATAACTTCTCAGAAAGCCTAAGACTTGCACGGCACTGTAAATACTGAAGTAAATATTAATCCAACTACAGGATCTGATCAGTTATAGTACAACGTTAATAGGAAGTCCTGGTATGTCATGAACCAGCAACTAAACTCTTACAGTGACTTTTCTATCTTTGCTTTTAAAGGGAATCCTGTTATGTTCCACATAATAAAACCACAGAAATTTGATTTCCTACAGCAAAAAAATAAAAAATAAAAAAAATCACACAAACACATGATGCCACGATGTGGGAGAAGCGCATCTGATGTTACACATTTCAGACATAAGCCAATGGACAGCAAGCACTGGAATCGCCCAACATGTGTCTACAAACATTTCATCCGCACATTATAGGCTATAAACACACAAATGGCTTTAAACGTGTTGATACTTGATCATGATTAAATGAGGATGATGTTCAACCACAGCATATACTGAGCCAACTTTACTGTCCAACTGTAGTCATTAGATATGACAGCCCAAAGGTACCAATGACTATTGCAAAGGACTGTATTGTGTGCTGCACCTTAAGTGAATATAATTAGGCATAAAATGGTTTATAACCATAGTTTAAGAGAGCTTGGACGATTTCATAAACTGTGATCCAAAAGGATTTAAGCACCACACAGTCTATATTTACTTCTGACCAAGCAGACTTATAGCTAATAATTAAAACGGCCATATATTCTCACTTAGACAGATGCCTGACCCGTAATTTTGTAAAGCTTTAGATTCGTGTTTGAGATTACGTGCTTGGGTTATTAGATTTTATTAGAATGACCCACAGGCCATTAGCATTAGATCAATTGAACTACAGCATTGCAGTGCACCTGAGACTGCGGTATGTATCGGACATTACAAACCTCAACCCACTGCAACAGTTTTTGGACTGTCCATTAGAGGACATGAGGCATATATATGTATATAAACGCTGCTGAACCTGCTCCAGTACTGAAGCTCACTGTCATGGTTCTTCAGTCACTCACAGAGCAACTCTCGGGTAAATGCAGACGTGAAGAGTTAAGTCATCACTACTCTGCCAGGGCTAAATTCTTCGTCTGAATTTTTGCCAGATGATCCGATATACCAGCTTCAATCTTGTCACACTGAGCTAGGAATCCCTGTGAGTGAGGGAAAAATTAAAAATTAGACTTTTTTTAAATTTGCAATATTATTACATTTTGTTTCATTACCATGTACCAATGCAATTTAGACTTGTCACGCAGCTCAACGTGTAGTTCAAACTAAGTACAACTTTACCTGAATTGCTTTCACAAGTCCTTTTTTCTTCATCCTACAGTCACTAAAGTTCTCAGGCACACTCTGCAAAACAAAATCAGAGGCAGTTAAACACGTGTAAATAAGCCAAGTATGCTGTAAGCTTGCAAATTATGCAAAGCAAGTTGACTAATAGGATAATTACCATGCCATCAATCTGCTCTAGGATCTTCATAAACTGCTCAGCAGCAACTTTCACTCTTTGGTCTAGTTTGTTGAGAGCTTCAGCCTGTAGATCCTTAGCTAAAAAACCCTGGAAACATGCAGCAGTGTTACAAAATGAACTCATACAAAAGAAATCCAATCCATATGCATACTGAAGTAAAAAGCCCTGGACGGGGCATACACACATTCTTCAGTCCTGTCAGTTCCCCATCCACTTTCTCAAGCTTCTTGGCCGTCTGCTCCACTGACTTTTCGATGTCTTTGAGCTTTTTCAGTTCAGCCTCCTCCTCTGGACTATTCTAACGAATGAAATTTGAAGTTTAGACCACAACTCGTCTAAATATATAAATGAAAGGCTGAGCACATGCATGTCTTACCCTTTTCCCAATCATCATAAGCTTACATCCTTGCTTAATTCCAAAGCTGGACAGACTTTGATCCATCTCCTTCAAGGACTTTCCTGCAGCATAAGAAACAACAGCCGATTTACCTTTACTTGTCTTTGATCTTTTAAGAAGTTGGGATGGGCAATATGATGATATTTTACTGCTACTGTGACAAATTACATAACAATAAACTCTTATGAGCACATTGCTGATATTGTTAGTACTTAAACAATGCCAAACAATGAAGAAAAAAACTGTATTGATACTGGAATAGCTAAATAAGCAGAGTTCGGTACATGGAACTGATATAATGTGATCCTCATGGAACTGAACATTAACATTTACCCCCTCAAAACTGACTTACAACAACAGAGCAACTGCGAATGGCGGACTATGTGCAGAAACGTTCCAGGCTGCGAAGGGGGTGTTGGCATTTTCTATACCCTTTACAGGAACCAAACTGTCAACTGGCATGGCTGATGTTAAAATGGGCTAAGTTTTAATCCGAAGGCTTCTTAATCAAACCACCTTAAATGCTGCAGCCAAAAATTTGCAAAACAAGGTGGCAAACAAGAAGCCAACTTCAGCTCCCACATCTTCAACAAGATCCCGGACACCCTTGAAGAACACTGACTAACTAACTGCATGTTTCACTGCAAAGTGAGCACAACCACGCCTGCTTAACTGGAATATGTGCAGTTCATAAAACACTGAATAAAAATCATTGTATGTTTATTATTGTAGTATTTTTGTATGTGGCACTACATATTTACCTTTGTGTGCTACAACTTGTTAAATCTGAGGAAAACTGAATGTTGTGCATCATGAAACAAACTAGTATTGTCATATAATAACATTTTTGCCATATCGCCCACCCTTACTGAGAAGTGTGGGGGAGGGGGGGGTCTATGAACAGTAACAGTAACGCTAAAAGAAACATTAGGAGAAACTTTATTCACAGTAAAGCTCACTACCTTTAAAGATGATTTTCTGAGAAGGTGCTGGTACACCTGTAGCTTCTGTCAGAGCCTCAGACAGATCCTGAAGAGAAGGCTCTCCACCATCCTGTCCTGTCAGTGTCAGGCTGTGCTTGGTGGTGCCTGAGAAGAAGGTGGGCAGAACAGAAACACTTTATTAGAACACTTACACAGGAACGCAGAGCTAGCTACACACAGACGAACCAGCTATCGGTTCCGCTGTGTTTACTGTTCAGAACTGAGCTGCTGTAAACAAACCGCGAGCCCGCCGGCCGGCCGGACACACCGCCTAACACGCAGCAGGACTGTCTCATTTACAAACCAATACATTTGTAGAAAAGGTCTGTAAAACATAACAGCTGTAACTTCATCCGGAAAGGTATAAAACACTGAATAAATGTTGTTACCATAAGCGACTATCACTGTAATTGTGTTGTCCGCCATCGCTACAGCTTTAGCAGGTGCTAGCGGTGCTGCAGCGAAACAGGAAGTGACGTTCAAAGCTCTCGCGGACTTTCTCACAGCGCCACCTGGTGTACATGCATCATAATAATAATAATAATAATAATAATATCAGGGAGCTGCTTTGTTTTCCAAAGTATAATTTATTATATACATTTCAAATTAACAATGTACTAAATAATACTGTAGTGCAAACATTGTTACATCATATCCTGTCTTAAATCATCAGCTGAGCTTACCAAAAAATCAATCAAAATAAGAAATCAAATCATGTATTATTATTATTATTATTATTGTTGTTGTTGTTGTTGTTATCAGCCACTTTATTAGGAACATATTCTTTGCAGTCCATAAAATGTGTATTTCCCAAATGCTATCTTTACAGGAAAATGTAAACATGCTCAATTTAAAGAGATTTTATTGCAAATACTTTTGGATCATTTTGGGGATCATTTATCATGAAAAGCTGTTGCATTCAAAAAATGTAGAAAAATAAAAAAATCTGGAAAAAAATATTTACACCTGAAATGATAAAAATCATCAGCCAGTTATGGAGCAACAGCTCAATACATAAAATCATGCAGATACAGCTCAAGTGCTTCAGTTGATGTTCACACCAAACATCAGAACAGGAGGTAAATGTGATCTAATAAGAGTGTAAAATACCTGTTGGTATTTTGGGGGTCCCTTGTTGGCTAGCTACTCCAGTGTGTACTTCAGTTTGAGACATCAATAACAATTCCCTTTTTCCTCCACACTCCTGGGAAACTTGGCAGGTTTTCAGCCTGACAAAGATGCTACATCATTTTGTTGCGTATGCCAGGCGTAGTTACAGTTGCTAGTCTATGAGTGACCAACTGGGTGAACTCTTTTGTGACAGCGCCACCCTCAGACAGACCAGTGACAAAAGTTTTCTGATTGTGGGTGCTGCAATGGACAACATAATGTCATAAAAATATTTTTTCAGGGAGCCTCCAGAATTTTGCTTTTCAGATATTTAGGTGTAGTGTAAAAATTTAATTTAGGGGTCCCAGAACCCTGTGAACCCCCTGTATTTCGCCTCTTCAATCCAAGTTATTTTGACTGTGGCGATGTTGTTGGTGCCAGATGGGCTGGTTAGAAACCCCACATCTGGAATTTTCAGACACAGCATTATATAAAAAACAAAAAAAAACATCCAGTGTGCAACAGTTCTGTCAACTGTAAACAAAACAGTTCAGCAGTTCAACCTAAAAACATACTTCACGTAGTAACAAGCAATTAAAATAGTTTTTACATTTTTATTTTTTAATTTACTTTTTACCACATGATGTATTTTTATGTGGAAATTATGACCCATTTTTACAGAAGAGAACTTAAATAACCTCTCTCTACTGTATCTCTGAGCACACATTATACTGAACTCAGGGAGGGCTTCATTCCTGTCAGTCAAGAACTGGATTCTGAAACTAACAGTGAGCACAGGAAAAATTGGCATAAATAACAGGGATCCATTACACCATTAGGACACCTGCCTTGCGTCAGCATTTCAAGCTGCTAATGGTGGTGTAATGGTGTGCGGAATGTTTTCTTTGCTCATAGTGGACCCCTGAACACCAGTCAACAGAACAGCCTATCAAAATACTGTTGCTGACCATGAGCATCTACTAAGGCCTTTATATGGCATGACAACGTGCTTCGTCAAAAAGCTCCTCTCAATGTACTTCAATGGCTTTCCCAGTCACCACGTCTGAATCCAACAGGGCAGCCTTGGTATGTGCTGGAATACAAGATTCGCACCGTCATTGTGCAGCAATTCTGTGATACAATCTTGTCAGTGTGGACCACAATCGCTAAAGAATGTTTTCCTTGACAAAAACATGCTCTCAGAAAATTCAGGTCCTACCCAGTATTAAATGGGTGTTCCTAGTAAAGTGGCCATTACAGGTATTAAACTGGGTGTTAATATGGAGAACAGAATACTGTTAATCATAAAACAATGGAAACATAATCCTACGAGCCCACATGCTGGAATGGCGCAAAACCCAACACAAACACAAGCTTTAGTACCACACTCTGGGTAAGTCTTCTTGGGCAAAGTGGATTTGAATGCCAAATGTACAAAATACGCAGAGGATTTTCAATCACGGAGCAGATCCTGCAGTAATCCAGTCTATGTGGCTGGGATTTGTGGCAATCCAAACTCATCCACCAGAACACCATCCTGTGGAATACATGAACGTTTAGATTTAAAATGTGTATACAGGTTATTTACCCCATTTTTACATTTAGGGGTCATTATAATATACATTATTGGCTGTCAAGAAATGCAAAACTATGTCCATGGCATGCTGTCAATTCATGGATGTAAAGGACAAAAAAAAAAGATGAAATGTGTTTCTGATCTGAATTCAAATGCATATGTAACCTTATTTGTTTTGCTGTCACTGGGCATCCCCTCTGGTATGGAGGGCGCAGCTGAGGCTTCATCCAGATAGGAGCTGTCATCGTCCAGCAGTAACTCATCTCCAAGGGCATCCAACTCTAAAAAAAAAAACACATGCACTAAGCGGGAGTGCACACAGGATGCACGTATTTATTTATTTATGCCCGTGCCTGCAATTGTACACCTCTAGAAAACGCCCCAATGACGTTCTTCAGACTCTTTAGATCTGCAGCTGTCTGTCAGATGCATATATACACCACCTACCTGCTTCTAGATCATCCTCATCAATTTCTGGAGTACCATAACTGCGGCTCAGAGCCTCCTGCACTTCATTGGCTTCTTCCATCATGTCCTCAAGCTGGTCCTGTAGGTCCTAAGAGTCAAACACAGAGAGAATAAGGAGCTTACATTTTTTTAATTAAACCCGGAAGGTAAACGCAGAATTCTTGCGCAAACATTTGTCAAAATCAGCATTCTCTGAACCCACTCATCCTTGTCGAAGACACTCTCAACGATTTGGTTATGAATCCATCCTTGCAGATCATGAACACCCATACATGCTGGCTGTCTCCTCTGATGAATGGGATCTTTCAGCAAGACAGTGTGACACGTCACTCTGCTAGAAATGTCCCACATTGGTTGAAAGAGTTTGACTAAGAGTTACAAGTACTACCCTGGCCCCCTTATTCTCCAGACTTTAACCTAATTGAGCATATGTGGGACCACCTTAATTGTCCTGGATCCTCCTCCATGTACCCTCCAGCAGCTGTGGGATGCACTGCAGTCAGCATGGCTGAAGATACCTGGACCTCACTGAGTCTTCCAGCCCATCTAGCGCAGTTACTCTTAATGTTAATGGTCATAATAATGTGAGTTGACTGTGTATTAGGGACCACCATTCATACAAAACAAATGAATGCAAAATCACTTCCAAGTCATGATCACTGTGTCTCTCATCAGCCACTTTTATGGAAACCACTGTTGGGGTCCAAATCTAATTTCAAAAGTTTCTGCTTGTTAGTGCGAGCAGGTGACATAATCACAAGGACATACTTCAATCTGGTCCATCTTTACTTGCTTGTAGGCTTTTTTCATTTCCTTTGCACCGATCTTCATAGCCTCAACCTACAAAAGAACAAGAACAGCTTTGCTTATTTACTTAAGGGAATCTTTCTTTCTCTACACATTTCATTGTATAAGACAAAATACGTACACATGCAGAGTATGAAAACTGTATTATAGTTTGGACTAAATGATGATATATACATCCAATTAGATCCAAACAGTGATTCTTCTGTGATAAAGGAAACGTACTGTTGTTTTGGTGTCCTTTAAAGCCTGAATGGTGTAGTTGGCCTGTTCCATGTTAAAGGACTGCTGGGCAAGTTGATCTCTTTGGCCCTCGTACCTTAACCACAAGACACAGAAGGATAAGCACAGAAGGATACACCAAAACCTCTAAACCATGATGACAAAGTAATAGTGATACTACAGGAGACTACAGGAAGCAAAATATTGTGGCTAAACTTTATTTTAATAGTGGCCAGTAAACACTTTATATAAGCTCAACTTCTCTTTGAATAATATTCAATCTATCATCTGCTATGCAATCGAAAGTAAAGCTGATATTAGATTACGCTAAATGGCCTGTCCAACTGGAAACCACATGAAAGTAACAAGTTTTAAGCTGCATCATTCACTACTTTACTATTCAGACTGCTTTGCAGATACATTTGTTTTATGAGAACCAGCTTGTTTACATCTATCCATTCTACAACAGTTTCTATTTTTATACTGAAATATATCGTATATTTATTTGAGTGGCAGTTTATATTGAAGCTTACGTTTCTGAATTTTGCAGAAACAACTAGAATTCACTGAAACACGGGGTTCCAGATGTGATTTTGCGTCAACTATGCCCAGGTTGGGGGGCAAAATCCTAGTACAAGTTAAATACAGTGTTGAGCATCCATCAATTAAATATTCAGCATATTTTTTTATTTATACGATGTGTAACTGTAATGTTTATGTTAGATACTTTATTGATCCCAGAGGGAAATTCAAGATCTTCGTATTTAACCCACCCATGCAGTGAAATAAACACTAGTGAACAGACACTAGGGGGCAGTGAGCACACTTGCCCAAAGTGAGTCCTACCAGAGCACCTGGGGAAGAGCCAAGACACCTGTTGGTTCATGGGATCAAACTGGCGACCTTCCAGTCACAAGGCTGATTTCCTATCCTCCAGCCCACGACTGCCCCAATAAATGTTAGTGGGGATGGTTAGACAGTGTTGGCTCGTCAAACAAACCCAGTGTTGCTTATAATGGAGGCTCAACAAAGCAAGATTAGATTAGTTATCTAAATAACTATGTAGATTTCGAAGTTATATTTGGAACGGAGAAACATTACAGATTAAAATGACCTCAAGGATTTTTACTTTACTGAGTCCACTACCTTTATTTAAACAGATAATCGCTTGTGTCATTCCTGCTTTTCTTCTAATAAACGCAGCCTTGTTGCAGGACGTTTTGCCCCTCAGTCCAACTGAAAAGGCTTATCCCAGCAGGAAAGCGACAATCAGCCCATAGGACAGCCCCTCTGAGCAGAGCTAAACACCAGACTGTTTGTTAGGCATAAAATGGTCAGATGTGAAGATGAACTACTGCTATTACTATTGTTTAATATAACCACAGAGTTATAAGCAGAACTCAACCAAAAAAAAGAAAAGAAATATGTAAGATATGGGACTTTAATCTTTAATCTTAATATTAACCCCAAACCCAACTCTAAACCAAACGCTGCTAGTAATCAAATAAGTTTAACCAGAAAGCATGTGTACATAATCAATAACACACTCTCAACACAAAGTGTGACTAACTTTTCTTCATATGTGTACTAATATATGACTAGCTGACACTTTAATTACAGCCCTGAACGCAGTTCTTCATCTGAGACAGTGAACAAACCTACATTCTCTTCTGTTTGAGGACCCGCATTGCTTTCTGCTTCACTGCGTTCTGTAGGAGGAGAGTTAGAGAGTCAGATGCGCTTCAGGAACACGCACTCATTTATTCCTACAGCGGTCACAGCGCGGAGGCAGGAGGGACCGTTTACCTTGGCCGGACCTTCTCTCATCTTCTTCATCTGGTCTTTGTACTTGACGAGCTCGGCGTCGATCCTGGCGATCTTCTTGTCGATGGACTCGGCCCTCGCGTCCACCTGTGAAAGTGAAGGTGCATCAGTGCGGTCAGTCAGTGGGCAGCAGCGGCTGGACCCTCAGCATTTCGGAGAATATCAGTCTAACAGCTCACATTTCCGATGCACTCGGACAGGTTGGGTGGGGCCTGGTTCTTGCTCCGACCGAAGATGCGGTTCATTGTGTGAGGAGAGAGTGATTCCTGCTCGGGGTGAAGAGTGCAACAGAAAGAAACGGTGAAAATAATCGTGAACCGGGGCTGACAAAGAGGGGCATCAGTGAAGAGCCATTTCCGGTGGATCACACAAACAAACCGCGCCAGAATAAAAGTCACCATTCTGGACCATAATGCAACTATTAATACTTCTACATACTCAAATGATCAAATAATTACTACACCATAGTCAAATGATCAAATAATAAAATATATAATTACTATATCACAGTCAAGTCCTATAACTATAGAATTATTATGCCCTTATAATACTAGTATAGAATTACTGTAGAATAACTTTTCTATATTATAGTAACATTATTACAGAATTACTATATCATAGCAGTAATGTACTGTAGTGAAATTACACTAATTTACTACTAATAATAAACAAATAAGTATTATTATTATTATTATTACTATACAGCAGTAGCAGTAGTAGTAGTAGTAGTAGTAGTTGTAGCAGTAGCGGTAGTAGTAGTGGTGGTAGAGGTATAGTAGCAGTAGTAGTAGTATCGTAGTACTAGTAGTAGTAGCGGTTAAAGTAGTAGTAACAGTTGTAGCAGTAGCATAGCAGTAGTAGTCATAGTAGTAGTGGTTGTAGTAGTGGTGGTAGTAGGTAGTAGTAGAAGTATAGCAGCAGTAGTAGTGGTAGTAGTAGTTGTAGTAGTAGTAGTATAGTAGCGTAGTAGTAGTAGTAAATTAAATTACTCACATGCTCTATACTACAAAAAATGTGTAGCACTGAGTGAACTTGGTTAAATGGTCTGGTTTGTAGTTCACATTGGTTCATCTGGTAAACTGGTAGTTCACATTGGTTAAACTAGTCATGATGGTAGTTCACATTGTTTAAACTAGTTTTGATGGTAGTTCACATTGGTTAATCTGGTAAACTGGTAGTTCACATTGGTTAATCTGGTAGACTGGTAGTTCACATTGATTAAACTAGTCATGATGGTAGTTCACATTGGTTAAACTAGTTATAATGGTAGTTCACATTGGTTAATCTGGTAAACTGGTAGTTCACATTGGTTAAACTGATAATGCTGGTAGTTCACATTGGTTAAACTAGTCATGATGGTAGTTCACATTGGTTAAACTAGTTATAATGGTAGTTCACATTGGTTAATCTTGTAAACTGGTAGTTCACATTGGTTAAACTATTTATAATGGTAGTTCACATTGGTTAATCTGGTAAACTGGTAGTTCACATTGGTTAAACTGGTCATGAAGGTAGTGCACATTGCTTAAACTGATAATGCAGGTAGTTCACATTGGTTAATGTAGTAAACTGGTAGTTCACATTGATTAAACTGGTTATGATGGTAGTGCACATTGCTTAAACTGGTCATGTTGTAAATGCATGTCTAGCAGATTTAGTCAAACTGGTAAATGGTGGTCAAACTAAATCACTCTCTACACTGGCCAACCAACCAAGCAGGTAACTACCTTACGAGCTTGAGCTAGCCAAGCTAGGTTTTTTTTGGGTCAGGGTGGCTGGTCTAAGACTTTTGCACTGTTAAGTATGTGTTTTTTATTTTAAATTTGCAAATTTAGGGTGATTGCCTGGCCTAGAACAACCAGGATCGTCACCCTAGAATGTAGGTATGTATATATAACAATATGTATGTATGTATAGCGGCTTCTCACACAAACATTCTTTATTTAATATACATATTTCCTAAGTCAAGAACCCTGTTCAAAAAGTCTGTAGAAATCAGAAAATCTTCTTCAGAAATTAGAAAGCTTCTTTCTCAAGGCTGTCTTGATAAAAGGCTGTTTTGTATCTCAGGTGACCATGAACCACTTCCTCCAACCTACAGAGTCTGCCATGGCAACGTCAACACTCCCACATAAAGAAAAATATTCAGTTTAGTGGTTAAAGAAATTAGTTTGTGTTTCTTTTCTAATGAGAGAATCGATTCTTGTAAGGAAACATCACTGATGCTTTAATATCCAAGCCGCTTGGAAGATCAGGTACTTCGCCTGTTCGACGTAAAGTGACTGAGGAAACTGCAGTGATTCAGTCCTGTACTATGCTGTGTAGCGACGTGCTGTGTAGCGGCTGATAACAAAAGTATCTCTTGTAAGTCACTGTGGATAAAAGTGTCCGCTAAAAGCCATAAATGTAAATCTGAAAAAAAAATCCAGTCGACCTTTGTCTGTCTGATTGTGCCATTTAGTGCACTCCACTTCATTACAGGTAATACAAGCCACAATCAGCAATGCAGAGGAAGCAGCAGTTCCTCCACTTCTTCCTGATTATCATACTCACTTAATTACTGCTCCCCTGAAGCTGCATTTGACTGCACTGAACTCACCACACGAAGCAGGTCTTCTGTTTCAGAAAGCTGCGTAAACTGTAGTATTGAATCTTACGAAATGTGCACTGAGCAACAGGCTTGGATGAAAGTTACCATATATATATATATATATATATATATATATATATATATATATATATATATATATATATATATATATATATATATATATATATTTGCATCTTTTATACCTATAGGTTTTTGTTCTCTGGCCACTTTATTGTAACCCTCTACCATCTTTTAATGCACAGTTGAAGTTATCCATCCTGTAGCCAAGGAGTGACCGGGGGGCTTCAACCCTGTTCAATTCCTTGACATTCAATCAGTAGCTTAATTTTTTTTTGCTAAATTCAGTGAATGGCTAGTTGCTCACAATGCAGTATATGGTAGGTAGATGTCAGCTCAGCTATGGAACCTAATCTTCAGCATTTTGTGTTGCAGTGTTAATGACTAAGCATCACCTTCCAATCGCTCCACTGAGAGTTGTGTTGCTCATCCTCTGGTCCTTCATCAGCGGTCACAGGATGCTGCCCACAGGACACTGTTGGCTGGATGTTGCTGCCAGTGTCACAGCTGTGTTGAGAATGATCCTTAACACAAATAATATCTGGTCAGATACCCGATATTAAAACTGACCACTGACTAATGAGGTAGACATGTATAAGAACAGACAGTCCACAGATTGTAATTGCTCACCTGTGTAGTGTAGCTATAGGTAGGTGGAGCTCATAATTTGGCCAATGATTGAATTCAAGGTCTTTCTAATGACATATGTAATTAATGTGTGTCATGTAATGTTACACGGCATATTATTGTAGCAATGATTAATTTACATTGTTTACACCTCAGTTATGTACATATGCATAATGAACAATGAAAGTTCACTTTTAGTCTACGTCCCCCTGAATAAACAAATGTTCAGATCAGGAGATAACCCAAAAACATATATAGGTTGATCTACTGAAACAGCACTGAAACATGAAAATATAATCATTTATTTTTTTATTGTTGTCCTGCATTTAGTAATGATTGTAAATATTCATATACAGGTCATATACAAGCCAGGTAATACTGTAACTGTTGGCACAGACACGACTCTGTGGGAACTATATTCAGAGAAAAGTCCAGCAATCAAAAGCAAACAGCACATTACAAAAATCAAACAGCATGAACAGCATATAGGCTATATGTTCTCTGTATCTAATATTATACAATCACATTATATTGAGTATTCGTATTAGAGTTTTACTGCCCTAAACATGACACTGGAAATCTGAGCATGACAGAAAATGTTGAGAACGTCTAGTAAATACATTGCGCTCATGACTGATTGCAATCATTCATCCTGCTCAACCATGAATTAACAAAAGGCACAACAGGCATTACCCTTTTAAAAGCTAAAAAAATGACTAAGGCATAAATCAATTCCAGATCATAACAATAATGTGAAATGACTTGAGCCAGTTTTACAGACACATGTCACAGTCACACATATAAACTCCTCTCCCACATAGTACACTGGAAACAAAATGTACTGAGAACATGATTTGCATTAAAGATACAGCTGCAGTCACTAGTCATTATCTACATGTAAAACCATGTACAGGCTGTGATCAGCATTTACATGAATAAACACCACAGCAAGAACAATACATATATCATTTTCATCATTTGACCCTAGAAATATATGCAGATCACATGGTTTAGCTTTTCATGGTACGGTGTGTGGGCGATTTCATGATTTTGAAAAAATATCTGTGTTATTAAGCAGGGAGTGCTTTTACACACACACTTAATAATCCCATCATAATCAGACTGCTGCGTTTATCTTTCTATTAAAATCACCTAGAAATTTGATTAAGAAATCCAAGAAAAGCTAGATTTTAACTAGCAACCAGGATATGCCAACAAAACACTTCTGCAGCGACACTGAAACCAACTACTTGCTTGCATTATCTTCTATATGACATATGCTTATATTTTTAGGTAAAGTGACTTGATGTAAAAAAAGTTATGATATAAAGTTTAAGTTTTACATTATGTTAGTTTATTGGCAGGACGCTGAACTTTCTGATTCATTTCCTGATCAACTAAAAGCGCATGTCAGCCCAGTTAACAAATTACTGATAAAAGCTGATTTTCTGCAGTCATTAGATTAAGCGCATGTAAACACACTCACTGAGAGTCAGTTATTTTTATGCCAGTGAGACCACCATAGAGAAGAATGTATTTTTCCCCTTGGGTCAGAGAAAGAACACTAAATGGTACTTAACATTAACAACTTAACAACAAGATTCAAGTCTTTTAGAGAGTGGATGTAGAGCCCCCTGTCCAAAAAGTAGTACATCAAAATTTTGGCCACAGTTTGCAGCAAGATATGTACATTGAAGATGAATAGCTATTACTAATAGGGCCGCCGCTATCGATCATGTGAATAATCTAAATAATCCATCAATTGATGCAGTAATGCATTTTAGTTTTAAGGCCAAACTATATAAATGCATTTGACAGAACTATATTACGTGGAGCCTTTCAGTGATTTTAGAATATGCAACTAAAAAGGATAAGAAGGAAGCCAACAATTCATATATAAATAAAACACTATGTGGCAACAAAGGCACAACAATGTGCATGGCTCAGTTTCTTACTGTGAGAGAGAAAAGAGCTTTTCAAGTCGTTCTGAGAAAGCATTAATGCTGCCTTGCATCAGCACTAACTAGGTAAAAGTTATGTTACCGCCAAGCCTCTAGTGATGCTCACCTCCCACACAGGGCTTAATACTACTGACACTCTGCTTTTCACATTTGAAGCACAGACAAGGGTACAAGTGGTGTGTTACTTACTTTATATGTTACAATTTAAGCCTTTAAATATTGATGGAGTAGTCCGTTAGTTGTCTGTCGAGCTGTACACATGTAACTACATATATACATGTGTTAGTAAGATCCTGCTAGTGTGGGTTACCTCTTTTTTAGTGATGTTGACTAAATGATTTGCAATAAGTTCCAAGCAAATTGATAAAATTCAATTACTTTTGTCATCACATAATCAGCCCTAACGACCAGATATGAATTTTTGGTTTGACATCTAGGAAAATATCTTGCACAATAAACTTTAGTGAGCATAGTGAATTTTTTTTTCTTTGAGGTAAACACACAAAGCTTTTCACAGCAGTTCAGTACACAAAACAACCAGCAGTTCTGAATGCCGAATGTCTACTCTGTAAAAATAAAGAAGTGTTGTTCTCCTGCGGTAACTGTAGCTCATGACAACGCTAAAACGTGACACTGTTTCCTGAGTAATGATCATGTTACATGGTGGAAATGTATGTTTTGTGTGTGTGTGTGTGTTGTGTTCACAGTCTTGAAGTCATGTAATCACATTCTTAGATCCACATAAATGTACACAAATGCAATTTTTTTTTCCATTTTTTCAGAGATGAATTGAAACATTAAGACCATTGCATCAGACTCGGTTTGCATTATACTCCGTTTTCTTTGACAACGTACGAAGATTGAAAATGTAGTTCTTTACTAATAAGACAGAGAGCAACATGTGCTACACTGTAATCTTTTCTCAATGTCTTTGGTCACTGGCTCTCGGGCTCTTGGATCCTCAAAAAATTAAGAAAAGTTCAAACAGTGTCCAGCACCCCCTGGGGCAGTGGGGTACCTTGACCGAAAGCACACAACCAGGCATTCCCAATCCCTGCGAGGATTTGAACCTATAACCTTCCAGCTGCTGGTTCATCTTTCCTAACACTGTGCCACCAGCCACGTGACTTGCAATCTCGTTGAGACTGTATGTAAGTTTTACTGCTCAAACCTTCTCAGAAACTCAGCGAGCTTTCATAGCTTTTTGAGCATTTTCAGACATTCTTGATTCTAAAACCATAACCAAAACAATTTAAATATTAAAATATAATATTTTCAGTTTTCTTTAGGGTTTTCAAAACAGCCTGATACTAAAACCCATGAATATGGCTGCTCATAGCCAAAGTTCAAAACCGATTTCAGAGACTGTTCTAAGGAACGGACTGGGTGTTCTTAAATGATGTGATCATCACATCTAAAAGGCACAGTGCTTCTGCTGTAGCTGTCCTCAGTAACGCCAAATTATAATTCTGTCTTCCAACATATTCAGCAAGTACTTCTGGCATATACATAAGGGGGCAGTGTTGCATAATTAAACCAGACTGTCCAGAAAATGAGCAAGAAATTGTTTTCAACCTGCAAATCAATTGAAGCACAGAAAAAATGGATAGAAGGAGTACTGCAGATGTGATAATAAAGGTATTTTTTTATCCCAGTGCATTTTGCTCAGCATTAATATTTTGCCTACAAGACATACATTTCTGGAGATCTGTCCCAAATATTAGTTATTTACCTGATCACAATTCTTTTAACTGATTAACAGTTGTCAGCTTTCACAGTCCTATTTTAGTGGTTTTCATCAGCTTGGTTGAGGCAAATACACATAACAACGTTGATAAGACGTCATGGGTTCTATGAGATAACAAAAGTTTGACTTCATTGTTGCTATAAAACCTTTGAAGGGCATTTGAGCTGTTTCTGTCACTTGGAACCAATCATTTTATGTACGCTAAACCAGGATGGTGAAATAAATTGTTATGATGGCTCTCAACGTCAAGTATCCTCTCTGAAGCTACTACAGATCAACAGCTAGAAAACAATATAGCTGATCAGGCCAAATTGGTTACTGTAGGTTAATACTCTAAAATTTACATCCAGTTAAAAAAAGCCTCTTAATTGCAATTATCTAAATGGCAATTCATCTTCAGAAATTTTAATGGTCATAAAAGACCCACTTCACTGATCAGTTAATCAGCGTAATCTTGAGGCACAGCACAGCAGAGGTTAAGGTCCACTGCAACTTGATTACACAGAAAAAGGCAGTCTCTAGCGCCATCTTGAAGTGTATTCCAGTTCTCAGTTCCAGTTCTCTGACTTAAAGGAGGGCGTCTTATTAAAACTAAAGATATTAAGCAGTGTGATGCCACAAGAGGCATTCTGAATTCTTGTTATAACAGACAGCCTCCAACCCCACAAGCAGTACACTTTCAGCTAGCATCAGGTAGCCATGTGTGTTTACTTCGTTGCTATCTGTCTATGCTCACTGCAAATGGCTTTAGTAAACTTATGCAAGTGAAAACTAATGCAAGTGATAGCTAACATGAACTAATTCTGTAATTTCATAACATTAACTAATGTTATTTTACTCTGACAGCAGTGCAGGGTTAGCTTAGTGTAGCTAACCAGTTAGAAACTGACTAGCTCTATGTTTATATTTCTAGCTTTGCTGTTATCAGTCAGCTGATAACCAACCCTATGTTTACAAGTGCTCAACAGAGGGATAGTTAAGAGGGAAGTTAATCCCAACTATAGTTCAATCAGCAAGTGAGCACCCATGTTCAATATCTGTGACCCAAGTTCAGAACGGTTGATGACAAATCACAAATAGACAAATGGAAATGTGGGCATTATGTGCATATGCAAGCTACATTTACCCAAAAACTCCTCATCTGTGTCTCTATGCAACACAGCATCTTTGCAGACGTATAAATTAGCCTTCAGATGGCGGTGGTGATCTGCGTTAGTCCCAGGTCATTGGAGTCCTCCTGGCACTGGAAGGAGGACAGCTCCACGGCTAGTCATACAGGCCTGCCGTGGCCACCATCCCCTCTGCCCTCTGCCGGACATGCATGCTCGCGGAGGGTACTCCTGACCCGCAGCATCCCCTGGCCGTCCGCCTGTCCGCGGCCCGGGCAGCAGAAGTCCCGGAAACAGCGCTTGAAGTTCTCGTCCAGGAACGCGTAGAGGATGGGGTTGAGACAACTGTTTGTGTAGCCCAGCGCCACGCAGAAGAAGTAGGCGCCCATTACCTGGGTGGTCTCAGGGACTCCAGGCGCCAGAGCCTTGACAAGAATGAAGATGTGGATGGGCGTCCAGCAGACCACAAACACAGCCACCACAACCAGCACTAGGCGCGTGATACGCCGCAGGTTGCGGTCCTTCTCACGAGAGCCCGACAGCAGACGCACGCTCTTCAGCCGCATCACCATCTGCGTGTAGCACACAGTGATGATGACGAGAGGCGCTACGAAAGCGAAGATAAAGACGCAGATCTTCATCAACGTGTCCCAGTACATGTAGGGTTCAGGAAACTGAAGCGCGCATTCGGTGGTGCCTAGAGGAGAGTACGGGACAGGGTCATTACTCATTCAGTAGAGGCATAGGTAGTCCCTGTTTATGAGGAACATCATTTGCTGTGAAACGATCTACCAACAAACACTTTACATAACCTGTGACCTATTACATCTGCAGAGCAAATAAAGCAACAGCTCAGCCAGACATCAAATTTAGAGATTTTTCCTCAAAATGAATCTGGCAAAAGACCTGAAGCTTAATTCATAGAAAATAACATATAGATCGCACATATATATAATGTGGTATAAAGTCAACAACACATTAGCAGGGTTGGTCATTTTAGTAATGATGGTTTAATCCAGTGGGGCCAGTGTCCAGGTGCCTGTGACTGCCAGAGGTCCACAGAGATCTCAAAAACACCCAAAAATAAAATGATTAACACTTAAAATGAGCATAACAGACCTCCTCTAAACTAATAATGTACAGAAATATAGCTGTGCATGAACAATAATTGGCAACAAACTATTTTGTTTTAAAGGTGCTCCAAGATTTCCATTACTTCTTATGTGTATTAGCCTCACACTTAAAACCTTTGTAGTCACATCTAGGGGTGGGCGATATGGCCCTACACTAATATCACAATATTTCATGGTATTTTTGCGATAACGATACTCTTGGCGATATGACATTGATTTTAAAAAAATATTTTAAGAATACACTACTGCAACAAAATGAAAATTACATTTTATTTATTTATTTATACGATATATGATATGGCGCAGCCCTAAAGGAGATATTAAAAAAGAATTTTCATCAGATTGTACCAGAAGTCAATGATCCAGAATGTCACAATACTAAATAATGCACTCCAAATATCTCCATATATCCAGAACTGAAGTAAAATGAATGATACTGGACAGATAAAATCGGTCTCTAGTAGATATATAATGGGAAATGAGAAAAGTGTGAATTTGTCTTTTGATAAAAACAGTAAAAAGTAGTACCCTGATGTGAAAATTAGGGATGGGTGATATGGCACAATATTTCAGGGTATAATCGCGTTCAGTATTCAAAAATGTTGGCGATATTATTGTGTACGATACGATATGGCACACCCCTATTCACAACATGTATTTATAGCTTTACTGTTTGTAAAGGGTATCGACTACCATCTACCATTGTTGGTCTGAGTGCTTCCAAGAACCATGGCAGGAATTCCGGCAGCAGAAGACAGAATCCAGATGAGGATGTTGATGATCTTAGCTTTTACAGGTGTGCGGAAATCCAGCGCCTTGACTGGATGACAGACTGCCACGTAGCGGTCGACGCTCATCATGGTGAGGGTGAAGATGCTGGTGAACATGTTGTAGTAGTCGATGGAAATGAAGACCTTGCAGACCACTTCTCCAAAGGGCCAGGAGTTCAGCAGGTAGTCCGCGCTCTGAAAGGGGATGGCCGTGGTCATCAGGGCGTCCGCAACAGCCAGGTTGAAGATGTATATATTGGTGGCGGTTTTCATCTTAGTGTATCTACCGGAAAATTGTTAAAGAGCCCAGGTGACAACACACTCTCAGAACGGGGTTTCTGTAACTGTTGCAGGAAAAACGCTTGACTTAGAAAATGTAAGATGTCTTAAAACACCGCTGAATTTATAACAGCTGAGTTATGGGTGTCATACCTATTACGATGCCTGCAACACATTCCAAAATGTGGGGACATATTATATCAACTTTCCTTTTAGCATCACTCAGTAATCGTTCGGTGACCGAAGAGGCCACCTTTAGTGAGCTAGTGTTAGCTCACTAAAGCAGCATTGCCTGGCTTCTCACTGCCATAATAGCTTTCAGAGGTTAGTTAGTTAAGAAAACCTTAAAACTGAATCCTGTATTTCACACCTTGTATGTAGGCCTTGCTCTTCTGGTTTTGGGTCTTACTTTATACTCTTGTCCAGTAGAGGGTGCAATATCAGAAAGCCCTGCATTGCTTGGTGAGGAACATTGTTCATATTTTGGCCAAAATGGAGGAGTTCGAACATCAGTGCTCATAAGGACGCTAATGAACGCTTCACTGCCTGGATTTGATTCACACCTGTGCTTTAAATACGTTTCACTGTGTATCCAGGTTTAATTGGACTGTCTCCATTTGTTCAGAATGTGATGCAGCCATCAATTTCAGAATAAGTGCATGTTTACCAAACAAATACAACAAACTTGATAAGGTAATCATTTGTTTAAATGCAGGTCAATGCAAGTCATTGTTTACTGTTTTTATTTCCAAGATAGATAGATAGATAGATAGATAGATAGATAGATAGATAGATAGATAGATAGATAGACAGACCCATGTTTAACATAGTGAATGTGATTCATTCTACTAAAACAACAATGACTCAATTGTCATTTGATTTTTTTAAGCCACTACAGTCTTTAGCACGTCTGCGTGTAAGTAATTAAGCAAACTAGAAATTAGATAACTGGACTATTTCTTCTTGCTGTCTGTTAAAATTATTACGTCTCTCAAATCTGTCCTGAATTAATGTTAGCGTAGATATGACGCCAGAACACTGTGACCCACGAGGGGGCGCCAAACCACCTAATTGCAAACACTGCGCTTGAACCCTCGACCAACAAAATCCCAGGACGGGAAATTCACCTGCACCCACTTTTAAACTGCTACACGAGCCTCAGGGTCCAGCTATTACAGCACAGGCCACACAGTCACAGCTCAGTGCCAACACAGCCACGGCACCAGGGCGAGTCCACCCTCTTACCTGATAATCACATACATCACCAAGCAGTTTCCCACCAGACCCACCACGAAGACCACCGAGTACACGGCCGTTATCACAGGGATGATGGGGGACAGCGGCTCCGCTTCCTCACTCCAGCTGTCGTTCACCGAGTAGTTGTACATGTCCGAGACGCCGGACTGCCAGGGGAAGTTTGGTAAACAGTCCTCGGCGTGAGCAGACGGACATTTGTCCTCCTTAAAAATCTGCACCACATTGCTGTCCATCTCCTAAGAGGAATTAAAATAGCAGAGTTTATTACTCTGGGTCCTCTTAAAGATATATGGTCTTCAATGTAAAGCTTCAATATTAAGTGTTTACATTTCACTGAACTGATATATTTTAATACACACAATTATGCTCAGGCATCACAAACAGTCAGTCTAAACAAGAAACTGCAGTAAAAAAAAATAAAGTCAGTAACTAATAACTTAATTTCAATCTAAATAATAAAAAAGAAAACACAAGAAAACCTAATAAACTCACCGTATCGACAGCCGTTGCTTTAAATGTGTAGCAACAGTCTAAAGAAGCTCACAGCCCGAGAAAAACAGCGGCAGAGGGTCGTTGTTGATTTCTCCGCCTTGCACAGACTCCGTTGACTCTGAACTCAAAGCTACAGCATCCACTTCGAGACGCGTTATGTGATTTTCGCCCACCCGTATTCCGGTAAATCCCGCCTCCAAGGCGTGAGGATTGGCTAGCTCGTACTCGCTGGGCGCGCGTTGATTGGCTACGCGGGGCCAGTAGTCGCTTACCTCTGGGTTACGATGGTGGTTCGCACTTTAGGGTAGCTCCCTCTATAGCCAATAGAAAAACTTCTCGCAAGTATAAATTAACTATTAGCCAATCCTGGCCCTGGAGGAGAGACACTGCTTACTAACCCAAGTCAACCCCAGCGAGGGAGCGAGGCACACTAGCCAATCCCAGTGGGCGGGGGCGGAGCTTTCCCAAAAACGGGCGTGAAAAACGGCCCGGTGTCATGGCTGCTCTCAGAGAACATGTCCAGAGCTGAAGTTTCATTCAACTTTAGAAGGAATTTTGTTTAATTTTTATTTTATTTTATTTAATTATTTAATAAAATAGCTCACGTATCTCAGAGAAGGGGAGAAGTGAGTTAACCTGCTTTTAAAACCAGTACGTTCTCTACAAATGTAATAATCAACATAAAACTTGGAGGCTGCAACAACACACTGAGCTCACGATTCATATTCTGTTAAATACAAAACTCGAATAAAAAAGTGGTGACAGTATACATTTTATTGTCATGTGCACAGAGAAACAAACAGTTGTAAATGAAATTCTTACTCTGCACCATCTCCTTGTTACATGATACCAGAGCTGAGAATCACATTTTTACTTCGCTTCATCACAATAGCTGCATTCCAGTGTCTAGACTGCAGCTGATGTGGGACAGGTCCGGGGTAGGACGGTCCTCAGTAGGACAGGCCCTCAGTAAGATGGTCCTTGTTCGGATGGAGACTTTGAAAGAATGCAGCTACACAATGTCACAGTGCATTGTTGTATCCCTTTGCTTGAGTTCTTAAAATGTAAGCAGTCAAAGACAAGTAGCATCGTAATTTACAGATGTATCCTGTATTTCATATTCAGCACAGAATGCAAAATATATTATATATATATATATATATATATATATATATATATATATATATATATATATATATATATATATATATATATATATATATATGTTGCTGTCCAATGAAAAACATGTATTTCCATTTTAGGTTTTCTACGTTATTTGAACGTCAATGGCCGTTTACACTGTGTGACAATTTCATGGTGAATATAATATAATACATATATATATAACTAAAAGCAGCAGACTGCAAACAGCTACTGCAAAAATAAAGTGATGCAGCGTGATCAGCAAAAAATATTTCTGTGTTAATTTTAATTACACATACAGACATGTATAACCTTTACCACTTGTTGTTACTAATTTTGTATTTACTTTTTCCACTATGTCTAAAGTAAACAGCTGATCTGTTGAGGCATCTGTTGATTTAGGCTGTTTGTTTTTAGTCCGGTCTAAATTGTGACAAATCTCAGATATGGGTGGGTGCATGTGGGTCACTGTGTGGACCACATACAAGGCAGAGATAGTACTTTGTTACTGTACTGTTATGTGATGTTTAGGTGGGCTGAAAGTTGGGGAACCAGCCTTGTGACTGGAAGGTCGCTGGTTCGATCCCCTGAACGGAATAGACACGACTGAAGTGCCCTCGATTAAGATACTTAACCCCCAGCTGCTTTCCAGTCATGGTGGATAGGGCTGCCCATCGGTCTGAACAAGTGTGCTTACTGTCCACTGTTGTGTCTGTGTATGTGGGTGCTTCACTGCACAGATGGGTTAAATTCAGAGGTCAAATTGCTGTACAAGCACAAATGGTCAGTGTGTGGTTTTTTTTGTTATGTGTTTTTTAACGAGATAATTCTATTTAGGCAGTACTATTTGCAATGAAGCACAAAGTGGAATGCTAATGGATGTGAAAGTGGGAGTTTGGGGGGACCGAATCTGTGTTCGGCTTTTTTCAGCCTTACAGGCCTCAGAGGCAATAACAAACAGATAAGAAAGGATCCCAAAGAATGTGGCAGCAAATAACCATCCATGACCCTAATTTAGTGATACGCAACTTGGGTTTTCCTCAGTTCAATTTCATGTCAACTGTAGGCTGATTCAGGAGGAACGATGAAAACTCGGACTGTAATCAGAATTCTTGCGTTAATTTCCTTGAAATATAAAATGTTATCTTGTTCATTTATTGATAAGGCAGAAATTGGATTTGTGCCAGCAGCTCCTAATTTGACTTGCTTGCCTTTTTTTCCTTACCTGCTTTTCTCAAAATGTCAAAGAATCAATTCTTTTCAATGAGAATCGACTTGCCATCACTACCTTACTTAAAGGAATTACTTGATTTGGCAGGGTTAACAACCACATCCGGGAGAATGAGATGGAGAGTCCAATCCTATTTTTAAGATACATGTTTTTTTCTTTAAAGAGGTTCCAGCATTGTCCATCTTAAATTCTTGTAAAGGTAATCAAACACATGCTTGGTTCTCTAGACGAGTGGATTGTTGTGGAAGATGCATGCAGTTGTATTGTAAACCATTATGTTTGCTCAGTTTCACAACTGTGTGCTATAATCCTCAATAAAACAGACACACTTCTATACTTCTACTTGAATAAAAAATGTCCTTATCTTTTAATTGACTATATTTGTACTAGATGAGTAGTTCTCTTACGTAAGATGGTGTACGTCTACATGGATCTAAACTGCTAAACTCTAAGCACAATTCTATTTGTTCTTACTCAGATATCATTAAATCACAGTTTTGCAAATCTCTGAACACAAACTACATCATTCAGTACCAGTGGTGGAGCTAGACTTTTATCCTTGGGGTGGCCAAAGGCTGCGATCAAAATCTGTAAATGTTATTTTATGTTTTCATAAAGTACATCTTAAGCATTTGTGTATGAAATTTGCAGTTTATTAATAATGTACAAAATGTACAGTATGTAAATGTAAAAACAAAAACAAACACCCCACAATCTGTCTGTTTAAAAAAACCTATCAGTGATGCCGTTTTTATATGAACATAGCGCAAAGCTCAATCAAGCAAGCACCAAGACTTCTGTCTGACTAAGTGCCAAACTACCTAATGCTCAGTTCAGAGGAGCATAATTAATTGCAAGTAGAAGTAATTGTACTTGTACCCGAATACAGATTTTCAGTAACTCTACCCATCACTGATACTGTCTCACACAAACTGAAGTCAGGGCAAAGAGACCACTGTATATGGAAGTTTAATATTCAAACTTTTCAGCTAGTTGAAACATTAGAAACAACCTTCACATCACATTTTATTTAAGCCAACAGTGCAATCAGCTAAATCAGCTAACGTAGCTAAAAGCATTACTCTACAATCATTATAGAAACAGGCCAGAGTCAAAGCTCAACACATTCTGTCCAGTTCAAACACCCAGAGTGAAACGTATAATGTGAAGTGCGCGCTGGAAGCTGATAGTCATCCGTAGGAGAAATGAGATGTAACGTAATGTTAACGTTATCTTGATACTCCTGGGTAACCTGACACATCACACTGTAAACTGACTTTAAACAATCACTCTATTCCTATTTCACCATCCATCATCGAGTAGGCTACTGTTCTTCTCCCTGCCGCGATACCTCTCCCGAGGGTTTGACTCTCTTCTTCTCCTCCTTCTCTTTATAATTGTGATACATAGCGCCAACTACTGCACAGGAGGGACCTGGCAGTCAGCAGGTATAAACATTACAAAATACAACAGGCTCTTTTCAACAAGACGTGCGGTGCCGTAACATGTCAGTCATCTGAGGTGGTACCTGGGGGGTCCAATCAGTTTTTTTTAAGCTAGATTCTTCCAAATCCCCCCCCCCTGATAGAATCCCACTCCACTCTGTGACTTTCACCTTCCATCAAACAAGTTGCAATAATCCTGCCACCTTGCGCCATTATCCTGCTTTGAGCTAAGTAATGTTCTGGACCTGATCTTCAGGACACCCTTCTTCAGCACTGGAAGTCAAAGCAACCCCCTGTACTTTTCAGATCTTCACATTCTATCTTTCATTCTCTCGCTCCTCCTGTACATGTCACAACATCATCATCTTCCTCCGCTTGCTGTAACCCGCCCTCCACCCCTCCCTCGCTCTTTGCTTCAACTACTTTAACTACCTTTCCATAGCCTGACTCATTTTCTTCTCTCTCCCTGGAAACAGCTACGTTACTTTCTTCACTCTTCTTTTCAATTAGCCGTCTGTGCCCTCTCTCCTCGAGACCGCTGAGATCTTCTCTTCTGACAGGTGTCCTGCGTAGCAACCAGTAAGAAGAGAAGTAAGAACAAGAACTATGACAGGGTGTGTAAGGGTAGTTAAGATGGACATTTTCCACAGCCACCGGCTCCAATGAGCTGAACTCTGCTCCCAACTGGACAACCGCTCTGTCAAATCTAGACTGCTTTTGAGGGGGAACATGGAAAAGTGCTCTACTGAAAACGGCTGGGAACAGCGATCACTTTAAAGCGCGAACTGCCTTCAGTTTAACATTAATCAGAAGTGGTGAAACGCTGACACAAAGGTACTTCCCCCACCGTACAACCAAGTTTATTTCTTCTCCTCTCCTAATTGCAGGAACCCATTTTTGCTCTGCTCCTCATGAGCTGAGAAGACCTTGAAACTGATTTAAGGTTGTTTATGCTTCAAGCGAATCTGTACAAACTCCTACTCTTGGACTCTTGGCCACTGTTGTTATTGTTATTGTTGTCTTAGCGGGAGCAGCGGGACCCTGCAACGAGTACTTCCAGCTGAAAAAACTCAAACATGTAAAAAGGGCCTGTTTTGGAACAGGCGTGTTTATTGTCCCACTGACACTGATAAGACTGACTGATGCAGATTTCTTTTGATCCAGGCAGTAACATGAAGGCTCATCACCCAGCCCTAGTTAAGGCTGCAGTACATGGACACGATAGAGTAAGGTCTTGAGAGGCTGGTTCTTAATTGAGTTCCCGAGCAGCAGCTCAGTGGTCGATCATTATTTGTTGTTTGTTGTGCCCCCATGCTAAATGGTTTGACATCAATCGATCGAGTGTTCAGTGCGATGCAGATTAAGCATGGAGGTTGCGAAGAATGGCAAGCTTTTGTGAAGAGAAGTGGGAATAATTGGAGATTCATGAGAGGAAAACAAGTGATGGAGAAACACTGTGAGGCTCGTTCTTAACCCTTGCCATGAATCACACCTTGGGTGACGAGTGGAAAGAGGCAATAAACTTCTCAGCTAGCTTCTTAAATTAAAGCCTTGCGTCAGTGCATATTCTAGCGTGCTCTGAAGACGTGCATAAAAGAAAAGAGGACAGCAGGGCTTACATCCAGACTGAGCCTACTTACGGCCTCCTCCATATGAAAGTGCGCACGCTCACCACCACATTGATTTAAGTGTGGTATGGCTAATGGAAGTTATAAATATCCTGCACATTAGTATTAAAGGCCCAGAACGTTCCTCCTTCCATCCCAAATAATGTCAGTACGATAACATGTCCTGATGCTAACATGTCCTGATGGTGTTTTTGTGATTTTGTTTTCTTTCTCATCACTCATGCATAAAAGATGATTAAGGTGTTACGTTGTTTGGCCTTTATTTTCTGGAGGTCTTCCGAAAACATGCATGAACAGTCAAGTGCAAGCGTGACTGCACAGTTACAGTCGTATCAAAGTGTCATGCTTGCTTCAGTGGGCTAAATGCGTTGTAGTCAAAACAATGAATTAGACAATGTATTCTGAAACACCTATCTTACTAAGCTCTACTAAAGTCTGAGTAGACTGATAAATCAATGTATTGATCAGTTATTAATCTCAGCGTTAACTGAACTTTACTAAAGTCTGAGTAGACTGAAAAATCAATGTATTGATCAGTTATTAATCTCATTGTTAAATTAACTCTACTAAAGTCTGAGTAGACTGATAAATCAATGTATTGATCAGTTATTAATCTCAGTGTTAACTGAACTTTACTAAAGTCTGAGTAGACTGATAAATCAATGTATTGATCAGTTATTAATCTCAGTGTTAACTGAACTCTACTAAAGTCTGAGTAGACTGATAAATCAATGTATTGATCAGTTATTAATCTCAGCGTTAACTGAACTTTACTAAAGTCTGAGTAGACTGATAAATCAATGTATTTATCAGTTATTAATCCCAACGTTAACTCTACTAAAGTCTGAGTAGACTGATAAATCAATGTATTGATCAGTTATTAATCCCAGCATTAACTCTACTAAAGTCTGAGTAGACTGATGAATCAATGTGATTAGTTATTAATCCCAGCGTTAACTCTACTAAAGTCTGAGTAGACTGATAAATCAATGTATTGATTAGTTAGTAATCTCAGCATTAACTGAAGAAATGTAGAAAACAAGAGAAAGAGAAGAGAAGTAGAGCGCAAGAGAGAGAGAATGTGAGAGAGTTAGAGAGAATGTGAGATATAGGGAATAGAAGAGTGCAGGAGAGAGAATAAGAGATATGGAGAATCAGAGAAAGAGAATGACAAATCAGGGAATGAGAAAGCGAGAGAACGAAAGACAGAAAGAATGGGAGATATGAAGAATGAGAGAGAGACAGAACGAGAGAGAGAAAGAATAGGAGATATAGAGAATGAAAGAGAAACAATGAATTAGGCAGTGTATTCTGAAACACCTATCTTCTGAAAAAGACTGCGTTGGAAAGATGGTAACAATCCCAACAGTCTTTGTAGATGAAGTTTTTAAAATAATATAGCATTTCTGTGAAGTTTATGCATGAAACCAGGTCCAGTGCCTCAGGGTCATTAATATAGAATCCTGCCCCCTCGGTTTTGGACAGATTAAGTAAGAGTGAGTTTCCGTTAAGTAGGTTTAGAGATGACACTTTTTCAATACCAGGTTTTGGTACCAGGTCAATATGAGCACAAGTGCTGGGTGGGATATGGATGGAAGAGTGAAATGATTGAAAAGAATGAATTTGATTCCACTCTGCACCAAATCTAATTAGAAAAAGGACAGATTTACACAGTGATTGTGTTATATATGTGTATGTATCTGTGAGAAGTTATACCATGATAGGCTGATTTAGATCATTCTTAACAAAGTATTATATCCATTAAAGTAACTAGTAAAGTAGCTAATCTCATTTAGCAGTTCTTTAGCTAAACAGTTTTAAGCTTAACAGTACTGCACTGAGACCAGTTGTGTCAAATTAGTTGCAAGATTATTCATTTTAGAATATTTACCCACTAAATAAAATTACAATAATTTTAAAAGAGTCAATGCTTATTAACTATTATCAAAATCAGTGCTTAACATGTGGCAAACATGTTCAATAGACAAGCTGTAATGGGACCTCAATTAATCTCAGCATTAACTGAACTGTACTAAAGTCTGGGTAGACTGATCAATCAATGTGATAATCAGTTTTTAATCTCAGCATTAACTGAACTCTACTAAAGTCTGAGTAATCAATGTGATGGTTAATTAATAATCACAGCATTATGGAGCTCTGATAAAGTCTGAGTAGACTGATAAATCAATATATTGATCAGTTAGAAATAGCAAATGAGAGAAAATGAGAAACAGAGTAAGAGACAGAAAGAGAGAGGGGAGAGAAAGAGAATAAGAGAGCAAGAGAGTGAAATAGAAAATAAGCATGAGAGAGAAAGAATAACAGAGAAAAACAGAAGGAGTAAGAAAATTAAGGAATGAGAGAAATATAGAACAATAGAGAGAAAATGAAAGATAAGAGAATAAGAGAGTAGAGAGAAAAAGAGAATGACAGGAACAGAATGAGAGAGAATTACATAGAAAGAGAGATCTAGGGAGAGAATGAGAGAGGCATAGAATGAAAGTGAGAATGAGAGAATAAGAGAGAAGTAGAAAATGAGGGTGGTAAAGAGAATGTGAGAGAGAATTAGAGATAATGTGAAATTTAGAGAATGAGAGAGGGAGCAAGACAGAGAATAAGAGATATGGAGAATCAGAGGAAGACATAGAGAATGAGAGAGATAGAAGTAGAAAACGAGAGTGGTAGAGATAATGTGAGAAAAGTAGAGAACAAGAGAAAGATATGGGAGAGGTAGAGAGCATAAGAAACAGAATGTGAGAGAGTTAGAGAGAATGTGAGATATAGAGACAAAGAGAGTGCAGGAGAGAGAATAAGAATGACAAATCAGGGAATGAGAAAGAGAGAGAGAACAAGAGAGAGAAAGAATAGGAGATATAGAGAATAAGAGGGAGAGAAAGAATAGGAGATATAGAGAATGAGAGAGAGAGAGAGAAAGAATAGGAGATATAGAGAATGAGAGAGAGAGAGAGAAAGAGAGAGAAAGAACAGGAGATATAGAGAATGAGAGAGAGAGAGAGAAAGAATAGGAGATATAGAGAATGAGAGAGAGAGAGAGAAAGAATTGGAGATATAGAGAATGAGAGAGAGAGAGAGAAAGAATAGGAGATATAGAGAATGAGAGAGAGAGAGAAAGAACAGGGGATATAGAGAATGAGAGAGAGATAAAGAGAGAAAGAATAGGAGATATAGAGAATGAGAGAGAGAGAGAAAGAGAGAAAGAATAGGAGATATAGAGAATGAGAGAGAGAGAGAGAAAGAACAGGAGATATAGAGAATGAGAGAGAGAGAGAAAGAATAGGAGATATAGAGAATGAGAGAGAGAGAGAGAGAGAGAAAGAATAGGAGATATAGAGAATGAGAGAGAGAGAGAGAGAGAGAGAGAGAAAGAATAGGAGATATAGAGAATGAGAGAGAGAGAGAGAAAGAATAGGAGATATAGAGAATGAGAGAGAGAGAGAGAGAGAAAGAATAGGAGATATAGAGAATGAGAGAGAGAGAGAGAGAGAGAAAGAATAGGAGATATAGAGAATGAGAGAGAGAGAGAGAAAGAATAGGAGATATAGAGAATGAGAGAGAGAGAGAGAAAGAATAGGAGATATAGAGAATGAGAGAGAGAGAGAGAGAAAGAATAGGAGATATAGAGAATGAGAGAGAGAGAGAAAGAACAGGAGATATAGAGAATGAGAGAGAGAGAGAGAGAGAAAGAATAGGAGATATAGAGAATGAGAGAGAGAGAGAGAAAGAATAGGAGATATAGAGAATGAGAGAGAGAGAGAGAAAGAATAGGAGATATAGAGAATGAGAGAGAGAGAGAGAGAGAGAGAGAGAAAGAATAGGAGATATAGAGAATGAGAGAGAGAGAGAGAGAAAGAATAGGAGATATAGAGAATGAGAGAGAGAGAGAGAAAGAATAGGAGATATAGAGAATGAGAGAGAGAGAGAAAGAGAGAAAGAATAGGAGTTATAGAGAATGAGAGAGAGAGAGAGAGAAAGAATAGGAGACATAGAGAATGAGAGAGAGAGAGAAAGAGAGAAAGAATAGGAGTTATAGAGAATGAGAGAGAGAGAGAGAGAGAGAGAGAGAGAGGTGGGAATGTTCTGGCTTTAAAATGACCTTGAAGTGTGAAAGGTAGATCCTGAATGCAAGCAGCAATTTGTTTAGAGGCTATAACGTTTCTATGGCAACCAAAGTTTCCTACCAGAGGAAATCAAAATTACACGGCTCGTAGCTTCATTCACACTTGGCGTCCTTGATCTGTGAGATGAATGAGGTGAGATATTACGAACGAGCGAAAGCACGACCAGAGTGTCTTAATAATAAAACATGCCATTTTACTCTCCGCTCCTTCTCTCGGCAGCAGATGAGCTGCGGGGGGACGAGGAGCTACATGAGGACCTGTGAACGCTGCACCATGAGGTGCTGAGACGAGAGCACAGGGCAGCTCTGAGAGAGCTCGGGATCCGGGAGTGCTCTTCTCATTGCTGAGGCGTTACCTGTATCAGCTACATTCAAGCCGTGATCCTTGTGGTCCCTGAATTACTGCACATGCAGCTTTCAGCACAGGTTCATCAATTACTGCTGACACAGTTCTTCCATTCTCTTAAAGGAACACTCTCCACCTCTTCCTCTGTAGTGTAGGGCTCATTAAGGCTCATCGATTGGCCACTTCATTAAGTGCACTTCTTTGTATTTACACTAACTGCCTATTTTATCAGCTCCACTTACCATACAGGAACACTTCGTAGTTCAGTGGTCAGGACTCTGGTCATTCTTAGCACTGGAGTTACACTGACTGTGTGTGTGTTGTGCTGGCGTGAGTGGATCAGACACAGCAGTACTGCTGGAGTTTTTTAACACCTCAGTGTCCTTGCTAGACTGAGAATACAGTTCAGACAACAGCATCCTGCCCTGTGATGGACTGACAGCTTGCCAGGGATAGTCAAGGATAAGCAGTTACGATGAATGTTTGAATCAGGTTTGCTTAATGAGACAAACATCAGGCGTGTTCGAGATACAGCTGCGTCCGGCCTTGGTGGTCAGCGAGAGCCGCCGGACGCAGTTGGGGTAGAAGGTTAGAAAAGAGCCTCAAGTCAGACAGTCAGCATCAGCAAGTAGGCGCAGTAGAGAAACAGTCGAAAGAAAGAAAAGAAGTAGAAAGAGTGGAAAGAAAAATGGATTCAAATGCAGTAGTGATGTAGTGCTTTTAGTTACTAATCATAAAAGCAGTTCAGTGGCACTTGTGTCTTTTCATGAAATGCTAATTATGAAAAAAGAATAGCGTTACTGTAAATATGGGGTAAATATGGGGTCTTTAAAGAGTTTTAGAGGAGATAGATATATATATTTTACAATGAAAAGAGTTCAACGTGATAGGTGTCCGTGAAGCTTCTGACCAATGTGTATTGAAGCGCCAGTGGCGCCAACTCAAGTCAGACAAAAAAAATAAACAACTAGCATGCACCGCCTGGCAATCTGATGGGTGAGTCTGGGTTTGGCAGTTGCCAGGAGAACGATACTTGTCTGGCTGCATTTTGCCGAGTGTAAAGTTTGGTAGAGGGGGGATTAAGGTGTTGGGCTCGGACCCTTAGTTCCAGTGAAGGGAACTCTTAATGCTTCAGCAGACCAAGTGATTCTGGACAATTTCTTGATGTAACGTATTGTTATTGATTACTTCTTGCATACTGAGCGTTTATTCCCTAATTTTCTAATATTTTACATATTTTTATCTTCATATATATATATATATATATATATATATATATATATATATATATATATATATATATATCTTATACTTTTATACATAGTTTTATCTTCTGGTTTTCTACATGTTTTTATCTTCTGATTTTCTACATATTTACATCTTCATATATATTCATCTTCTACTTTTCTACATAGTTTTATCTTCTGATTTTCTACATATTTATATCTTCATATATATTCATCTTCTGGTTTTCTACATGTTTTATCTTCTGATTTTCTACATATTTATATCTTCATATATATTCATCTTCTACTTTTATACATAGTTTTATCTTCTGATTTTCTACATATTTATATCTTCATATATATTCATCTTCTACTTTTCTACATAGTTTTATCTTCTGGTTTTCTACATATTTTTATCTTCTGATATTTTTATCTTCTGATTTTCTACGTATTTATATCTTCTGATATTTTTATCTTCTTATATATATATATATATATATATATATATATATATATATATATATATATATATATATATATATATATATATATATTATAGAAATTTATTATTTATTATTTATTTATATTATATATTATACATCTGATTTTATACATAGCTTTATCCTCTGGTTTCGACCACTAGCTCTGTTTCAACGACGGTGGAGATGTGAGCTCACTGTCTGTTCCATGTCACTCAGATAGGAGCTCACGTGTTGAAGCACCCCCCCACCCCCCCCACCCCCCCAAAAAATACAATATTTTAGCATTTTTAATGGTCCATTCATCATGAACGTTTCACACAATGTAAAAGCTGGTGTTTGAATGATAAAAAATGGTTTTCTTTTGAAAAGCGATGATATAATGAAAGTGAACTGCTGTGCTGATGGTCCATGTTTCTTCAGCTCCTACACACAGTTTGGTTATTTACACAACACACTTTACATTTGCGTCATTAAGGCGACTGCGCGTTCCAGCCATTCACCACACGGGACGCTAATCAGGAAGTGACACGACTGACCTCACTGGAAACAGAGGGACGAGTGACTGGCTCCTGTTTCTATACACTGTCAATGGGTTGAACTCAAAGCAGCATCTGTGTGTGTATATTTATGGGTTAAACCTCCAATTAGTTCTTTCCTTGAAATGCAAGTGAGGTGTTAAAATGTTCAGCTAAAGACGATCAGTTGACATATTTTTGATAGAATTAATTCCAGCTGAATTTCTTTTTCTGTGTTGTCAGTACAGAGTAAAGCACTGTGGTGAATACAACATGGAATCTGATTTCTTTTGTTTCCAGCTTTAAACTGTTCAGAAGATGTTTCTGGCCACTGCTTAATTGAAGGAGTAGAACGCTGTTAGCATGACCCTGCTGAGCGTGTAATTACTACCTCCAGAGATTTCCCTACAACTGTCACGGATGTAACAGACACGTCAGCTGCGGGCATGCGGTTGTAGTTGTACTTCATAACCATAGTGTCATACATATCCTGATTAGAAGCACGTATAGGCTGGGATGCACGTATCTCTTCATGTCGAGTACACTAGGCGTCTCAAAAGGGTTGTGATTTGTTGCCTGAGTAGATAATGACATATCATTTGCATCACACTGAACAAGTCAGAGGTCACTGACCCCTGTAGCCCTGTTGATTGAGCACATTGTGAGCTCTCAAATTACAAGAGAAGTGCTAGTGGTGTGTTTTTATACATGATATGTAGCTGGACAGTACAGTAATCAGTTAACCCAAGATCATCATGCTTACATCTCTTACTATTATTATGGCTGGAAGAAAAGATTCTTCTTGTTATGTGAATGAAGAAAGCAAGTCAGTCTGTGGCTACAACCACTGTGAACTTGGTACCCATAGCAGAGCATGCAATTATAGTCTAAATTCTTTAGATCTTAGTGCAGTGTTTGTTAGACAGCGTTAGGCAAAACAATAGTACAGAAGTAAGGTTTTGAATAAAAATATATTTCATAAGATTTCACTTAATCGTATTATTAAAATACTTAAACATTGATTCATTAATTTGAAAATTGAAATAAAAAATTAATTTGATTAAGCATCTGAATTTAGTAAGTGTTCAAATACGTTTGCACTCTCATTCAGGGGGAACGGTTGGGTAACTTAAGTAACTTTCTGTGGGCTGAATCGAATGTTCATTTAGTTTGATCTGCAAGGTGAATTTTTTTTGTTGCTATTTTGGTGGTAAACCATTTGACGAGACATACTCTACAGAAATAGGTGATAAAAAAAGAATGTAACTAAGTATGTATTACCATCTTAGTGTCTCCAAGTCGTCCACACAGGGTTCAACCTTGACCCGGGTCAGTAAAAGTTGGGACAGCAGCGTGGAAAAACACTTGGGCAAGCTGACCACTTTTTTTTATTGATTTAATGATTTATTAAGAGAGAAACCATTCAGTGAACACCATAATTGATTTGTTTTCATTTCCTTTCATGTGCAAACATCACATTAACTCAGAATCGAGTAAGTGCACAAATAATACCAATAAAAACTAGAACGAGTGTAAGTGAATATTGAGTTGGTTTGACGAAGCTGGTAATATTATTATTGTATTTAATAGTAAGCAGCTGCAGACAGCTGGTTGGTGGGACACTGCTTATTGGTTGTTAGGTTGCTGCTGAAAAGTGTGGATGCTGCTAGGCTGTCGCTGTGCTACCAGCTAAAAGATTGCTAAGGTGTTGCTAAGCCATTGCTGTGGTGTACCAGGTGGATACTTAGGTGTTGTAGGGCTGATGTCATGGTACCCTAAGTGTATACTAAATTGTTGCTAAGGCGCCCAAGTTTGCCATGGTGTTATGATGGTGACAAAAGAACCATCATGTTTAAAAACATTTGCCCAGAGAGTCTATGCTGCCAGCAGCGGAATCAGAAACAGAGCTATAAGAACAATTTCATATATAATATGATTCTGCAAAGTTTCGTGGTTGTAGCTGGAAATGGCTTTTACAGTCCAACTTACTGGGCCAGCATTGTGAAGCTGTCAGCTCAGCACAGCAAGGAGGGTCTGGGTTCGATTCCCCAGTGGGGTGACACTGTCTGTGGAGTTTACATGTTATGTTTAGTATGTTAAAATACTAAATTGCTCTGTAGGTGTGAGTGTGTGTGTGTGTCTGTATGTCTACCCTGTGATGGACCTTCCACTGGGATAGGCTCCGGTATCCCTTGGAGGATAAGCAGTTTACATGATGAATAATTCCAGCTTATTAAATGCAGAAGAGTTCATTGAGAATTAAAAACCATCTATATTGGTTCTAAGTGAGTTTGTGCTTGAAAAAACAACAATAAATAAAACTAACTTTTTCTAGTTTTCTACATATTTTATATGTTAGTTAGCTTGTTTAACAAACAAGTTTTATTCCAGATTTGTTCCAGTCATCACGTTTGTTAAACTTTAGCAATAGCTTGTCTCACTTAATTTATTAAAGAATGAATTTGATTCTATAAGATAAACTAAGTATTGCATGATAATTGTTACCATCAATAGGCTGCCAACACATCAACATACATAAACTCACAACTTACTGCATTAATGTTTTAAATTTGTTTCTGAGCAAAGAAACAAATTCTGTAATCTGATTAACATGTAATTCCTCTAATTATATATATACATCTGTATATAATATATTAAACATTCTAATACTCTTATTAACATACACCTTTTTTCGGTTGTGTTTTATATACAGTATATTCATATAAAGTCATCACAATTTATGCACACACACACACACATAGATAGATAGATAGATAGATAGATAGATAGATAGATAGATAGATAGATAGATAGATAGATAGATAGATAGATAGATAGATAGATAGATAGATAGATAGATAGATGTGAAATCAGACACAGAACTGGACATTTTAGTTATTTCTGTTCAGTTATGTTCTCCATGTCCACAAGGACCCTGAAAACGATGATAAAGTACAGATGCCTTGTTGTGGTGGCTGCTAAGCCTGATCAAAGTCCTCTTGTGCATCACACTAGCACAAAGCAAAAAGATAGAGCTTCCCCAGTAAAGCCATTAGCACTGATGCTGCAATAATGGAGGACCAATTTATGGACCTGCAGGGAGTTTAGCTGACCCGATGGCCATTTCCACAGCTAGTGGAAGCTAGTGGGAGCTCATCTTAACCTTTCAGAACATGCATTATACTTTCTGCAGAGCATTTACACAGCGTTCCTGAACTTTAGGACTGGATTCTGGACGCTAGACGTTGCTTATTTGGATAACAGTGTGCTTAGTAGATTTGATGAAATATCATAGACAATTATTTGTTTGACAGAAGACCAGTCTTTTGGGTTTTTGTACATTTACAGTATATTTCTGAAGCCCACGGCTAGAGATGCGGAAGGACTGGCTGTTTCACATGAAAGGCCACTGATGTTAGCAATCAGGAAGTGAATAGGAACTCCCGTCGTTTGTGAAAGCTTCATCGGAGCAGGATCGACTCTGCAGCGCTAAAAGCCAGATGGACTCAATCACTTGCTGATTGTAACACGGCAAAGGAAATTGTTTCGCTGTTGAAGACAGAGCAGTGTCCAGAAGAGTGGCGCTCTGACCTTAAGTCCTTTGTTGTGCTAGTTACTTACACAGACCTTGGACAGCCGTGTCAATACAGACAAAGATGATTGTGAACTCAGGCAGACAGTTGGTGTCAGTGCTTGTGGTGCTTGCTCTGCAGAGGCCTCTTTATTTAAATTCCAATGCACCCTTAGTAACCCCAGGGTCTATAGGTGTATCCTTAAATGCTAAGGTCAATGTTGAGCTAAACATGGTGATGTAGTGTCACTAAAAATGCAAAATCAATTCTCTAAATAATTCTGGTACACATTAATTTTTGTTTCTATATATTATATCTTGCTGTGTGTTTTTTATTACGTCTGCTTCTATTATTTTATTATCAGTACAGAGTAGTATTATAAATATTTTTTAATGTTAAATTATTCCTATTATCTATTAACTATTATCTAGACTATTTGAAAAGTTGATTTAGGCTATCAAATTATTATTAATGTTGGTAACATTTTATAGAAAGTACTTTTTGAAATTCTGTTTGAATATTCACTTCCACCGTGCAATTCCGGCACCAAAGGCATTAGAATAACTGCTGCACACTTTGAGGTGAAATGGGAAAATTCAAACAAGAAGCTGGTAAATAAGAAACTAAATGTTGGTGCCCGAATGTAAATGCTGCACTATTTAAGGTGGAACGAGAAGCTGGCAAATAGAAAACTGACTTCAGCCTCACAGTTTGACAGCTAGTAGTGTTTTTGATAGGGACTCTTAAGCTATCAATGTATATCCTACCTGAAGTTTTACACCTGGAACTACTAATAAATGTACTACGGTAGGACTTTTTGACAAGAATATGTCTTCTATCTGGGTCTTCCAGACGTTGTGTAACGTCGCTAAATTCAAGCTGCTGCTTTAACATAAAACGTGAAAGTCAGTGTGTGGTTTGTCCATTCTAGGCTACTGTAGCAACACTGTGGCTGTACATGGCAGAGAACTCAGTCCTCTGTAGATTTGAATAGCTGAAAAAAACAAAGATTTGTAGTTACAGTTAATTATTCACTGATGAAAACATAGTTTTATGTATTATTTCTCTCTATTTCTACTAAAATATCCCCCTAAACTAGTGTTTATTATTTTTTGTGTCTTATTGTTTTCTTGTCTTATTGTATTTTATTGATTATTACTATTTTCTTACTTCAGTATTGGGTTGTATTGTTTATTTTTAGTCTGCTATCTTTTTGTTGTTATTTTGGTTTCCCCTTGTGGCATTTGGCCACTGTGAAAATGAGGATTTCCCTCAATGTAAACTTGAGCTTGAAGCTACACAATGCAAGCTTTGGGAATTTCAAGGCCTCTCAGGTGGGATACGTAAAAAAATTTTAAGATGGGTCATGCTTCGGGCCCAGGGAGGGAATTATCGACTATAATCGTCATATCTTCTTCAGTATGATTTTGCATTTGAGACCTAAACACGGAGCATTAATATGTAAAGACTTAGTCCTAGTCTGTCAATGCTTCGCAGGAGGACAGCAGCTGTAATTTGGTGTTTTTCCCTCCTGCCTCAGTAATGCTACTTCTTTCAAATTCAGCAAAACAATCCTCCATAGTGCAGCAGCACAGAAATCATTTCAGAGGTTCTATTGATGTGCCATATGCTACACAATGTTGTCACAGTATGTAGATGGCCCCTGACATCTATTTCCATCAAGCCCTGTTGATCAAATAAATAATCCACACCAACAGGACCAAAACCTCTGTTATCTCTTCCTCTCTGGAGACTGGAATCAGAGAGCCGCTTCAGTGTGCTCTGTGTGTGTGTCTGTGTGTGTGTGTGTTTGTGTGTGTTTGAAATGCCTGGAGCGGCTCTCATTCACTGCTTGTGTCGCTGAGCGCGCGGGCAGGATGAAACAGAGGCTGCTGTGGAGCTGCTCTTGTTTTGATCGTAACCATGGGAACAGGCAATCTGGTGACCTGTGTCAACAAGAGCGAAGGGATTCAGTCAATATGGCGAGTCGATAATATCCCGCCTGAGACGCACAGCCGTGGCTCGAGCTGCCTCTGCATACTATACACTTGTTCAGAGAGCTGCAGGACAGCTGGGGGAACAACACGACTTCATCCAGCAGAGCCCCCTCACTCATCCTCGGCCTGTGTCGAGGCAGAGACAAATTGGGGTCCAATTTGTTAAGATGTCCCTTTATTCCCTGCAAATCAGGAGGGAATGTTACGAGGCAGGATTTCTCACCAGCCAGAGAACTTAAGCCCAGAGTTGTGCCTAATGGGAAAGTCCCGCTTCTTATTTTCTATTGGATAGACTTGATTTTGGGCTTCAGTTATCAGGCTACCCTGCTGAAACAACCAGTATGCGGTCCACACAGGGCTAAGCTGCTTTATGCTGGGTGCTGGTTTAGCTGCTAACCCAGCGTGGTCACAGTGGTTGACCATCCAAAACACAACATGTGCCAGTTTTGCTGGTGACCAGCGAGCTATACTGCTTGCAGGGTATAGTGGTGTAGCAGTGAGAAGAAAAAAAATAATAATAATAAATAAATATATAATAATATATAATATATATAATCATATCATATCTCTAAAATTGCAACTTTACAGGAGAGACCAAAAACTTACTTTACTTTTAATGGAAAACAATGGAACCAGATTTTTTCCAAGCTATTTTGGAGCATTTTCTATTGGTCCATTCATCATTTAATTTTCATACCATGTAAATGCCTGTTGGTGTGTTCAAATGATGTAGAAAACTTAAAATCGACAAAAATGAAGATACATGCTTTTCAATAGACAGCGATGATATATATATATATGTGTGTGTGTGTGTGTGTGTGTGTGTGTGTGTGTTATTATAGTCTTTTATAGCCTTTACTAGATGTTGGCTATTTTTGTTGAAGGTTGTTGTCTCTTTTGTACATTGAGTGAGGAACATCAATGTAAAGATCTGATTACGTTCAGATATATGATTCAGTCTCTTTAGTAGGAGCATGTTGTTACTTGTATGATGTTAAGAGCAAACATGACTTTTGATATTCTTACTTTACATAGAACTGCAACCATATGACATGACACATGACAGTGACAACTTATGAGTGGAATTCTACCTATTCGCCTTGTTTTAACTGTGAAGAACCTCATAGACCCGGTCTGCCTCTTTGTCTGTCTGTTAGTCTGTGTGTATATGTAGAGTGACCATTGCAACCTCTATGCAATAGACTGAATTCTGAGAACTGAGTGGAGACTAGACAGTAAACAGTGGACAACAGGGAGGCGGAAGATAGAAGTATTATGTTTTAAAATCGTTATGCCATGACTATACTTGTAATATCAGTCCAAGCAACATGTGTTAGTGTTCAAAGTGCAGAACATGTCTTCAGAACGTAAATTAAACATGTGCCTATGCATATATAGTGAACACTAATGTAGTGCATCTTTTGTGTAGTTGTCTTAACTGAGTTCATCTTTTCTACAAGCTCATCTAATTGAGTTCATCTTTACTAGGAACTCATCTAATTGAGTTCATCTTTACTAGGAACTCATCTAATTGAGTTCATCTTTACTAGGAACTCATCTAATTGAGTTCATCTTTACTAGGAACTCATCTAATTGAGTTCATCTTTACTAGGAACTCATCTAATTGAGTTCATCTTTACTAGGAACTCATCTAATTGAGTTCATCTTTATTAGGAACTCATCTAATTGAGTTCATCTTTACTAGGAACTCATCTAATTGAGTTAATCTTTACTAGGAACTCATCTAATTAAGCTGATCTTTACTAGGAACTCATCTAATAGAGCTCATCTTTACTTGGAACTCATCTAATTAAGATGACCTTTACTAAAAACTCCTCTAATTGAGCTGATCTTTACTATGAACTCATCTAATTGAGTTAATCTTTACTAGGAACTCATCTAATAGACCTAATCTTTACTACGAACACATCTAATTGAGCTCATCTTTACCAATTGAGTTCATCTTTACTAGGAACTCATCTAATTGAGTTCATCTTTACTAGGAACTCATCTAATTAAGATGACCTTTACTAGAAACTCCTCTAATTGAGCTGATCTTTACTATGAACTCATCTAATTGAGCTGATCTTTACTAGAAACTCATGTAATTGAGTTAATCTTTACTAGGAACTCATCTAATTGAGTTTATTTTTACTAGGAACTCATCTAATTAAGCTGACCTTTACTAGAAACTCCTCTATTTTAGCTGATCTTGACTAGGAACTCATCTAATTGAGTTCATCTTTACTAGGAACTCATCTAATTGAGTTCATCTTTACTAGGTGTACGCTTTGCCTTTAAATGTAACCTGACATAAAGGACAAGGTCACTATGGTTTTAATTTCAGTTATCTTAAGTAATATCACATTATCATGTTAACCCAAAAGTGATGTAGGTTTTAAAAAGGGTATGTTTCTAAGGGGACCTCTCACCTCCCCTTTACTTGAGCCATGTCCATATAATAATGGCTGATACTATCAGTGATATCAGAACCGATATTAACTGCTAAGGACTGATTTTGGTGATAAACAATCTCAAAATGAGCCCTAGTCGGCAGTCCACAGCGATAAAACTTAAATGAAGCCTGAATCATAGAAAGCATAATTCAAAGCCCGACGCCATTCATCACGCCTGCATTGAGACTGACCGAGTACAAATTCCTTTACAGCAAAAAAGCAAAAGGCAGAAAGCATTAAGGTCACTGCTTAAGACATTTAACAACTAACACCACTGATTCACTGATCATTCCGAGCCTACCGTTGACCTTATCCCCCCTGAATTCATTCTCTTTGAGTGCAGGTTTAAAAAAAGCTTGCAAAGCCTTGGCGCCCCCACAGCACTGCAGAGTTCATGTCAGCCTCTTTATCAGTCAGGAGGAGTAGTGCTAATAGGGTGGAAGGTTATTTCCGGCAAGACACTGAGAGAGCACACAGAGTTCCCACCTGTTAACCACCAGCACCGCGCACGGCTTCAGCTCGTTTTCCATTTCAACCAGAGTGTCTGTACACAAATTACTGAGGCACTACATAGTCCAGCACTCTGCACACCCTGCTCTGCCCACCGCCGCACTGTCTAGAGGACATTCACAAATGAGCACAGAGAAGATGGCAGATGGGAAACAAATGAATCTATTTTCAAGTGACATTCAGCCCAGTAAACAAAGACATCAGTGCAGATGCCCCACTGAATTGATGGTCTGGCAAAACGCCGAAAGCAGCCAAACAAGCACGACTTCTTTTACTTTACACGCGTGATAAGAGGCCAGCTATCGAGCAACACAAGCTTATAGTCAGTAGCCTTTACTCACAACTAATCACTGTCATCATTACAGTACACATTCACTATCACTGCTGTCGAAAGAAACTATCTCCAAAATAGTAACTTCAGAGCACGTATGAATGAAACATCTTTCATCCTTTAGCACACCCAGCACACCCTGCTCACCCTGCACACCCTGCTCACCCAGCACACCCAGCACACCCTGCTCACCCTGCTCACCCAGCACACCCAGCACACCCAGCACACCCAGCACACCCAGCACACCCTGCTCACCAAGCACACCCAGCACACCCAGCACACCCTGCTCACCCAGCACACCCAGCACACCCTGCTCACCCAGCACACCCAGCACACCCAGCACACCCTGCTCACCCAGCACACCCTGCTCACCCAGCACACCCAGCACACCCTGCTCACCCAGCACACCCTGGTCTACACTCATTATTTCTATACAGTCCTAATCACCCTAACCAAATATATCTTACCCATTCTAACATCATTACCAACATTACAACCCAGGAATACACTCCGATATATGTATGCGTACACACACACACACACACACACATATATATATGGGTCTGAAAAAGTGACTGTACTAAGAATTGTATCTTTGTATTTTACTGATATATGTGTTTTTTGTTTGTTTTTTGTTTTATTACTATTTTTTTCAGGGTTTAGTTTCTGTATTTCAATTTTTATTATCAATTTAGATTTTCAAATACATTCAAAAAATGTATTCATTTTCTTTTTTTCTTCTGCATTTGAATTTGTCTGCTCTTTGTTTCCCCTCCCCCTCTCCCCCACAGTTTATCCTATACCTCATGTTACAAGTAAATAAGTAAATAAATAATAAAGTCCTATTAGCCCTCAGAAGAGGAGGGGGGTGGCGGCTCAAGAAAAAGAGAAAAAAAACCATTACAGGAGAGTTTCTACGTAACCATGCCCAGAATACCCCTCCGCCCACATATATATACCCCCACTCTCACTCTACCACCGTGTCAAACAACTGCACACCCACCACCTCCCCATCTCCTCCTTTCCACTATTATAAACTCCAACCGGGGGGGCTCAGTCACATACAAGCCACCCAGATCCCCAGCCCAAAGCCTCCTGAGTTTTATTCCAGGTGATTTTGGAGCATTTCTATTGGTGCATTCATCATAAAACTCTCACAGGATATAAAGAACAGCTGTCGTGTTCAAATGATGAGGAAAAATGAAAATCGACTAAAACGGAGATCCATGTTTTTCTTTGGATGGTGATGATGTGCTGGCAACACATCAGGTAAAGCTTGGCGTCACCTTTCCGGGCATTGGCCTGCAGGAGTTTTGGCCAAAACGATTATTAGACCAGCTGTGGATTAAGGCGAAGGGCTGTTCCAAAAGGTGTCCCGAGTCCAATCCACACTTTCGTGAGGTCTGCAACGTGTGGACATACAGGACGAGAGACCTGCTGCAGCTGTGTTATCTGTTTTATCTTGGCTCTGCCATCTTTGTGGAGGGTGTGAATTGTTTTCACAGCATGGGCTTCTCATCCCCCTGCTTTCACATCTCACTGCTCAGTCACAACGTTTCACACGCAGTGAGCCAACAGTGTCCAAATTAAACTGAGCAGAGTTCAAAGAAAAACATTTAATTTAATTACGTTGATTAAAACTATCTCCATTCTGCTGATAGACGCCACTAGGGGGCCTGCAGAGAGAGGCATGTGGGACATGCACCATCATGAATTGTGGCTGAACGTAGAATACAAGTTTAATAAGAAGGTGAGTTAATAAATAAAGTGTATTTATGAACTGCATAATTTAATAAAATGTTTTATCCTCTTAGGCAACACACACCAACACACCAACACGCCACCATGCGAGTGTCACCACAGGGTGAACGAGGGCACTCGAAGTCTACTCTCGCAGTTGCTGGTGTTATAGAGTGTCCAATGTCCCGGTAAACACACACCATGGTTACACATTCACAGCTACATGCGTTGCCTGTCCTCCACCAAAGGCTACATCCTGTTTCCCCAGGGTGCCAGAGAGAGACTGAACACTGATTCCTTCTCCCCAGCGTGGTGGTTCTCCTCAAGATCACACCAACACGCCTCATTAGCACTCATAGGGTGTCAACAGCACTAACAGCGCTCACACAACTGCTTTCTGCTTTTTCTGCTGCCCACCACCATAGACACGAGTGAGAGCTGCACGTGCGAGCTGCGGCCCTCCCCTGGCCAAACTGTTAAAAGTCTAATTCAGTTCCCAATATATCAACAGCAATGTCTTTGAAGGCATTCTGAAATTAACATTCTGAAATCAACATTCTAAAATCAACATTGTAAAATCAACATTCTGAAATAAACATTCTAAAACCAACATTCTGAAATCAACATTCTAAAATCAATATTGTAAAATCAACATTCTAAAATCAATATTGTAAAATCAACATTCTAAAATCAACATTCTGAAATCAACATTCTGAAATCAACATTCTGAACTCAACATTCTGAAATCAACATTCTAAAATCAATATTGTAAAATCAACATTCTAAAATCAACATTCTGAAATCAACATTCTGAAATCAACATTCTAAAATCAACATTGTAAAATCAACATTCTGAAATCAACATTCTAAAATCAACATTGTAAAATTAACATTCTGAAATTAACATTCTGAAATCAACATTCTAAAATCAACATTGTAAAATCAACATTCTGAAATCAACATTCTGAAATCAACATTCAAAAAATCAACATTCAAAAAATCAACATTCTGAAATCAACACTCTAAAATCAACATTGTAAAATCAACATTGTAAAATCAACATTCTGAAATCAACATTCTGAAATTAACATTCTAAAATCAACATTGTAAAATCAACATTGTGAAATCAACATTCTGAAATCAACATTTTGAAATCAACATTCTGAAATCAAAATTCTAAAATCAACATTCTGAAATCAACATTCTGAAATCAACATTCTGAAATTAACATTCTGAAATCAACATTCTGAAATTAACATTCTAAAATCAACATTCTGAAATTAACATTCTGAAATTAACATTCTGAAATCAACATTCTGAAATCAACATTTTGAAATCAACATTCTAAAATCAACATTCTAAAATCAACATTCTGAAAACAACATTCTGAAATCAAAGGGAGCTGCAGACTTCAGGGGTTGCTCATTCCTCATCTTGATTACTGTGTTTCCTCAAACCAATAGCTTCAAGTCGTGAAGTTTAAGGCTAATTAATACTCAAGGTTCAATACGAGTACGCATGGAGCTTTCTGTACACACTCATTTTGGGCGTAAGTTGTACGTTTTCGGAAAGCTTACTGATACGGACGGGACGGAGTAATACCGCTGCAGACCGTGGGGGCAGTGCGAGACGCCACCACTTGCTTACGAACACAGTGAAGAAGGAACGGTGGGACTTTTTAAAGATCGTTGTGTGAGTTGGTTAGAAATTTTAACCAGGATGTATCTTCGCTGCAGCGCAGAGAAAAACTGTTGTTTTTGAAGTAAATAAAGAACTACAAGCTCATCCACCACCGCCATGTTTGATTTACTCCGTACTGCCCTCTACTGGAAGTGTTGCTCAACAAGTATATCAACGGAGCTGACGCAGAGCAGTATGTGGGCAGTGACGGTTATATCACGCAGAAATCTTCACACGTAGAGTATAAATCAGCCTTAAGAGTGATCAGGCGTTCTCTGACGCTGCCAGTAAACTTTGGGACAGACTTAAGCCTTCTTCCTCACAAAAAATTTAAAGACTAACCTAAAAACTCAAGAATTTGTTGGGTCGTTTGAATCCCTATAGAGATTATGTAGTGTTTTTATGTTTTTATTTCTTTTGATTAGAATCTTATATATTTGTTTGGGTCTTAACATTGAATATCTCTTAATGTAGTTTATTTTATTCTGCAGCGCTTTGGTTGACACTTGATGTCTTTAAAATGTGCTATATAATTAAATGCGTCTTGTCTTGACCTATACACAGGAAATTAACATATTGTTAACATATAGTGTTTTGTGAATTAACTCCATCCTACCCTCTACTAAACCTTTAACGGATTTAGAATTAAATTCTCTAATTCTAAATCCAAATCCAAAATGCCAATAACCTGTTCCCCCACATCCCAAAGGTAATGTATTGGAAATCCAATAGTACTGTGAAGGCCATTCGACTGCAGTGCCTTGATCAATAAACCAGTTTGAGATGCTTTATGACACTAGTTTATCTCGTTATCCTGCTGGAGGTAGCCATCAGAAATACACTGACATAGTACATAGAGGTGGATATGGTCGTCAACAATACTCAGGTAGGCTCTGGCATGTAAATGATGCTCAGTTAGTACAAAGGGGCCCAAAGTGTGCTAAGAAAATATCCCCCACACCATGACACCACCACCACCACCACCAGCCAAAAAAAGCAGGATGTCTCTAGTGAAGCGTCTTCTTGAAGGCAGCATCTGTTACAAAATCTCTATTTACGTTTTGGATTAATGTTGCGTCACAGAAGTGTAAATGACCTTGACTGAGGACACTGACACACTGACCCCACACCATGACAGACCCTGCTTTCAGAATGCTTTCTGCTTTCTGCTACAGAGTGATGGTTCATCCCAGATGTCTTGGTTAACATACACAGTAAACATAAGACTTCTTTCTGGCACTGTAAAGTTCCAGCTGGTGTTCATGGATGTAACTACGTGCTTGAAGGTTTTTGCCAAAGTAATTCTGAGCCCATGTGGTTATATGGCTTATGAATGAATGAGGGTTCCTGATGCGGTGCCTTCTGGCCCATTATTCAGCTTAGGTTTTTGAAATTCCTCCAGATTCCTTTAATCTTTTAATTATGTTTTGCTCCGTAGAGGGTGAACTGCCCAAACCTCTTACTGTCTTTCTTTGAGGAAGATTGTTTTAAACATTTCAGTTTTTTACCACACATTTGCTGGAAGAAGTCTCTGCAGGTTAGAGACGTGGCACTTCAGCTTATACACAAAGAGATAACACATCATGGGACATCATAGTTCAGCGCTACGCACCAACATCTGGAGGAGAGCAGTATCTCCTGTGTAGCTTGTGAGGTGTGTGCACAGGAGAAAAACCTGTCCCTGAAATTACTCTGGCAAATAGATCTTTCCAGGGGGCTTCACAGGTGGTCAGTATGGGACAGCACTTGATACAAGGGGACTTTTCACAAACAGCTTTCAAGGCTGCATTTGTTTTGAACAATTGGAAGTTCACAATTTATTTGCTACCTCTTCTGGCTTTATGTGATTAGAAATGATTACAAATTAGAAATGATTACAAATCGAAACGAATAAAATACATGAGGACTTGTAATAGCTAACTAAGAATCTCAAAGAATGAGAAAATGCCTCAAACCGTAAGAACTTCATAATTATGATGCATCATCTTGTTATTGTTACTTACTTTCTCATAACTATGACTAGATATCAATGATGTAGCATCTCATAATTATGAGAACCTTTTTTCATTATTATAGGACACTAAATCATTGTTATGGCATATTATATGCTTTGTATACACCTGTTCCTTTTTATTAACACATAATAATTGTTTGAAGACTGAAAATGCCATTTAATTCGTGTTTGAAAGCAGAATTTACTGCCATTCTATTGTAAGCCTTCAGCCACACAACTGTATGTGGCTTTCCTTGCTGTATTTTGGAAGACTGCTGGACTGCAGGCAGGCCAGTCTAATGTGCTCATTTTTAAATAAACGTTGTCTGTAACTTTAGTGTTAGTGGTGCTTTAACAGATGTATGAGACTCCAGCTTTTGAACTTTATACTTGTAACAATCCGCATGGTCTTTTTGCATGAACAACGTGAAAGGTTGACTTCTTATACCACAATATACATTTCCACTGTGCATCAGTCTATTTATCCTACAGCAGTCGGCAACACTGCTGGATGTGGCTTATGCTGTGTGGAGGCTTCGACAAAACTGATAAAAGTAAAAACTGAAATTTCTAGCTCTTGTACAGTCTTCGTTCAAATGCAGGTGGAATAACAAATCACTGATTCACACCAGTTCCAACCTTCTGGACACTGACATTTGTAATAAGTAATTACATTCCAGTCTGAGAGAACTAACTAGTATGTGGCAATGACTATCCACTGGAGTAGGGCTGGGTATCACCACTGATTTCCAGGATCGATTCGATCCCAATTCAAAAGCTCCCAATTCAATTAGATTTCTGATTCGATTTGATTCAATATCGATTCATTTAGGGATATTTCAATTACAATAATAGGTTTTGTTTGAATATGAAAAGAGATTTTCAGAGAACTAATGTGGTAAATGTACAATGAACACTCAACCTAGCATTAGTAAAAACATTAGTGTTTATATGTTTATATATCGTCATGGTTTCTGAATCCAAAATGTAGCCAGACATCTGCTTTCAAGTTCTGGGGGCTGGAATGCTAATTTTAAAGATCGATCTCGGGTTTATACGAATCGATATTGGATTATTCAATGAAGATCGATTTGAATTGAAAAATCGATTTTTTAAACACACCCCTACACTGGAGCACTGCAGAGAAGAAGCCTTCAACTAAATATATCACAGCACAGCACAGCGAGGCAGAGGCAGCAGCATCCAGGCTGCAGTCATAGCACGCATGAGAAGTGACTCTCAGGTTCATTGTGTCAGTACGTGTCAGAGCGCTGTTCCCTCTCACTGCTGCGAGAGGACAGAGGGCCAGCCAGGAACACACAGAGCGGCTTCATCAAGTGTGTTCCAGCAGCGTGCACTCAGTCAGACCCAATCTCTCTGCACCACATCTGTATTCCCAAAGGTGTGTGGGAAGCCTCGCTTTCTTTTTTTTTTTAGGTGTTACATGTGAAACAGAGGTTATGCGCTTCTAGCCTGAGAGGAATTATTCATGCAGCGGTGATCCTGAGCGAATACAATACACAAACACTAATATTTGTATGGGACTGTAGCGGCCCCAGACCAATCTATCCGTCTATCCTCGGAGATCAACAGCAAATAACTTCAACGCCAATTTCTTTCTCTCTCGTCCCAAACACACAAACACAAATATGAAATAAAATAATTTTTTTAAGCTTCTTTCTGTGTGGGAGTTGTTGCTTAGATGTTTATTTTTTCAGTGAAAGAATGTCTCCAGAGAAAGAGGAGGAATGTAGAGCCACACTTGAAGTAGACGTGTTAAATTAGAGTCTTTATTGGAATGCATATTATTTGTTTTACACACAAACATAAATAACACTGAATATCATTTACTACTTAGTTCACACCATGAAGACACATAGTTTACACAAGGGAAGTAAAGCCCCTAGGAGCAGTTTCTGCAAATGGCAAGCTAGTTGTTGATTCTGCAACAAGCGGACGTCAATAACCTGATAAAACGTACACATATATACATTTATCATTACTCGGAGCAGGTTCTAGAGCAGCCGTGGTGCAGTTTGAGCAGTTACTCACCAGAGCTTGGAAAGCGTTCCAGTAGAATTTATATAGACACAAACACAGTATATCAACTTACAGCATCAAATAGTCTTTTCTGTTCTTTTTCTTTCTTCATTTTTTTTTACACATATCCAGCCATAACAGACATTCACACAACACCTACTGACGCAGTCATACTGTTCAGCTTCTGGCAGCTACAGCTGGTGTGGCCTGCTCTGTGGACTGCAGCTGTTTCCCCAGGTACTCCCTGAAAAACAACAAACAACCATCAGACTTCTGGCTATAGATCATTTTCGTGTTAGTGAACAGATATGACATGTTTTGTGGGCTGGTGGGAGGAAAGTGACAGTTTGCATAGGGGTGCCAGGTGTAGGAATATAGGAATCTGGATCATCGGGCTGACTTTTCCAGTTATTTTAGTGGTTTGCCAGTTGTAGACAGCGTGTTGAACACTAATAAGATAACCCTCAGCAATGGGGTTATGTTTCCTGACCTGTACTGAGTGGTGGTTCAATGGGTCATACCAAAGAAAAACAAACTCAAGGCATAACAATCTCTTGATGCATGCAATTTTGTATTTTGTGGTCACGCCCAGCAGCTTGAATACTAAGATTTAATGGTTGTTTTTTTGTGTATTGCTACCCAATGACATGGACAGCTATACAAGACTATACAAGGGCTATAACAAACAAGTCAAACATTATATACTCATGTTGAGCTGACCTTGCGTGACTGAGTTGATATTGTTTACTGTTAGAACAATGTAAATCACTAGAACTACTGCTGCTGCTGGTACTACATTTTAGTAAAATTGTATTTCTAGATAATTCATGCTGTAAGGCTAATGTAGGGCTAATACAGTAGGGTTGTTGACTATAGGGCTAATTCAGTATGCCCTCTATAAACTGCTATGTGAATATTATCTAGATCTATTGTTTACATCAAATTTCACTTTCCAGCCTGACGAGCATCAGCAACATTTTGTTTTCATGCCATGACAAACTTCACAAACATGTTTAAAGATCAGACTTTGACAGATTGTCATCTTATTGATTGAAACCATCTGACACATTTCATCTTTAAAATAACTGCTAATCCTAGAGATTTTCATTCTTTTGCCACTCACAGATAAATAAATAGCCAGGGATAATATTGTTCTCCCAGTTGTTTAACTGGGTTCTTGTTATCTACATTAAAGCCTGATTATGTTTTTGGTTATATTTAAAGAAAATAGGGTCACAAACTTTTAGGCTCTACTGTAGCTGACTTTGCTAGCTTCCTAAATTTAAGCAAAGTGATGTTTTATCCAGTTAGAAGCATCAGATGAGCTTGTTAGAGCCTAATTTAGTTTGGTTTAGACTCTTATTTTGCTTGCTGGCCTTCAGCCTGGAACTTTTATTTTGACAGGACCTTAGGCCACCTGTCCAGATAAAGATGGCATCTTCCACATAGTGATCAGTCTCAGGTAGACAATGGAAGATGCAGTAATTGAATAGTTTTTTATCGCTTTAACCTTAACATTTAAACTACACCCACTGGAAATTAGAAAACCCAACGGAATTTATATTGAAACTTGGAACTTATTTTTGGATTAACCCTCTCCTTTGTGGATTACAAACAATTTGGATTTCCTTCACTGTGTACCACCGGCTTGCCTGCCTGCCACTAACCTCTCTCCCTCCCTGCCTGTTTGTTAACTGCTTGCCTTCTTGCTATCTGCTGGTCTGCCTGATGCCTGACTGGGAGCTTTCTCCCTACCTGCCTGCCTCTGCTACCATCTATGAACCCAGGTATGAACAACAGCTGGACACAGTGTTTTTAAGATAAGCACGTAATAATTTGACAGCATCTACATATTGGAATCAGATTGGCCCTCACAGAGCTTATGAATGAATTTCACACAGCCATATGGAAGCTGTAGGTTTTGGCCAGTTACTTATGGAAGAGAAAAGGAAACAATCTATACAAGGCCAGCTGACGATAACACAGCAGATTGTTGATTGCAGCATCTTTTCAAAAGACTATTCTCCTTCCCTTAAAGAGAGGTTCTTAATCTGGCCTGTATAATTAAACTGTGACGACGGTATATAGCAACTACATCCAACCTACATTTCTGAACAATCTCTTATTCAGATGGAAAGAGTTTGTGAAAGAGGAGCTTCAACCCTTTTGAAATTCTAAAAAGATTGCTTTTATATGCAGCACTAATTTATGTATGTCAATGTCTTACTGCGAGAAGCTGTCTGTCGGTTTAAAAGATTTAAAAACCCTTAAAGTGCGCAAAAATCTCTGAACAGACAGAAACCATGACGCTATGCTCAGTCCTCTACAAATGCTTTGTTACGCCTCTTGTTTTCCAAGAAGACTAAATGGGGTGTTAAGCAAATTATTCAATTACCAAAACATTTCAATTACACACAGTACACACCTGCTATTATTAATTATGTTTTTTATCAAAATAGACATTAAATAATCACGTTCTCTTTGCAAATCCATTTTGGTGCAGAGACAAAAAAAACGATAATAAAGAGGTAAATGACTGCTCTTCTATTATTTTGTTTGTTTGTTGTATCCGTTAATGGGATAAATAACCAAAATGATCTACTCCATTAGTTAATGGAACAAACAAATTAAATTATAGCACTGCAAAGTTTTTAATTTTCCATTTTTATCCCTTTACTGTATTTATACCTTTGTCTATCTACACACCAAATTTCAGATTTAGCTCCCAAGAGATGGACAGAGACGCAAAGAGAGAAAGACAAAGAGAAAGAGAGAGGCAGAGACAAATACACATACAGAGAGAGAGAGACTGACAATGCAAGACCAAAGAGAAAGAGTGTGAGAAAGAAAGAGATACAGTGAAAGAAGGTACAGATAAGAGAAAGCGGGAACAGAGAACAGGAGAGAAAGATAATAAAAAGATGAGAGCAAAATGGAAGGGAAGAGAAAGAGAGAAATAGAAAAAGTGAAGAACGACAGATGAAGGGGAAAGGGCGAGATGAAAGAAAAATGAAGAGAGAATGAAAAAAAGGAAAAAGAAATAGACAATGACAAAAAAGAGGGACAACTGAAAAAAAGACAGTGAGGAAGAGGGAGAGGCAAACAGAAAACAGTAAGAGAGACAGGGATAGAGAAGGTCAGGTAAAAAGGAGGAGATAGATAAAGAGAGAAGGAGATAAAAAAACAAAAACAAACAAAAACACAGAGAGATAAAGTTAGAAAAAAGAGACAGAAAGAAAGAGAGGAACAGAGAGAAAGAAAGAGAGAGAGAAAGAAAAAGAGAGAGAGTGAGAGAAAGAGAGAGAAAGAGAGAGAGAGAGAGAGAAAGAGAGAAAGAGAGAGAGTGAGAGAAAGAGAGAGAAAGAGAGAGAGAGAGAGAGAAAGAAAGAGAGAGAGAGAGAGAGAGAGAGAGAGAGAGAGAAAGAGAGAGAGAGAAAGAGAGAGAGAGAAAGAGAAAGAGAGAGAGAGAGAGAAAGAGAGAGAGAGAGAAAGAGAGAGAGAGAGTGGGAGATGGAGCTGCTCCAGCACTGAGTGTGCACACTAAGTGTGAGCTGAAGAGCTTGAATGTGTGTTTCAGTGAGCTGTGAGGCTGATGCAGGTGGGCTCCGCTGGGCTGCACAGCTCTCGATCACTGAGGTGTCTGAAAGTTGTGTAGTTTGACTTAAACTGCCGTGAAGTGCTACAACAAATTCCTCATTAACAATCATTTAACAAGGTCTCACCAGACACACGTGTCAATCCCACTGACAGAGACACGGCATTCAGTGGAGACAATCTGTTCTATATATAAACAGCACCTCAACAGCTTCTGCACCAACCATCTGTTGAAGGCTCGAATCCATAGCAACAACTACGACACCACACATCCATCGACGGCTATAAAGGCTAATGAATAACAAGTTCAAGAGACTGATTCAAAAAAAGCCCTGCACATCTGCGGCACTCTCTCATATAATGTACTCATTTGTTAAAAGCTATAGAGAAAGTGTAGGCATGAGTGTAGGCATCATTCAAATGATGCTCTATCCATATATAAGTCTTAAATACCTCTAATGTTCCAACGTATTCAAATCCCATCAGCTTTAAAAAGAGAATTTCCCTGATTGTTACTGTGTTTGTTCTGCACCACTGTCTGCCTTAAAGGTGCCACAGAACAGAAAACTGTATTTACACCGGTGTAGTTAAATAAGGAGAGTTCGGTATACGAAGCCTACCGAGACACTCAAACACTGCTGTTCCTCTCTCAAATACAAATTACACATTTGTAGAAGAGGGCAGTAAAACAAGCCGTTTCCAAAATCCAAGGCTGTTACATAACAGCTGTGACTCCACCCAAAAGTATGCTTCCAAAATGTACATAAACCAGCTCAAGTTCCAGCCCAGCAGAAACAACAAACTAAGAGCAATGGTGGGTTATATGATCCAAGATCTACCATTCCAGACTGTGAAGGGGATCAGTCTGTACTTTTCATGCTTTCCAATCATCTGTCAGCAGACATGGATGACGTTCATCTTCAAATGAGGCTCAAGCTGGCTTCCGATTTGGCAGCTTGGTACTTCAATGTTTCAATCCACCTTAAATGCTACAGATCTTATGGACGCAGAGAGACGATCCAGGCTGTGAAGGGATGGCGACACCATTCCTACCCTTCTGAACAGACATGGCTGGTGCTCATCTTTAAACCAAGCTGGAATCTGCCTGCAATTCGCCGGCTTCTACATCGTCTGCTCTATTTAAGGTGGAATGGAAAACGCTACATCTCTAACAAAATCCTGGACGACGTGAAAGTTTCATAATTTTACTTGATAACTTGACTGATATTGAAGTTCATTTTATTGTCCTGTCTGTGGCTAATTAGACATGTTGCTTCTAAACTGGCCAATCAGAGTGGAGCTCATCAGAATATTCAAGTGCACCATATGAGGCTAAACAGCTCTTTTCATACTAGGACCAAATCATACGGTGAAAATGGGAGCGTTAACCCGTATCTGGACAACACGGTCACATACCTTCTATGTAGACATCAGAGAACAATTTAATGTACTAAATAAATGTGTCCTATAGAACTTTTTAAAAGGTGTGCGGACAAACTCTTTGATCTTGCCAGAACTAAGCCTCTTATGATCACCAGTGAGTCGAATAACTCCCTAGGCAGCTGATTATGCTCGCTCATTTCTGCAGGATTGAGTCCATAATGACTAGGTTCTTAATAGTCAAGTCTTCCATTCTAATCCTGTATGGAGGTGTGAAAATGATCTGAAAGATGTAAGAATGGCCAACTGAATATAAATCTCTCTGCAGCAGACATTTCTGCCATTTAATTTATTAGTGCTACCTAAAGAATATGATTTAACTGATGGTTTATAAAATCACACGAATAAGAATACAATACACACTTCAGTCATGTTTTAGCTAGGTTGGGTATCATGATCTATCACAATATGACATTTTGTAGTCAATGGTTACCAGAAATGCTCAATGAAACGTCCACCAACACATTCAGCACAAAGATCACATACAGCACAGTAATGTTGAAAGATTCATTTTTAATCAGCGCTGCCACACAAAGCAGCACTACAACCACCTAACAAAAATGCAATCTATGCCAGTGATTACAACATGTCACTGTCCAGTTTGTAAGTGGACAGTAGTTCATTTTATGCTAAAATAACATTTAGGTAGCTAGTTCTCTACTTCTGTTTAAAATAGTATGACTGCTTCATATGAATGTAGTTTAAGGTTAAATTAGCATCCCTGGCTTGGTTAATTACCCTACATCTTTATCTACAAACAGGTAGCAGAAGTAACCATAATCATACAGATACAACAGCTAGAAGGTGGAAACCTACAACCACAGCATGTCTTAATAGAGCAGGTCCTGCTAGTCGTGCTGCAGTAGGAGAAATCATAGATGTTTCAAGGTTTTAATCAAGCAGCTAGTATACAAAGACTAAGTAACTACCTTTAGCATAGCTAACTAAATAGTCTGACGCCCAAGCTTATTTACCTGGAGGGTAATTTTCTTTTACTGTGTCTAATTCGACATGCTGCTTCTGTGTGATTATTAAAGAGTCCTGCTGTAAGCCAGCAAATCAGAGCGGAGCTCATCAAAATATTCATGAGCTCTGAACAACAGAGGAATCTGGGGTCAGTTTTAAAGGAGATATATCCTTGTTTATGGTGGATTTCAACAAAACCTTTTTGCACAAGTTGCACCAAATTTAATGCACCGCCCACAACCTGTCAGTTATTTAAACAGCTCTTTTTTATTTCAGGGCCAAATCACAGGGGGTAAATGGGCATGTAAAATCCCAGTTTTTAGCCCGACCAAAGTAATATAACTTTTATATAGATTTCAGAGAACAATTTAAAATGCTAAATAAACGTGTTCTGTGACACCTTCAATACTGAAACAGTGATATACTGATTAACGCAATTATCTTCCAAAAATGAATCTTGAATCATTACATGATTGTATTATTTACTAGCTCATCCACCGCTGACAGATTCCTTACTGTGGAGTCAAAAAAGTGAACGTTTCAGAATAATAACATCACATAATATTGTTAATATCCTAGCAAAGGCGATACTTTTTGGGAAAGAATAAAAAGGATATTAAAGTCTGTATCCTCAGGAATGCTGTTTAAGGAACAGGCATAAGCTGCATTTCCAAAGCACAAAATTAACAACAATAAACACAAGAATATCTTTGTCAGCGAGCTGTAATGTACGCTCAGTGAACCACAACTCAAACCTCCTTTTATTATCTTTCTCTGAAAAGCAATCGTCCTTAATATGGCTTCAATTAAACGCAATGTGAAACAGCCTTCAACTGCCTCCTCAAACTTCACTGTCTGAACTCCACCTTGAGCTTCTTAATAGCTACCCTTTTCCCCTTTTCTTCTTGGATTTAAGAGCTACTCAAAGACTTAACAGTGTGCATTCAGCGAACTGTCAAATCTCAGCAAGGGGCTGTTTTTTTTTGGTCCCCCACCCCCCCCCCACCTTCTTCATGAAATGGATTTTTTACACAGCTACAAAACTCTGTGCAGTCTGGACACAGTAACAGCTTCCAATTCATAGAAAAACTGATTATTAGTGTAGTCCATATAACCAGGCAATGATATTTGCAATCAAATATTTATGGTTCTCTACTGTAATAAAATATGTTTTTAAAAACCAAACCAAACTGATCAAGGTTCTCCAACACATGCTCCCCAGGCTACAAAAATAATTTGGAAAGAAACACAATGTCCAAGGACCCTTTCCAGAACAAAACATTTGTACCCATCCTGTAGCATCATCCCCGCCGACCTTAGTTTAACCTGCTATCAGTCATCAGATAGACAACAAGCTAAAAATAGCAACTTACCTTGCTATTTAATTAGCCTGGCAATTTGGTGGAGATTTTATGTGCGCAGCAGGTGAACTCAAAGGTCCAGCTTTACTAGGAGCATAATAACAGCAGCTAATTGGATTGCACCAAAGAATAAAATGCACAGGAGATTTGTTTCATGCTCGGTGGTGGTCAGCTAACAATAGAACAGCAGAAAATGATCACCACGAAGAGCTTCACTCACAAACTGAACAGTGCTTTTAGACGTTTAGATGTAAGCAGAGCTGGTGATATGTGATTAAGCTAGCTTATGGGTGGAAATACTGTGAGGACCTCAGCTTCCTGGATGACCTTCAATAGAAAAGATCAAATGCTAGACGTGACTAGTGATTGAGCAGAAAATTAGAAGCCTCAACTAAATATAGTTCTGTATGTAGTGTGTTCACTGTTGGCATTTATGGCAGCTTCAATTCCTTTCAGTTTTTCAAAGAAATCTGCAGAGATTTTTTTCACACTTCCATATTTTTAGAAGTTTGTTGCATTTTCTGCTCACAAATCAAGTCATCCCAGACACATTCAATCATATCTGGACTCTAAGGCGGTTAGTGTATTGTTCTGAGAACACAAGCAGCTTTTTTGTTTGATTCTTTTTCTCAGTAAGCGCTTTTTAAGAGTACGTGGAACCCATCGGTTTGTGAGCTTTGTTTATTAGTTTTCAGTACAAAACTTCCATTGTTTAAACAAAATGCATAATTGTAACTGAAATTGATATTTTGATATTTATATTGACACAATGATAATATAAGGCCAACTAAAAATTTAAAGATGCTCCCTTATATCCTATTACTTGGCCCAAAAATGATCAAATCCCCTGACTTCCCATGTCTGGAACAGACTTCAATGATCCAAATTCTATAAATGATTTCCTAGAAATATCATGACCAATAGGAAACCTGTCTCAAAGATAAAAATCTTGGGTACTGTTAATGTGATTGGTTTCATTTTCTCAACATCTATTTAAAACTGTAGGTTTTGTGTTTTCCATCATTTCCTTTCCTTTGACTTTTCTGATCCTTATACAAGCAGACCATGAAATTTAAAGTGAGCGTGGCTCTGACTTGCCCTATCAAGCCTTATTTAATTGAAAACGATGTGTAAAGCAACTCATGCAAAAAATGTATTTAAAGGCAGCAATTTGGGTTCCATCTGTTTCTTTAAACATTTACTGAAACACTATCTTTTTTCCTGCGATTAATATCTGCAAACTGTTTTTATTGTGACTATGACAAGTGGAGATGTCACAGCCTTCAGAACAGGTCATTTCCACATGTGTGTGAAAAGAAAAAAAAACAAAAAACTAAGCTGGGGAGGGTGCTGTGGAGTGGAAGCAGGTTGTGGAGAGCGAGGGTGGTCATTTGCGTAATGAGCAGCAATTACAACCTACAGTGAGTCAAGACCAGCTAGTCAAAATGACAATAGGCTTTCAACATGACCGCACATTATCCAGAGCAACTCTTACAGCTCACATGTTCTCAACTGCTTCTAAACTGAGGAGAATGACCACTGAGTTTTTTCCACCCTTTTTTTTTAAATAACAAAAATCTGTTTTTAATTTTTGCTTTTAAGACCAATTTTAAAAATGAGAAGCCCGACAGACACACACACGGTCTCCAATAAAAATAAAATCTGTTCACTTATGAAATCAACATAAATAAATTCTTCTGGTTTTATTTAATCCCTTTAAATATTGGCACATGTGTCACTTATCATGGCTTGCTTAACTGTTTCACCCATTATTCCCTAAATACAGATTTTTAAAAGAAGGTAAACAATAGAAGAGAGAACATAACCTACCAGTTGTGTACCATGAGCTTCTGCACCGCCAACAGCGCATTGTAGCGCACCAGTTGGTCCTCATGATGCATGTGGTTCATCACCAGCTGCTTCCCACCCAGCTGTTCAATCACCCTAAGAGACATAAATAAACACAAAGAATGGATGGATGATTAAACAGAAGACAAGAAAGAAACAAGGAAAGAAGACAAGCAAGTAGAAATAAGGAGAAAGGAAGAAGGTGGAAAGGAGGAAACTGTCTCAAGGGGCCAGAGGTGATCTAACAGTAACGTCCAGGAAAAATACAAAAAGAAATTTGAGGCTAATGTGGATGAAAACCTGGACTTATTAACATGGAAGCAAACTAAATGTGACATTGCTAAACCAATCAAAGAGCTCAAAGTCAGTGGCAGTATTGACAACATGTCAGAGTTGTCAGTGTATTTTTCTTGGATGCAGAATAACAACAGAGGAATCTGGGGTCAGTTTTAAAGGAGATATATCCTTGTTTATGGTGGATTTCAACAAAACTTTTTTGCACAAGTTGCACCAAATTTAATGCATCGCCCGCAACCTGTCAGTTACAAAGACAGCATTAACAAACATTAGGTCGCTTCAGAAACTAATTTTTCATTAATGATAATAATTCTACATCAGATACTATTAACCATATATTATTCGAGTGTTACAAGAGATTATCTACATTCCAACCCTGGCTGATTTCAAACAAACTACAAAAACGGAGCAACTTCATTCACAATTATTTTATTTTTTAATTTGTTGATGTCTTTGGCGTTGAGAATTGATAAATACTGATAGATGAAGGAGTATCAGAAAAAAGAGAAGAGAGCAAATAAGTAAGTTTAACAAGTTTCCCCCAAACACATTCTTGTTGCAACACCACACATGGTCCTGTTAGACTAAAGTGGCAAAGGAAGGGTAAAAGGATGGAAACAGTATAAGAATAAAGAAAGAAAAAAAGAACAAAAGAAGGAAAGAAAGCGAGTCAGCCAGAAAGAAAGAAAGAAAGAGTTGATAATAAGACAAAGATAAAGACATGGGAAACAGAAAAAAAAATGAAAAAGGACTTAAAAAAGAAAATGACCCAAGAATACAACAAAGCATAAAGGGGGTGGTGGGGGAGTTGGAGGAGGGAGATAAAGCAGTAGTTTGGCATTAATGTGGTGCAGGAGATGATGACAGTGTGCTGCGGTCTCTGAGCCTTTGAACTGAGCCCTGGCAGTAATGGAGGGCAATGGCTTTGCTTTCTGACAAAGCCAATCAATAAAATGAAGAGGTCTTGCATATCTGTTTCAAAGCTACAGAGCAGGAACAATAATATTTTAAAGCATTAGTTTTGATTGAGCGATAATCATATGTCAAGTCATCTCTGCTATAAAATGATCTACAGGTTTTCACAAGGGTGTATTAGATTCCCAGAACATAATCAGATCAACAAATTATACTCGTCCGTCTTATACGAGTCACTATGCTGAGTATAAAAGTACTCCATAAGGATCACGCTGCACTTTATTTGCTTATCGCTGCTCAATGTTTAAGAAACCCTTTAGAGAGCATCTCAAACAATAAATCATATGGATTATTAAGATCAATTCTGCCATGTAGGAAAATATTTTAATCACTCAATGTTTATTATCAGCCATAACATTAAAACCACTTCTTGTTTTTGTCCACGTACTATATATGAGCACTTTATAGTTCTACAATTACAGCCTGTAGTCCATCTGGTTCTCTGTATACTTTATTATCCCACCTTTTAGCCTGCTCTTCAATGATCAGAACAAAATAAATTATAATAAATACATTTCATGGCTAATTTCATGGTTAAAATGCTCCAAAATAGTTTGGAAGAAATTCTGGTTCCAATGACTACCATTGAAAGTAACGTATCTCGTCCTCTCCTGTCCTTGACATTCGGGAGAGGCTTGTTTTTCTTCGGAGAGTGAAGATATGTACAAAGCTTGTGCTGTGAATAACTTTCCAATAACCAGTAAATGATGAGGGTGTATGAAAATATCAGTATACTTTAGTGCCGCAATATCAAAGCTCAAAAACACAGTTATCAGCTTTACTTAATGGTTCACCACTCTGATCACTAGACAGCAGTGTTGGAATCTACCTTCAGCCAATAGGTTCTTCCACTCCAACATAAACAAGCAGTCTTGGTGTGCACCACTAATGTTAGCATTAGCATTAGCGAAGCTATATATACACGGTGGTGTGTTTTTTTTTATACAGTGATAATTCTTTTTTTTTTAAATGAACAAAACTGTACTCTGCTTTAGTGGCTTAGCAAAAAAAGTAGTAATGGGCTGAGCAGTTTCAATGACGTACACCGATGCTATGACGATGTGTTATGATAAGTTTGATAAACAAGTTCTAAACCATATTTTATTATTTTCATCTTCTATTTTTGACAACAGCTTTGCTGTGTGTTTACTCTTGCATTCAATGTTTGGCCAGCCTGACATATAAAGCATCCATACAAAGCAGAATATCTGTCTGACTCACATTAAAGATTTTATGCATGGTTGCAGTCCATCTCGAAGACTTGAGATGTGAGAGACAGCATTAATATGAATGTGTTTGTTTTAAAAACATGATGTGAGTTCTTTTTGTCCATAAACAAACTTATGTATTACTTACATCAGACATCCTTAAAATTAAAGTCATAAATAACACTGAATACATTTACTTATGAGTCGGGGGGGGGGGAATAATGTCCAATTTCCAATCCTGGACGATTCCAATAAAATAATTCAACTCTACAAAAAGAGCAATTTTGTTCACAATTTCAACATAAGGTCACCGGTGGGATGCTATTGGTTTTGTCTATTTGTTGACTTTAATTTACAAAGTTAGAAACAGCATTGAGAGCTGTACGAATATCAGAAAAAAGAGAAGACACACCACTGACTATCCGCACTAGACATAATCAGATTGGAGCAATTCTCCTGGACAACTCCTCATCTTCAGCAGTGGAGATCTGCACAGGCCAAATTGCTCTGGAGTGCTTCAATTACAGGGTTAGTACCAGATGTGATTCACACCAATGAGCCCCTATGGAGAGCATTTGGCGTCCTGGGAGGCTGGGGGCGTTTTAAAGAGTATGCTGGGAATGTGGGTGGCCACCTGCAGGGAAATCGAGAGGAGCAGGATCTGAGTCGGAAGAACCTTCGCTTCGCCTGGAGGACTGGAGCAGCATGGCGAGAAAGAGATTACTATGTTTTCAGACAATTTAACTCAAGAACACCGTGTCAGGGTTTGAAGTAGGAAAAAAACTGGCAAGGTGATATATATCCATTTAATATGGGTTTGAAATTCATTGGCTGCCCACGTTACGCAAACCGAAAATATTAAATCAATCTATAGGTCATCCAGGGTCAGCATGAGAGCTGTGCTGCTGTGCTTGTCTCTTTGAAGCCAGTATGTTGGTGTAAATGTCATGGGCAGTGATTTGGAGCCTAGATGAAGCTTGAGACAGTTCAGCGTAGGAGCTCAGTTCTAGGGCTGGGCAATACGATGATATTCTTAACTTGATAAACTTAGCGTCTGTGCTTCCACAATACTGAACAGCTATATTAAAAAGGTTTTAGAAGTAATTAATTTGTTTTTTATTTGCTTTCTAGTCTCAAACTCAAGGCCTTTTTATTGTATCGTGTAGAATTGTGTTACTCAGATCCTTGCTAATCATTCTTTCCAGTTTCTGGTGCAACTACTATTTAAAGATATTTTTCTTTCTTTTACCGGTCACCAACATGCGACTCATACTCAAATATCACTGTTTAAACTGAAGCAGAGCTTCAGCAACTTTGATTAGTTTCAAGTGAAAACAAAGCAGAGTAAATCATTTCATACAACAATCTTTGTGAAATCCATTTGTGTCATCTTTGTACTGTTAAGCTGTTTTTTAAGTCTTGCTATTTTATAGTGCTTTAACTTAGTGACTAGATTTTAGTGTTTTTATTGTTTTTTTCCCCCCAGCTGATCAGTTCCACATGTACTCAGTCTTACATCCGCACCAACCTAACTAGTTAACAATGTTTTATATTGCAAAACTAGTTGACAATGGTAAGAAGACAGAACATTTGCAGGACATGTCATGTTACATTAAATAATATTACCTTCCTACACTGTTGACACCCATGGAAAAATAGCTGTGCATCACTTCCGAAATACTAATTTAACCCCTGCTCAAAACCAGATCTTTCACTGTTTCATTTAGCCAATGAGTCATTCAGAGCAGCACTGTTTGGAGTCATTCAGACCAGGCATCAGTTGGGATTCATTCATAAGAAGGCAGTGGTTGGAGTCATTAGGAGCAGGTGCTAGTTGGATTCATTCAAAGCAGCTGTCAACTGGATTCATTCACACTGCAGGCACTGGTCTGAGTAATTTACAGCAGGTATCAAATGCCAAGAAACTTGCAATTTGTACCACATTTGTGTTTGTGAGGAGCACAGAATGTGTTTTACTAAAATCTGAATTTGAGTTGATTTTGTTTTGTAGATGGAAAATTCATACTTTTTTTTTCATATTTTTTTTCCAGCAATTTGTACTGGAAGTAGCCAAAAGGCTAGTTAAGCACCACATTAGTGCCACTGCAGAGAAACTCACCATCAGAGAAAAGTCTTTATTGCCATGAGTCAATGTAAAACGTAGAAGGTTACAGTACAAGGTTTTGTTCCGACAGCAGCGATATATACAAGACTTGCTGTTACTGAGTTTCATAAGTTTGGTAATGCATAGCAACTGAATTATATACAAGCTACATGAGAAAAACTGAAGATGAAGAAATGTTGTTCAGCACATGTTCAGGCAAAATTTGCATTGTTGTAGAATGTTTTATTCTGTTGATATCCTGCTCCTGCAATTACAGTAAAATTAAATTAATTCATTCAATAATTATTTATTATTCTGTACATTTGTGGGTTTTTTCATATTTTGAATACAGGGTTTTATATAATTTATGAATAATACTTTTGGAAAGTGACCCTTAGTTATTTTTATATTGTCCAATCTGGCCCCCTTTGTAAAAAGTTTGGGCACCACTGTTCTAAACATATCATGAGTTCACCCGTTTTTAAAGAATACGGGAATATGTGCATGTTTCATTACACAGAGAGCACAAGAAAACCTGTTTTAATGGATTCACTGCAATGCAGATTTTAAAACGTTGAGTAAAAATCATGATATTCACAGTTTTTGGCAGGTTTTTTTTTTAATGGCGCCACTAGTGCTTTTGTATGCTTCAGCTAAATATTGTGACTGTGATGCATATCATGCATTAATGATAATGGTTTGTTGTATCAAGCTATTTTATTCAAATCTCCACCCTAAGGTGAAAATGGATATATTAAAAGGGGCTCCCAAACAGTGAAGCTGTCTAAGCTTTCATCCAATTGTCTGGAGACTGTGAGTTTGATTCCCGCTGATGCCTGCAGTCCATGAGAGCAGAACAGGTCCTGCTTAATTAGGTCTAGTGCTGAACACTGTGTGAAATGTTAAATAAAAAAAAAAACCACCAGAAAAAGAAATAACTCAACTTTGAAACTGCATTTTTGAATAACACTGCTGCAAAATGTCTATTCCAACTTGTCAAAAGATAAACATCACAACACATACTGTTTTTAAGTATTGTGATTTTGCCACACGGACCACCCCTCCTCCCTTCCAAACAAAAGCCCTACAATCATACAGGGCAGGTGCGCTGTCACAGAGATGGAAAAATGAGCAAGAGAAAGCAAGTTAGAAAAGATTTATAGGGCAAAGGAGGGGAGATTAACAGGCTTACCTTTTGCCACGAGGGTAATGTCTCACATACTCTCCCACATCATGGGCAGCCACAGCAATAACCTGGGGATCATCAGACACCTCCAGCAGCCTGGTCAGGATCCTGTCAAACAAATACAAACATCTCTGCAAGCTAGATCCAACTCAGGCCCCCAAGGCATTACTTAATGTGCACCAAGCACCGCATGGCCGCTTACGCAGAGCAAATACGAAAAGACGGGCACAACAAGTGTAACAATGTCATGGCTTAAAACGTGCAACCTTCAACAAGCAGGGGAAAAAAAAAATACAAGGGAACCATTAGCTCAATGGAAAGATGAAATACTAAGGGAATTGGCAAGGGGATTGTTGTGCTTTAAAATGGCCCTTGATCAAAGCAGTAAGAGAACAAGAGCGTGTAATTTCCGATATTGCACAGGACACCGAAACATGTCTATTTCAGCTGCTTCTTGCATTCGAGCTGAGCTCAATAACAACAGGGTATGGATGAAACAGAGCTGCAATCACAAGCAAGGCCGGAAATTATAACATTTGAACAAAAAACATATAATGGCTGAAAAACGTTGAGAGAAGGGGGGGGCAGGGGGGTGAGGGAAAGAAAGAGGGGGGGTGGAGAGAGAGAGAGAGCTATTCAAGGTTTAAACATTTAGAAAATGAACTACATAAAGCAAGGGATGAAAGGCAAGAGGGGCTGAGCCAAAACATAAATTGCAGCCGTCTAAAAGGAAGCCGGTGCTGATTATGTCGAGCGGCATGATGAGAGAAATGAGACGAGCAGAATGAGACGTAAAACACGAATGTCAAAAGCGCTAGCAGGAGCCCTGATTAAATACTGTAAGACAATGGTGGGAATTGATGTTTGCTGCTCATTTCCAAGCAAAGCTACTGTAACCTGGAGCCCCGAAGAACATGAAATACTGGAGAGCTGCCAAACAGTCAAAGTACCCAAAACTGTCAAAAACCAACCATAAACCGGTTCTTCAGTTTCATTATGTTTGTCCATTACATCATACTTAACTGCCTCTCACTTTCATCCTGAAAGCCCACATCAATAAAACCACTCAATCCTCTTGAATCCACACGCAAATTAGATCCATCACAGCATCAGATGTACTTTTAACACTCATACGCAAACTCATTAACATCAACAGTAATGATGCCAAAGGATGGTAATTGTCAATTGAACAATGTCAATAACGAATGAACTCATCTGCCACTCACTTGAGCAGTTCGTAGTTTTTCTCGTTCAGGCGGACGGCGTTCTCCCTCCAGAACTTCTCGGATTTGTGCACTGGACTCCACTCCAGGCGGCCGGACTTCAGCTCTGAGCTGTACTCATCGAAAGAGCTGAGCAACGAAGGAGAGAGGAAAATGAAGCAGAGTGTCAAGCAGGATATTTTTGTGAACTTCACCAGCGTAATTAATGACCAGTGCTTTAAAACCTGGAATGCTGTCTGTATCACTCAATTCTAATTCTAAAACCTGCTTTTATTGGTACAGCACATTAGGATGGGCACTGTAAAATGCATTCAAGTGTGTATACGTGGCAGTACCTGAGGTCCTGGACACTCTCTCCCAGTCTCTCCAGGAGGAATTTGATGTCGTCGGTAATGTCTTCATCGTCGTATTTCTGCTGATCCAGGTTCTCCAGCTGTTTTAGAACTTTGCACTGGATCATGGCCAAAGCATACTCCTGACGAGTCTCCCTCTCCGCAGACTTCTCCAGCAAGTTCTGGACAACACAATTAAGCTCAATCAATTATTCAATCGACATTTATATCGCTTTTTACAACCAGTGTTGTCTCAAAGCAGCTTTACAGCAGTTTATAAAAAAGAGTCCATGTCTAGTATAACATGAGAAAGGCTATCGAGAGCCACGGTGGAAATAAAAAACTCCCTTAAAAGGAAGAAACCTTGAGAGGAATGCAGGCTCAAGGGAAGAACTCATCCTCCTCTGGTCGACCTCGGAGAGTATGTACATGTCATTTCTTTTCTAAAGACCACATGCACTATATAAAAAAAATGTAAAAAAGGATTTGGATTTAGGCACACTTAAGGGAAGAAAGGCCTGAAGTGCAGGGACAAATTAAAAAAAGAAGCAGCGAATCATTACCCGGAAGGGGAAAAACACAGACACAAAAAGACTTGTTTTCATCTGGATTAAAATAGAATCTGAGTACATCAACTGGACTTTATAAAAGCGGAAACAGTCCATTCGCATCCCAAAAGCTGTACACTGTTTAAACTACTCATGTATTAATGCGATTTAAACCGGAGAGCCCCTCTAAATAGATACCTGGGAAACCATGGCGACCATGGCTACCCAAAAAAATCACTTAAAGGTAGTGTTTCCATGGCATTCAGTTATTTGTAAGGTTTGGAAAACGCTCTTAACCCGTTAAAGCAAGCTAAACCTGCGGCAGATACCATACTCAGTATTCAGCCCGATGCTGGCCAAAATCACTGAGGCAGATATCGGAAGGGAATAAAAAATGTAATCCGCTATGATCCATTAGCCTTGGGTAAATGTTTAATTAACTTTACACAAATCTGCAGTTTGAATTTCATTTTGAATGCGTAACGGTAATGGCCAATCAGAAATGCTGCCAAAAGAAATACTGTGAAAAAGTTCAGATAAAAAGAAAGTAAAAAAAAAAAAAAAACACAGTATTTCATAACTGAGTCATGTTGCGGTCTGGTTGTCTATCTTTGGAATATGTGTTTCACGGTTTGAGCCTGATGTTATTTAGATGGTTAAGCAAAGTTCACCCAGACGAACGTATTAATAACAGCTCTGTTGTTAAAGAGAGGGAAATTAAGGCATCTGACGGTATTTGCGGTATCAGTATCAGACATGCTAAAGTGTTATCGAGTCACCGCTAGGCCTAATGTTGGATATTGCATATTGTCGCAGTCCAAAGAAAAAGACGTCCATCATCTCCAATTTTGAATTTTTGTCTTTTTTTTACGTCATTTGCAAATGCAGATAACAAATTTATGAAGAATTGACCAATAGAAATGCTACAAAACAGCTTGAGAGAAGTTGTGGTTCCATTGATACACTGTAAATAAAGACAGTTTTTGTCCTCTCTTGTAAAGCTGACTTTTTGGAGATACTTGTGTTTCATTGGATAGCAACGGTATACGAAGCTATTTCCATACAGTCTCTACTTCTCTGTTCAAAATATTTTACATGTTTACAATGAGAAAGCTACCAATGAACAAAAGCTGACCTACAAAGCATGACTGAGCTAGCAAGTACATTCGTTTATTTGTTACTGTGCTAGCATTCCTTGGATGCACGTTCAGCAGAAAGGAGTCTAGGAGCCATACTTTCTGTAAGACGGTGTTGATTAAAGAGCAATGTTTTTAGTGAGCCACAGACACAACACGATCGACAACACCACCTGTCCGTTTCACTTATCTCTCCCTGCACGCGCTGTTGAGTTTGGTTCTGTTTCAGTGGTGAAGGACAGAAAGGTGTCAATCACATACGTTAATGAGAATATTCAGACTATACAGTTTTATCAGCCATGTTTAAGGTCTATATTTTTATTTTTCTCTCGTTTTTTTCTTCCATTCAATCTTTGCAGGATGTTTAACATAGCACTCCCAAGTCAACCACTGAAGCAGAACAAAACTCAACAGCACGTGCTGGAAGAAATACGAGGAACTGGCAGGGGGTGTACTTGGGAGTGTTGGGCTAAAGACTGTCAATCACACCGGTTCATAAGAATATTAAGACTACACACAGTTTTATAAGTCATGTTTAAGATATGTTTTGTTACATTTCCCTCTTTTTTCCCCCAAATCAATCTTTAGTGGATGTCTACCATAACACTCAATTTTACTATCAGACAATATGTATCATTCAACAGTGGAAAACAGTGGAAATGTTCAATGTTCCTGGCCAGTGGAATACAACACACATGGATAGTCACACTGACTATTTCAAACCAGTAAACAACTGTATTCATTCACATGCCTTCTGGGGAAAGCTCAAGTAAAAACCGTAACTGTTCATCTCAGAGGACCTAGAAGGTCACCTAGAAGAGTCTCTCAAAATGCAAAGAATAGAAAATAAATAAGCAAAGAATCTAAACCCTTTCCAACAGTTCCTCTAACTCGATGATATCCAGGGAAACATTTCTACCTAACATGTAACCTTCTCAAAGTTCATTCAATTTTTGTCCTTATTTCTGAACTGGGCTACCGGCTGGGATTGTTTTCACCGGGTTCTTCATCCGACTGTATATTGGATGCAGTTGTACTGAAACTGATAGTGAGAAACAGACTTGCAGGCTAGCTCAGAGAAATACAGCCAGGCAATTATTAGGTAGCTCATGTGACTCCAGGGCAGTCGCTGGTTAACCGAATTGTGATGTCATTTTACAACAAAGCCTATGACACAAATGACCAATTAAGATAGAGTTACTGAAAGGCCTCTCCTCCTTTGTGAAGTCAGGATGTGTTACTGACACGTGTGTGAAGGACAGCAGGGGACTTTTGAGTGTGGAGGAAAGGGGTTGAGGGGGGGAGCGCAATGAAAGAATTCATATCAGCTGATAGAGTGGAAGCTGTCTCTTTGAATTATGGTAGTAATTTAGTTGGTGAGTATGGCGCTGTACACTTTTGGCATATTAATCTGGTGCACAGAACTCCAGCTAAACGTAATGCTAAATTGAGAAGTGAAGTAAGGTGAGATGACAGGCTTTGATCTACCCTCTAATAAGCTGCATGCTGTAGCAGCAAATGCAGAGAACCGAGTGTCGGTGATACTTGCATAGACTTTCAAGCACTGGCACAGCACAAAGCAGGAGAGAAAGATGTGACTTTCACCGACAGAGAAGGTAATTCTTAGTGTGCTATTTATTATACTTTGTATATTCAGTTGTATATATGCATATGTATATGTAACTGTATATTTATTATATTTGTATAATCTGTATATTTAGTGAATAATAAGCAGAGTGGTCCCTGTGTGGAAAATTATTGTTGTCTGTGGTGGAGAACCAACAACAACAACATATAGAAAATATTCATTACATTACAAAATTTGGAGCTACTCATTACAGCAGACAACTAGAAGAAATAAGTCAGTTTGAATGAAATTGATATTCAACGTATACAAAAATATCTCCAGCCCACCATGACACTGACTAGCGGGATAAAGCTGAAGAAGAGGGATGGATGTACGGATGGACATTAATATCCTTTAAGAAGTGCAAGCTAGTAAAATAAGAGTTTTACAAACACATCTTAAAATAATGCCAAATATAATTTATTATCGTTATCAACCAAATTATAAATTACAGAAAATATCGCACAAGCCTGTTCTCTGGTGAAAATCTTTAATTGCATGCAGTGTGTGGAAGAACATTTTGTAACGATGGTTGTGCTTCAGACCTGATTCAGTAATGCTACTTGTTTATACATATTTACTTATTTATACAATCGAAATCGCAAGTGTAATCTGTACCATTCATATATCTGTGTGACAGGCATGCACGCGAAGGGGAGTTGAATTCTGTTTCATTCAACCTATCAAAAAAAAAAAAATGTGCAGCTGTTCTAGAGGTGTGTTCAAAGTACGATCTGCATTTACAATAGTGGTGTAATAGTGAAATGCATTCACAACTATAGAGGAAAAAAATATAAATTCTCGCATAATGCTTCTTTAAGTGTTAGCTGGCTAGGTAACATACCTGGCTACAGAGATTAACTACAAGAAACTCATGTTTGTTTGCTGGCTCAAGAGTGCACAAGTGGATAATCAAGTAGATCTTCTATTACCAAGTCCAACAAACCATCTGCTTTCATTTCTTGCCTACTGTCCCGGTGACATCCATCGTTTAAAATAATGTTGTTTGGTTACAAAGTTACGATGCTTGCAATCATTGCGCTTGTACTGTAAGACGCTATGCATCACGCAACTCAAATAAACTGCCATTAAACTACATGCAAGTTTCAAGCAACTAAAGTTACATGTCAGGTTCACTCAGTAAAGCTAGTCTAGAAATTCTGGCCTTGGTGCACTTTATAAATGTAACAATCTGTCCATATTAATGCAAGTTTAAAAAAAAAAGCTTTGATAATGTATATGACAGGGAAGCATCCATATTACAAGAAAAACTAGCTCATTAAAAGCACAGTAATGGCAGCTGTTGGATTGTGAGAATAGTGTACACTTAAACAGTCAATTTACTTTGTTATTTTCACATCCTTGCATGTTTTATTTGGAAATTAAGAACACATTATTTGCCATTGTTTACAATACAGCAGTAGTAGTGGATTTGATTTATGTCAGTGCTTCTAAGCAGAGCCTAATTTTTTTTTTCTTTTCTGCAGCCAAAATAGTAAGAGGACATGCATTTCTACAAAATACTACTGAAACATTTTGAAGTATTTGCATGTATATAAAACTGAGACACACAACAGCATAATTTTGGCTCCGGGTACAAAATGAAAACCTTGTAATTAATAGCAAGGACAAAGACAGAATCTCTGAGCAGGACAAGTTAATAAGATCTGCAGCAGGTGAAATGAATGAAATGCAGCACTCTAATTCAATAGGCCCAGAGACATGGACAACGAATTCATTACAAAACACTCATGTCCACAACAGTGCCCAGCTTTCAGGGCTAAATTAAACACTAAGTGCAGTGGGAGCCAGGCGAGAGTAAGTTGGAATGAATCACATAGTGACAATAACAAGTATTTTTGTTCCTCTGGCCGTAATGTGTTTCGGTGTAGATGCACCTCTCCCAAGATGGTGCTTGATAATGGGAAAATAAATGCCTTGGGAGCAAAATCAGATTACCGGGAAGCCTACATGGTAATGCAAGTGACAAACATGTATAATAGAGGTTGCAGGGGACGAGAGAAAGTGCCTCTAGTCTGTCACAGGCATTAATAGTGAAAAGGTGGAGCAGGCTGAAGAACAGGAGGAAATGATTCATAAGAGCACTATTAGTAACGCACACCATCAACAATAAGGCAATAATGGAGCGCGCCGTGATTTCATAATGAAGGCTCTGGAAAAATTAAATCTTTTTAAGACTAATTGTCTAAATGATATAAAAAGTGTTAATGGTGATCCTCTCAGGTGGAAGTGAGATAAAAGGCTGAGCTCACGACACAAACCTGGAGCTCACGACACAAAGTTTACTTCAGTTAAAAAAGTATGTGTTTAAGTAGCGATAATTCAGAATGTTATGCGCCGACACATTTACTCCAAAACAAAAAGTTTTAACTGATTACCATGCGGCCATTACAATAGGAAATATGAGTCAGGAAAATGTTAAGTGCATAAAAAATGTTTTTTTAATTGCTTCTTGACACTCTGAATAGAAAAGAAATTGAAACATGAGGTGGCTGAGAATTTCCATCCTCCCTGGCAAGCTGAAACCCAATTTATGATCATTTATATAAATTGCCCACAACTGTCATATTGGGCTGGGGCAACCATGCAGAAAATAACTGCAGTAAAACGGTTTTACTTACCATTTTAATAAGTGTTAACGTACATTTATGACAACTGACACATAACCCCTAAACACTGAAATGCGGAAAACTGTGGTTGCATGCAGCATATCGTCTCTGTGTAAAGAAAAACAGTAAACTTACACTAAAGAACAAAACCACCTCTTTACTCTTAATGTTAATGTAAAGAATTTTTTTCCAAGCTATTTTGGAGGATTTCTATTGGTCCATTCATCATTACAAAGGCCAGCTGCTGAGCTCCAATGATGTAAAAAGTGAAAATCTAAAAATAAATAAATAAATACATGTATTTTTTTCGACAGAAGCGATATGTACTAGGAGTGTGTTGAATATTTTAAAAACCCTCAGTTGAAACTTTGTAAGGATGTGTTTTCTGACGATGCGAGTGAACAATAGAGCTGCACCGAATGTTTAATTTCTTAATCGATTAATCTAACAGTTCCCCAGATTAGTAGATTAATTTAACAACTAATTTTTAGATTACTCTAATGTGAGTGTGATTATCAAAATACATTTTTTTTGTTATGGATTTGTAACCAATGATTTTGTGTGTGTGTGTGTGTGTGTGTGTGTGTGTGTGTGTGTGTGTGTGTGTGTGTGTGTGTATATATGTGTGGGGGAGGGGCGGGTTCAGACGCACGAGGAAAATGCATGGCCATTCTGGACTTGCTGTATTAAAGGCTGACTAAAACGCATGTGATCTATAAATGGTTAAAGACTAAAAGTATACCTGCTTACTGGACTTTTAGAGGTACAAATGCAACATAACCTACTCCTCACACACAAGAAATCAGACCATATATGTATATATAAGACTTTATATATTGGCAGAGAGCCATTTGAGAATCAGCAACATGTTTTAAAGCTCCCGCGGTATCGAGAGCAGCCTTAGGTATCCACACTAGACGATTAAGAAACGACTAACAATGCGACTTTTCTAGTGACACACTAATCTGCTAAAAATAAGAAAAAGTAGAGCCCCACACTGTTGCATTTCAGTGTGGAATACTGACGTTCGATGCACACGAGAGATTGTTTGTAGCTGCAGCTTGCGCTCCAGATAAATCCATGGGTGCGCCTGAAATCGTCTACTTGCCTACTACTCAGTAGTGAAATCAGTAGGCGAGCGCGGCTAGTATGTTTGAATACTCAGTAGGCATCGAATCGGCAGCCAAAAAAGTATTTTGTCAGCCACTAATTGCGCAAGTTTGTAATTTTCATCACAGGTACACTACAACTATGAGAGACACAATGAGAAAAATAATCCAGCAAATCACATTGTAGGATTTTTAAAGAATTTCGTTGTAAATTATGGTGGAAAATAAGTATTTGGTCACCCACAAACAAGTAAGATTTCTGGCTCTCACACACCTGTAACTTCTTCTTTAAGAAGTTCTTCTGTCCTGCACTCGTTACCTGTATTAACGGCACCTGTTTGACCTTGTTATCTGTACAATAGACACCTGTCCACAGCCTCAAACAGACTGACTCCAAACTCAACCATGGCAAAGACCGAAGAGACACCAGGAAGAAAATTGTAGACCTGCACCAGACTGGGAAGAGTAAATCTACAAAAGGCAAGCAGGCTGGTGTGAATAAATCAACTGTGGGAGCAATTGTAAGAAAATGGAAGACATACAAACCACTGATAATCTCCCTCGATCTGGGGCCCCACACAAGTACTGCAGAAATTGTCACTAAGCCGTAGTTATTCATCATTCAATCTCCTATCTATCTATCTCGAATCGTTTCTTCACTTTCCTTCATATCTGATCAGCAAAATCACTCACTCATTCATCGTTCACAAAAACAAACTGTAGTGTTGATTTATGATTTAGTTACGTTTTATTTCCAAAGTTAGTCATAGGCCTCATGACTTTATTCGATTTGGTGATTTCACATTACCTTTGTAGAATTGTTGAATTATAAAACAAAGTAACTGTGATGTATGTGTTATATAGTTTCTGGAACAGTAGGTGGCTCTAGTGCTCACAAACGCACAACACGCCCACATGTAATCTACAGTGAAGCACCCAGTAACAAGACTTGTGTTGCAGTGCCTAAACATTGTGTTAATGCGTGTGACTGTACGACGAGCAACTGCTTACTCATCTAATCTGAAATACATAATTTTTCTGTTAAAACCTCCTAACACATTCACATCATTACAAAACACTCCTGTTGTCAATATTGGCCTGCTGGGAGTGGTTCTGTTCTAGCCCTATTAGTTGGGAGGTGTTTCTGCAGGAAACTGTTTGGTACAATAAATGTAGTATAAATATAGGATATCACATCACCTACGACAGTACACGTGGTGTAGGAGGTCTGCTTACCCGGAAAGCCGCAAGGATGATACGGGTGACTTTCTCTTTGACGGACTCCTGGAGGATGTCGGAAAGAGCGGGAACTACGTTGTAACGACGCAGCTGTTCGCAGAGTTGAGGGCTGAAGGCCAGGAGCCACACGCAGAAGATCATCTGATATTGCAGCTGGAAGCCACACTTGTTGCTCAGCACAGCCGTGATGCTAAAGGAAACACAGAGCTAACATTCAGGACTGACATTCTTCACCTGTAAGTGCCCCTGGAGGCTTAAGCATGGTTACATGGTCTAATGGAGTGTTTGGCACTTTCTGTCGAGTGTCCTGAGGCAGCTGAGTCTGATGTATGGTTGGTAACCTGAGAATTCACACTGGACAATTTGTGGGCAACCTTCAAGTTTCCAGACAGGAGGTGCTCATTTCTGATTGAGGTGAAAAAGCCTACAACAGCAAAAAAAGTGAAAACTACGCTATTTTTTCAGATGAAAGAAAAAAAGGATATATAGGTGAAAATGGGTGAAACTGCTTGTTTAATGTATATACTAATTATCAGTACAAGGGGGAGCTATATGCCACTTTAATTATCCGTTTAATTTCCTCACACCATCTGAAAACATAAGCAACCCTGTCAAGTTATTCCACTACTTCACCAGATCAGAGAAATACAACGCACGCGATTAGTCTGTGAGGTTACTGCGCTGCAAAGCCCGTATACCATAAAGACAAGAAAAAAAATCAGCTGCAGGCAACCGGCCACTCTGGGACAACATACTGGGAGCTCTGTGGAGAGAAAACTATTCACTAGATCAGAGGTCACTAATAGGCGGACCACGGTTCGGGTCCGGACCTAGACGTTGTCCAATGCGGACCCAAACCGATAAACTATTAAGAGCGATTTAATTAATACATTTTATTATTTAAGCGTTAATATTATTTTAAGAGGCAAAGCTTTTCTTGTCTTTTATTCAGGCTTTGCGGCGCTGTAACCTCACAGACTAATCACTGCATTGTAAGATTACCAAAGACTTCTCAGCCAATCAGATCTGTGCATATTCAGGAGTGCAATGCGCACACAGGCGAGGTATGAAGCGAGAAATAGCAGTCGGAGAGTAAAGCAGATCAGAGAAAGAATAACATCCCGACTGTTTTAACCAGAAATGGACAGAGACTTTTTAACAGTATATATACTGAAATATACTGAACGGTATGTGTGATGTGTTGGTGTTTTAGTAGCTGATGGTATAAGATGCTGATACTAGGCTACTTCAGTAAACAGGACAAGCCACTGAATCATAACACAATTTAGAAATTATGATGGTCTGGAAATTTCATTGGACCGTACTGAATTCTAATTAAATACCACTGGTCTATATAATGAAATGGTCAAGATGTAAACACAGTGGTGATGACAGGAAAATCTAATGGTGATAAATATGCTGCCTGATGCCTCAGACATTATTTTGTAAGTAATGTAAGTCGCAGGTTGTACAGTGTCCTCAACATTAAAAAAGAAGCCAAATTTGCTAGTCCATTTTTAAAATCTGGACTATTAAAATATTCCAAAATTCTGACAAATCCTTAATATCCAAATACCATAATGCAAACACAGTTACGAGCTCAGACACAGTATTGCTATATATTTCAACACCTATGGCCTAAATAATGCTCACCTCAGCGTTTTCACTTACGTCTTAGACTGACAAATGAAATTTGAGAATATTTACACAAAAAAAAATGAATCTTACCAGTTCACGCCATCAGCCTCAACCCAGGCAAATCTGTACTCATTCACCCTCAGCATCAGCTGCAGGCAACCGGCCACACACTGAACATACTGGGAGCTCTGTGGAGGGAAAACACACACTCACAAACAAACAAACAATCAAACAAACACACACAAATTTGCATGCACACATAGACAGACAGGACAACACAATCAGAACATGAGCAACGGTACCATCCAAAGAAGCAAGGCAAAGGTGTACGTGACAAGCCCGTCCCGTGTAGGAACTGGCAAAGAAAACGCAATGAAACGAGGCTGCCCATTAAAACCAATCATTTAGCATTCACTTTTCTGCACGTGCAACAACTTTGAAGAGAAATATCTCTAGGAGCATGCGGCTTCAAAGAGATAGATAGTGCCGCGATGTAGAAGAGAGAAAGCAGTGGCACCTACAACCTGGACAGAGAGAGAAAGTAGTAGTAGAGAGCTGCAACTAACGATAACTTCTAAAATTACAACTATTACTCAACAAATACTTGGTAACAAGTAATTAAGTGGTGTTGAAAGAATCTTAAATTTGAAGCCTTATTGAAAAAGCGTATTCTACTTAGAATCTAACAGTAACATGGATACTTAATATATATTCATTCATATCTATTTATTTTTAAAGCTGGGGTAATAGGACTCCTTAAAATTGTAAATGAACCTAAAAGTAAAATAAGGTAAAAGTAACATTCTAACATGTATTTACATGTTTTAAAAAATATCTGCATAATTCCACAATTAAGGTGAAAGCACTGGTTTGCTGTGTAGAAAAACTTATTTACATTAGGAAAACAACAAATAATAGTAAGTAAACAACGTTAGGAGCGTTACACAGGGACTCATAAAGCCAGTTTACACCTTCAGGTTTCACTTGACTGCCTGAAAGGCCAGGTGTGATCAGATTGTGATCAGATCACTCAAACTATGTATGGAGGTGGCTCTTGACTACTTTGTGTGAACACAGTGCGTTTTCATTATTCATACACAGTACGAAGTAAGTGGAACTGTGCCTACCAAACGCTGACCGGCAGGTAATAGAATATACAATAAAACGAAAGATGGAGAATCTGTATGGCCTCAAAACCAAGTGCCTCCAGACTGATAAAAGTGTCCAGGCCAAGCTTGCCCACCTTTTTTGTAATGAAGAAAAGAATAAACCAAAGTAAAATAACATCTGTGCAGTTGCGCTTTTTATGTGGGAAAGATTTTATCTGATCTAATATACACTGAGATAAGATCTGGACACATTTTGTGTGAAGGTGGAAACAGGCTCTTTATTCCTTCTGCCTGGAACCAAACAACTGTTTGTTTGTAATGTTATGAAGGTGGGGCAAGCGTGTTTTTATAGTCTAGTTTCATTGACCTTCAAATTTTAACCAACACACAACTACTGTGTACTAAATGCATAATATACAGCACTGTGAAAAGTTCTAGGCATGCAAAAAAAACTAAACTGAACAGTATGCATGTATTTGCTTAGCAAAATATTACTACAATGACTGGGATGTGCTCAAGTACTTTTATGGGTAACGTATAGCAGTGGTGGTCAAAATATGCATGAATTCTAACAAAATATTATTGTTTTCAATATATAATCGTTGTGTATTCAACCAAGCCGAGACTTGCTATATTTTATTTATTCACCATTGCCTTCATATTAAAGTTCAGATGAAGATAGATATTAGAAAAAAAATCTCACGTGACTAAAACCAGAATGCCTCGCTTTGCTTGTTTTAATTAAAGTAATCGATGTTGTCGTTGCAGCCCTAGTTAGCAGAGTGACTGAGAAGAGAGAAAAGATTTGATTAATTACTGTGTGAGAGAGAAAGAGAGAGATAAAGCAAGAGAGAGAGCCAGAGAGAAATGAGTTTGCCAGCATGAAGAACATTTGCACAAAAGCAGAGGGCTGAAGAAAAAAGGAGAGTTTGTGAAGAACAGCAAAGTAGTGCCTTGTCTTGATCGCAGAGAGGAAATTGAATCAAAGTGTGCATCTGGTTGCATCATTCAAGCAGACTCCCAATGACAAGAGAGGAAAGAGGAGAGAGGAGAAAGAGAGAGAGAGAGAGACTTCTATGCTACTTCTACGAATGCTTAGTGCTGACAAGCGAAATAAGCAGAAGATAGTGAACTTGAACACAATCTTCCTTTGCTCTTGAAATCTAAAGAGACACGGCAACTAGCTCAAAAGTAGAAGGAATTTGTTTAACCGGAGCAAAATAAAACCATATCTCTCAAACAAAAAGCACTGCTTGGGCTCAGATGGGCACAGATCAGAAAGACAGAGGAGCTGGGGAACAGAGCGGAGCTTTAGTAGTTATAGAGGAGGGGAAAAAAACAGAGCACAGGTGAATGAGAGAGATATGCAGCGGAGGTCAGTTAATGCCACGCTAGACAGAGATGCCCTTCTGAAAGCTGCCCAAGCTCTCTGCAGCAGCATACTCACTTCACTGGGAGAGATGGTTCCTGTTCCTGTCTCTGCACCTGTACCATGTAGTTTCTAACAAAAAGATACAACAAAAAAGGAAAAAGTATAGCCTGCTTATTAACTGGCCAAACAAACAAATAAACAAACAAATTGATTTCGCAAGAGTCCACAATGGAGAAACAGGGATAAAATTGATGGACGGCATTACAAAGCATACAGCCTGACAAGTCTTAGATAACACATCAGGGCTCAGACAACTCCAAGCAGATCGTAGTTCCAATACTGGAGCTGGTATTATATTCATATTTTCATTCATGTTCATATATTCAACCTTTTTTCTCTATGAGGGTCACAAGATGACATGCTCTAAAGGAAATGCCACTATTTCAATCTATAAAATGTGTGATAAGGAGAACAGTCTCTATTGCTCTATTATGCACAAACCACTGTACACCAAAAACAGATGAGCATGGCAGGAAAAAAACATCCATAAATGTAAAAAAAAAAAATCCCGACTGAAAAAACTGATTTTGACGGTTGAAGCTACACGGTTTTAAAAGGCGAGGTTTCTCAGTTAAGAAGAATTATAACAGACAAAGAGCAGCAGATTGAACAGAAGCAGTGCACAGACACTGCCCGACACAACACCCACACAAATACCTCAAATATGCTAACTCATGTATTATAACGTTACCCAAATGTGTTTCCTAATGGAGTGAAGAGTTACATGTTAGTGGTGCTGGTGATTAAGTAGCTGGTGATTAAAAAAAAAAAAAACTTCTCCCCACAGCATTCAAGCTGCCAGCAAGTGTCATTCTGAACAGCTGCAACAAATAATGTAGAAATGTTAATAGCTATTGATTTGCACCTGTATCCGGTTGTAGAGTCCACCTTAATTCGGTTGTGCTTCAGTAGAGTGATTAAGCTACTTTAGAAAATCTTTAGGATACTAGATGCAGAATTCATACATGTTGGACCCAAATCTCTCTAAAATGCTACAATTTAAAAAAAAGGGAAAAACATTTAAAATTTTTATTGGAATTTAACGTATTTCTTTCCAAGTAATCTTGCAGCATTCCATTGCTTTTGGAATTTGTCACGCAATTTTCACACAAAGGTCAGCTGTTTTTCTTTTATCTGTCAACATGGCAGCTTGTGACAAAAAGGTCTGACAGTGTTGATGTGACGATTTTTTGACCCAAAATTTCTTTAAAAAAAAAAACCTATTAGAGATATAACAATACAACAGCATTATATTGCATTAAATTGTATCACATCCTGTCTATGATAACAGTTTGTTGCCAGCATGTTAGATCTGGACTATAAAGCTTTAGTTTCAAATATTGCCAATGAAAATATTAACAATATAATGGAATAAAACCTTAGAACCAATGTTCATAAATAATATACATATAGCTTCATATGCTATTTTGTTTTTAAGCCAATAATGCTGTACTGCTGTATTATATTACTGTACTTGCAATGACAGATGTTGCACTGCATCCCTCATCTGCACTTGCAGTAGTATTTACAAAATTTTACAAATGAAAATATTTTTTGCAACACAATCTTAAAATGTTTCTTCTGCTATTAACAGACATCAAAACAAGGACAACCACAGCAGTACAGTAGTTCAAGGTAAGAACAGTGAGGACAGGGAAATAAAAGTATTATGACATAACAGGTAGTAACCCTCACAAATTGTTCAAGTAAACCTTTTGTATGTACGGCATGTATAGGTCCATTAGTTCTGCTGATCCAAGGTTTCCCAGCTATTCAGCAGCAGCATACAGCAGACACGATTATTAATTACTGAATACAGATCCTGATCTTGTTTGCACTGTGCACTTTTTTGCCATTCTTCTGTTATATAAGCTTTTAGCTGCAGAACCTTCCAGAGCATTTGTTGTGGTATTTTGAGATTAAAAGACACATTTTTTTCAAAACTATAGGCAGGACAGTCCGTCACCAGCACTCTCTGATTACGTAGCCATGCAGCTGTAACACATGCAGAACATGGCTTGTATCTAAAACCCAAGCAATCCCTGGCTGTGGAATGTTTATTGTTGGAATTTTTTATTCATCTGGACCATTCATAATGCTGCTATCTAGCTAAGTCAGCATGCTTTAGTTTTAGTCTTGTCTTTAGTTTAGTCTAGTTTCAGTAGCTGTTCAGTTGTGGCCATCAAAATAAAAGGCAGTTTGAAGTTATACTACGTTACCTACTCATACATAGTACAACGAGCACGAGAAAGTTCACTAAACACTTAAGTTAAGGTTGGGTAATGCTTAAAGATGTAAAGTAAAGATTATTATGAAAAACAATGAGCACAAAGTTCTTTTGTGCTAAGTTTGTGCTGCCCCTAATCCAGTTAACTTTTTGTTGTCTAATAAAAAATGCTGGCCAGTCTCTTTAGGTACTAATGACGTAATTCATCACAATAAAGCTAAAATAATGTTATACTTAGGTGTGTCTCAAAAACCCAGTAAGCTGTATAAGTAGACTAAGCAGAGCTGTTTAAGTAGCAGCGTTCTCTTTGACATCTCTCCTTATAAAACAGATTATTAAGACACTCTAGTTAGAGAGAGACTGTGTCACAGCTTGTTCCCACCCACAGTGCGCGACTGCTGTTTTAGCTAGTTGCTAAGCTACCGGCTGACCACCCAAAACAATAGCCGGATGCTTAAAAATCTGCTAGCATAAATGCTAATGGATCAAATATATAACTGCAAAATGATCAACGACTTGTACAAGGTTGCAAATAAAATGCTGTCTTCTGTGGTTGTATGACAAGACCAATATAAACAGCAGAGAAAATAGAAATAACTTTATTAAATATAGGAATAACATTTCTAAATTTTTTTATTGCTGTTTGTAGCTTTGCCTACGTTGCATCAAGGGACAGGCCTTAGCGGCTGAGGAGCCATTCGATGCTTCCTTACAATTGGGCCAACATAAGGTGTCTCAGCAGACAATAAACAGCCTACATGTCTGGAGGGCGCATACTATGATGTAAAATGTTTTGAGACCCACCCCCCGCCTGCCCCTAATTTACCATAAGCAATAACCCTCGGGCAGATTAGACCGTATTCTAACTTGTTAACTGTATGAGTCTTTTACATTTTTTATTGTATGCTTTTTCAACCACCAGTAGAGATACAGGAGAGAGGGAGAGGGAGAGAGAGGGAGAGAGAGAGAGAGAGAGAGAGAGAGAGAGAGAGGGAGAGAGGGAGAGAGAGAGAGAGAGAGAGAAAGCAAAAGAAAGTAAAAAAAGACATGCTATATATAGTTTTCAAAAAGGTACCATCAGCTGAAAACTGAAGTCAAATCAGTTTATGGACCAGTAATGGCAATTTATGAAAGAACAGAGAGATGGGAAATGGACAAATAATAAAGGTACATAATTACAAAGGGGTTGCTAAATAAAAAAAATAGACAAATATATATCACTGTGTAACGGAGGGACTTCACTAGAATGTTGATTCTGGCTGCAGCCTTGATTTTTATATTATTTCAGTTTCTGTTTTGAAGCTTCACTCGTATAAAAGCAGGTGCTTCGTCCACAACAAAAGAGTGTTTAGAAGGGTTGCTAGGAGAAATCTTGAGAACCCCTGACAGACAGTAATCATCAGGAATTTGCCGAACAGTGGGACTCTGATTTGGAGGGGTGCTAGGTGAGATAAGACTGAACCCTCCAAACGTGGTCCATTTTCTGTCTCTAAAAATACTTTGTCTCTAAAAAAGCTGCAGCCTGAACCAAACAGTAGTCTTTAAAGCTTTAAACCAGAAATCACTGACCTGTTCACCCTTTTCTGCCCTCCCATTTAGACGGAAGACAATTTATGGAAAGGTCAAATATGGACAAATTAGGGCACCCGCTGTTGTGATTAATCTGAAATACTTAACGTGTTAAAGAAAGAATGTAAGATGATGTTTACTTCCTGTGGTGGCTGACCTATGACAAGGTGCGTTGCCAAACCGGACCACCAGTTTATATTACAGAAGTATGGTACTCGTGAACGAATAACGAAACCTGTAAGTGAGACGATTACTACGTCTTTGGTTAACTGGATAGCTAAAACGGCCTCCAATGAAAATAGTAGAGGATGACATACTGAGACATATGATTTAAAGTGCATCAGGAGGCATTTTATAATCCTGTTTCGAGAAGAACCATCACTTCAGGAAAGCAGCCTTTGTATGAAAGCGGCGTCATAAAGAACGAACATGCTTCAGAAAGCAAAGTGTTTCGCCCCCACAGGGGACCACTGGATTTCTGTGATCAACGACAACTACTTGGGCATCGCTGTGCATTTCACTGATAAATAATGAAATCTACAGTCGTTGGCACTGTAAGCAAAACTAAAACGCGAAACTATGTAGACGCATGATCTGGTACATGGTTACTCCATTTTAACACTTGCCCTGCAAAGAATCATCACACCTTCACTGCCAAAAAGGTGGTACCTTTTTATATTGTTGAACCATCACTACTAAATAATGTTGTTTATAGTATTGAAACTACCTGTTGGCAACTTAGCAAAATTCTATGGAGTTCCATGCAGATATAATGGAATACATGAAAAACTCTAGGAGCTTGTGACAACGTTACCACTACATTCTCACAACGTTGTCAGATAACAGCACTTTCTGAGGAATCACTTCTCAATGTTGGCACCAAAACAGTACGTTGTGTGTTTACAGGGAAGAACTAAACTGAATAGTTATATTTGGTAATGAAACAGATTCAACAATCTGAATTTTAAGGAGAATCTTTGTGGGGGTTTTTTCATATTTTGCAGTGAAATGCAATTAAGCAAAATCATTTTAATATGAATATAATTCCATTGTGTTGATCTTAAAAAGATTTTTTGTTTTACAAATAAATACCCATAATTATAAGCTTCAGTTCTAAAGAAGAAGCAAAACGTGATTAATTGTGATTAATCACAGCAAATTGTCTAATTCATTTGTTTGACAGCCCAAGGTCAAATATGTTCCCTGGTGTTTCCCCTCGACCTTATTTAAACAAATAAAAGGTCAACTTTTGTTGACAGTGTATATTAGCTTGAAGACAAAGAGCAATAACTGTGCATATGGCATGACTGAATAAATATTTACATTGGAAATGACCCCCAGACTTTATCAGCGCTAATCTCTTCAACCATCTAATAACCTCAGAAGTCTCTTACCAGAAATAATACATTTCTACGTTATCTGACGCAGTATGATATTAATTTTCCAATGACAATAGCACATCGCCTGAGAACCCATAATAACTTTAAAGTTGCCAGAACCTCATATTAAGAACAGTTCTGAGGAAGCACAAAGTAATTAGCTGCATGACTGTATCTGTAGCCACAATTCACAACAATAGAGCTGACTTGGTTCATGTCTAGCAACATCAAGGCCTCTTTTATATCACACTCTAAGCCTCTTAGTGAGAAGAATACGAGCTGAAAACAAGAAGAAAGGAACGGACGTCACACATGAGCTGATGACAAAGGGTCTGCGTCAGAATGAACATACATAAAGTGCACATAGGAGCAGCAAATTTCCAAGAGTGCACTCACACACTCTTTGTGACACAGCCAATTCCATTACAGCAGTGTGTTCATACAAGTCCGAAATCAGGGCCGGGTTATGTTAGTGTAGTCAATGCAATTACAACAAAATTCAGTTGTAAATTACAAAATTTACAAATTACAGCTAGTTAACTAATACCACATATAGACAAGAAGATGCTCTGATCGACAGCGATGACGTTTTGCAGTTACACACTGGACATCTAACAGTACCCATCTGATGTAATTGATTAATTTATTTTCAATTAGTGTTATTTAAAAACAAATTTGTTTTATTTTGAGTCTTTTTCTGCTTTGCCAAAAATAATCAAGTTTAATAAGATTAAAAAAATGTTAAAGGGGGCTGTTCAGGGTGTGTCCTGCTTTCCGCTTAATGAATGCTAGGAAAGACTCCAGCAGCCTCAGCGCTCCAGGTGGATAAGCAGCTTAGATGATGAATGAAAGAGGACTAAAAAGGTCACATTCCAGCCATGTGGTTCGATCAATTCAAAACATTTTTTTGGATTTGTGCTCAGACAAGCTTAAACAACATATGTCACAAAGGCAATTCAGATCAGGATATTGACGAGCCACGTGCAAGTAATTCACACTACCGATGCTAAACATGTAACAATAAATAAACAGTATTGTAGCCACAACCCAACCCTCAATTATGGTTTACAGACTCTAATGAACTAAAAGACTGCCAGGAACACAACAGAGAAAAAAAGAAAAAGAAACTCAAGAGAAAGCTTTCAGGCCAACATTAGTTCACAAGAAAGAGAGATGGATGCAACTACAAAGACATTTCAGACTTTTTTTCTTGAGCATACTGGTAAATGTCTATTCCAGTGGCAGAACTGAAGTATGTAAGCTGTACCTGGGAGCTAAGCTGGGTTTTGATCCAGTTGAAGTAGTAGTTCAGATCACTCCCCTCCATCAGGTCCCGTCCCCAGGCAGCCAGCTTGGCAATGATCCTTGCAGCCTAAGAACGACATTTAAAACATTTTAAGCATATTTCACCCTCTTAATTATACTGCATTCTGGATCTGAATGTCACCAACACCAGGGAACTGTGTACAGGAGGGAACAATGAGAGAGGGAAGTTTAGGTGATATATACAAGGCAGTCAGTATAAAGAAACTCCAACCACGGACTATAGATCATTAAGAGAGTACTCTGACTTGTTAGATTTTAACACAGTACTGAAGCCAACTGGTCAAACAGGAAAATAAGTCAGGCTGTTTTTTTTAACAAACAAAAAAGGTGATCCACAGCATTTTAGACCCTCCAGTCAGGTTAAAGACCTACACTATATTTTGGTTTGTTTTTGTGCGTATAATGTAATGTTTCATGAACAAATGCTAAACAGAATGCTAACATTTCCATTTTATGTAAATGGTAAGGACAAAAAGTTATTCTTTCAAGCACACTCATCACAGATTGAGCTACCACAGCTGAGAAACCTTAGATGAGTCAACAACTATGCACAGTGGCAAGCATTAGCTAGAGAGGTTTAAAACACACCACCGCTGGACTCTCGAGCAGTGGTAAACACATTCTCACATTCTCACCATCTGGCAGCCTGACAAATCTGGGTTTACTAGATTCAGAAGAACATTAGCTAAGCATCAATTGTAAAGTTTGGTGAAAAAGGGACAATGGGACTATTTTTGGTTTGAGCTGGACCTTTTAGTTCCTATAATGGGAAATTTAATATCTATGCACAAAGATCATCAAACACTATGATGGTCCCAAAACAAAAGAAAGTTTTCCCACAAAAGCAGACATTAAGGAAGCAAAGAGCTCCATAACTCCACATTTTAACTCATATGTTGTATTAATTGATAAATATAAATACCGGCAAGCCTGAGTTTTATAGTCCTTACTGGTCGATACAAATAAAAAAAATAAACCCCAAAACCTGGTTCAAACAAAGAACTGCTAACCCAACAATCTGCTGCTACTCTACCATTAAACATGCTTCAATAGTACGTACTGCAGGCATGTTCCAGTCCTGAGGGGCTCAAGTGCAGCACATTTGGAAATTCTTCTGCTCAAACACACCTGACTCTACTCAGCTGTTTAATCCCACGCCTAGCAGAAGTGTTTGAGCAGGAAAACCACCAAACGGTGCTGGACATTTGACCTCCAGAACTGACACAGAAATTAATTCTCCTCTATTGAGTGAAGCGCTGGAGACACCGCGAAGGGTAATTCCCTTTATCTACAGAAAATTATGCTTATGGAATTGAGAAAAAGAGCAGGAGTTCATATAGCATGTTAGTCAACTTCAAAACAATTTAATTTGCTCAAAACAATGTTGTCACAGGTATTATTAAGCTGTGTGGGATGGCAGTTAGTGCAAAGAGAACTAGTGATTTTTCTGTAGATTCTCTAGAACATTTTATCAGAAAGAATGACCCAGCGTAATTCACTGATATCCATTTGTAATGAACTGGTCCAGCGACTAATTACTGGCCTCCTCCTGTTAGCATTTGAAGGACTTTTTATAATTGCCGGGTAAACGGCACAGCAGTGAGGGAAGTCAGAGTTCCACTAGTCCCCAGCATGACATTTACACAGTGGGGTGAAATGTAGCCGCTTTCATTAAGAGCAGAGGTGAAGACGGCTAAGGGGATCAACACCGGCTTCTTTCGGGTCTCCCGGCACAGTAGTCCCCTGCCACTGACGTCTGCCCAGTGGCTAATTAAGCTGTGACGAACACCTTTGCTGCAGTTTGCGTGAAGCAGGTGCCCTTGAAAGTGGAGGATTCACAGAAATCATTAAGCTTTTAATTGACTGTTTAAAAAGATGCCTGTGATGAATTATTGATGCACTGAGCTATAATTAGTGAACTAATCAGATGCTTAAGGGTAATGGCAATAAATAATGGGCAACTTAAAAAGCAGAATAATTCAAACGGCCACTTCACGCAAATTTTGCCTTTAGTTAAGAGCAGCATTCTTGTAAATGCGTAACTACACGTCACGTTAGCAACACTTGCGGGGCTTTGTGTCCTTATATAGCTCACTGAAAAAACGAAAACAAATAACAAACGTTAAGCAAAACAATGCAACATAAGAAGACATGATAAATTACAGAACACAGATGGTCGGTGTTACATATATTGGATTGAAACAAGCGTTGCCAGTCACAGCGCTAGACGTGGACTCAATTTGACTGGATTGGAATGATGAGTTAGATAGCCATCAATAACTACTTAAAAACAAAAGCCCTCTTTCCCAACACAGGCCCTGAAGACCCACCATTCTGCACGTTTTCCTGTTTTCTCTGCTTGCAGATGGAAACCAGATCACGCAAACCAGGTCATTAACAACAACTTACTAGTTAAAGCCCTAAAATGTGCAGGACAAGGGTACTCCAGGACCACGGTCGGGAAACATCACTCTAGTGTGTTTAAAAGTTATACTTCTGACAGACTGCAATGCTATCAATGAAGTATAAGAGTTAAATGTTTGCACTGAGATAAAATCAAACCTATACTCAAACATTTGCGAGCCAAACTGACCAGGCCTAATCATTTTGAGACCCGAATCAGTTACCAAAGACCACCTTTAAAACAAGTCATCAGATTTTGAAGCTTCTAAACAGCATTTGATTGAGATGCAAGAAGACTAAATTGTGTCAATAGGAGAGACAGCTACCTTCAGCACTGATGGAGAAGATGTGGAAATGGATGGCAGCTTTCGCCTACCCGAATCATTTATCAACAACAAAGGACTCAGCTTTCAAGAAATGCGACAAATTGGTACTCAGCAGAACAAGGATGAAAGAGCTTGAAATGATGTTCAAATGCAATGATTTTTCTCTGCAAACAAAGAGCAGAATTATCCAGGCTATGGTCTTCTTAGTTGTTCTCTATGGACGTGAAAGCTGGACTATAAACAAGGAAGACAGAAAAAATATTGATGCCTTTGAACTTTGGTGTTGCTCACCTCTCCTCTCACTCATCTCTTATTCAAAGCCTTGACAACCAAACTGATGCTCTCTTATTTTGTACATACTCCAAGAAGGACCTTTTCATTGGAAAAGACCCTTATGCTTGGACCAGTTGAAACGAGGATGAGGACCACCAGCTACAAGACACATTCATGAACTACCCCTTAAGAAGCCTGAAAACTCAAACAGAAGAATACCATGACCGCCTACTAAATTCTGTAGAAGGTTATGGCTCAGCAAATGGGTTTTACGGCAGGAAACTCCCAAGGAAATCTGTCCCAAGCACAGGAGGTAAAGATCTGGCCATACAGTGTGAAATGGCCAGCTGGACGTGTAGTCGGCTGGACCTAAATGGTGTGCTGGTTGAGTTCGACCTTTGTCAGGCCTTCTGATATCATGTCTGTTCAGCAGTATCTTCAAGATTAAAGAATATTCTCTGAATTAGTCCCCCTATTCATTTTGACAGCAAGAAAATAACACACATATGATCGCCAGATGTCTGACTCAATCTGAAAATACTTTTAGACCAACAGTTCGGCACAAACCTCAGAATCTTGTTGTACACAGAGAGGGGATGTAAAATTTATTTAAGCATGCTCCTTCATATAGAAAAATCACTTATTAGAAACAAACCCGGAATCTGGATCAGGCAGCAAGTCGGGGGCCAGTCAACTGTCGACTGTTTTGTTGCACCACATAAAACTAAAACTTGGAATTATGACAATTGCTTTGTTTAGTCAATTAATCAAGTAATACACAATAATAAATGGGTGAGCAGGGAGCACCTGAAACTAATTGGGGGCAGGAGGGCGGAGAGATAAAACTCTCTTTACCAGGACAGAAAAAGAGAAAGTATTAAGCAAACTAGGGAATCGGATTTTACAGCCTTAGGCCTGAAGTGGCGAACGAAAAACGACGTGACGTGTTTCTCCCAACTCTGATCTGATTTACTCCTGACCTTTAAAACAGAATCAATAACATCAGTACGGCTGTTTTTTCCTTCATCTCAGCAACACAGCATAAGTTACACATCTCTCACACTGCTAGAAGGTAAGAATCTGACTGTTGTGACCTTTTGATTTTATGCACAGACACTGGAAATGTATTTCATTACATACAGATCAAGAACACCATACAGCTGTTTATTACAAACCTCATACATTTTGTGTGTTTAAAGACTTTTTCAGTTTCACAGGTTTAACATTGAGCATCATTCATGTTGTTAATCTCCCACAGACTAAAATAATACTGCGTCATTATCGCCCCTGAATCCTTCTAATTGCAGCATTATCCATTTACTGATGTGAGGGTAATATCCAAGCCCTGCTTTTACCCAACAGGACATACGGTTTTAGGAAGAAAAAAAAAACAGTGTTTTCTGAACTCATCAAATGGTACAACTTCATGTCTTGAAAAACAAAAACTGTAACCAAATTATGTCTGTAACATGTTAAGCAGTGATTACAAATCTACCTTAACATTAAAATTAAAGCTGCTGCCACAAAAAGCTCAAATAAAGTCTGCCTGGCAAGAAAAACAATCAAGTTACTCAAATGGCACGAAACAAAAAAATTACATTTTTTGTTTTGTGCCAAGTTCATCTAGGTAAACCTCAAAAGCATCAGCCAATAAGAAACAAGAAGGTGAGCTGTGGTGTCTTCTTTCTTATTAATGCTAAATGCAGAAACGTTCCTGAGTCAACATAATGTCGCTTGTTATTATGTCTCATAAGTCCATAAACACCTCACATTCATTTGATCAAGGACTTTTAAAGATAACAATCAGATACATCCAGCAAGGCTGATCAGCCACGTCGGTAGACCTCCACAAGAGCGTAAGTGATGGGATTAGACTATAAGACGTCTGCTGACCTCTCCTATTTTCAGATAACGTCACCAAATTCTTAAAAAATGGGAAAAGGAGAAAAAAAAGTGTTGTGACTTATGTGTGTATCGCTGAGTTACTATTATGCTTCGTTTTTCCCATGTTTTGGCTGGTTTTTGCACCCCACCCATCAGTGAGCCCCTCATTTTGAAATGCATAATTTTTACATGCTGTGAAATATCAACCTTGGATGGCTGATTTGTGTATTGTTGTGTAGATTTCCATTTTATGCACATTTGTAGCACAATTGAACCACAGAAAGCGCTGCAGGGGCTAGGCTGATCACAAAAACAACATTATTCTGCTAGTTTGAAAAGAAGTGTTCCAACTTCAACACGATTTACATTATTTGTAATTACCAAGCAATATATTCCAGTTTTTAATGCGTGCTATTACTTTGACCAATAACTGAAAACAATTTTCACGTATAATTATAGCAGACACAAAATTGCTTGCAATAGAAGGTTTAGTTGCTATTGAGGGAAATGAATTCTGACCCGCTGTAATTGTAGTGGTGGCAACTCACCATGTGAACGGTGAAGAGGTCCTGGCGATTTAACATGGGGAGAAAATAGGACCATGCCGTGTTCTTGGTTTTCTTGGCATAATCGAAGAAAATGTTGACCCTCTGATGATTTTCCTGCGTTGAAAACGAAAAAGTTTACTTTCACTGGTTTAAACAGAAGAAAGATTAAAAACATTTGAGCCTCACGTCCTAAAATAAACCAATTCAGATACGTAAGGACCCAGGGTCATACTCCATTAAACCAGCAAATTTTCAACACTGGCCCACTGTCCATTATTACCAGCCAGTGCTTAATGATGGGAAAAATTGCTATGCTTGCATGCAAATTTGAAGTTTCACCATTTCTCAGGCACTAAATCATGTACTGCAAATGATGGCTTAGAGCTGCTTGACTGAAATAGAATCAAACCCCATAATTAAAGCATTCGGAAAGGGTAGAGAATGAATAGCCAGGGAAAATGCCTAATTTCCTCAGTTTACAATTGGCAGGGACCTACAAGACCTAGGTCTCTGTAGAGAAGCCTACGTTTCGACTTCAAAATAATAACCACTTTGCATATAAATTCTCACTCTTGCTCAAAATGAAAAATCAGCTGTAGGAGGAAACCCTGTATTTTAATGTTTACTGAGCATTTATAGTTGGAATCAATTCATGTCACACAAACAAAAAAGACTTTAGTGCAGTTTTAGCTGAGACGGATTACCGGAAGCACTGCAGTAGATCAAGGTGTCAGAGCAACAGTGAGGGTAAACACTGAGCTTCATTTCAGAATGGGTTTGATTCAAACCCATCTAGACACTTCAATGGATCTTTAAAGGCGAGACACCATTCATCACAGTCAGCTTTGGTGAACCCAATTTATGCCACCTGCAGTTTGTCAAAGTCAACACAGTTGCAACTCGCTTGCATCTAACTTTTTTATTAGGAGGGGGAAAAAAGAACATCCACTGTTGACACAAAGGTACACTTAAACCCCTGAATGTCAGGTGGAAAGAAATATGTTATAGAGTCTATGTTCTCAGTAACTGTCATGAACATGCAGTCTAACAGAATTACAAAGATAATGAAAGTAAAAGAAGTAAAATCATAATATATTCAGGTGGTGAATAGGATGTGCCATATCATATCGTACACAATAATATTGCCTTTTTGAATATTGTGAACAATATTATACCCTGGAATATTGTGCCATATCACCCATCCCTAATTATCACATCAGGGTACTATTTTTTACTGTTTTAACAAATGAAAAATTCACACTTTTCTCATTTCCCATTATATATCTGCTAGAGACAGATTTTATCTGTCCATTATCATTCATTTTACTTCAGTTCTGAATATATGGACACACTCGGAGTGCATTATTTAGTATTGTGACATTCTGGATCATTGACTTCTGTTACAATCTGATTGTATTTATTAATATCTCAGTTAGGGGTGTGCCATATCATATTGTATGCAATAATAAAAATGTATTTTTATTTTGTTGCAGTAGTGTATTCTTGAATTTTTTTATTCAATGTTTTGTCATATCACCAAAAGTATTGCAAAAATAGCATGAAATATTGTAATATTATTGTAGGGCCATATCACCCACCCCTAGTGGTAAACACATCTATTGTTGAGAATCAGAAACGTTAAGGCCGTTAAACACCAAACACAACTTGGCTGCTGTTGGAGATATTGTACTCTTCAGCATTTGTGAAAAAAATCACATCGGCTCCATCATCTTGGTTGTTGTTATATTAACAGCAGAGATGACTCTGACTGTTCAGCAGTTTTCAACAATTAAAAACAAAGGGTGAATATAATAGCATTGCTGTGCGTTGAGCTTGGTGGGCAAGACACACTCAGTTACATACACACCTGAATTAATTTCCTGACGTCCAGATAAATATCATGAAAAAAACCTCCATTCCCTGCGTGAGACTGATATCTATAATGGGCTTCAATGGCCAGCCATAAAGATGTTTCTGTAGAAATCCATTACTACTACTAATAACTACACTAAGCATTTTCCCTTTGAGAGCTTATAACATATATTCTTTTTTGTTTTTTTGTCTGAGGTTCACATATGACATTTGCATGAGTTTACGTTCCAGTAATTCCTTTTCACAGGACCATTTTAAAAACTTCGCTTTTTCCCTTCAAATGGAAAACCTGTGTTTTCCCTCATTTCCATATGGACAGTGTGGATGGGGGGAAAGAACGTTAAGTTTGTATATTTTAACAGCATTAACACCAAAGTCCTATTTCAGAAAAAGTGATGAGAATTGATTTTTGCCATGATACAGGCCTTTTTTAAGACCAGGAGAAGATTGTCTAAATGGACCTCATTCCCCAATATCAGAAATTCACCTAAGCTTTTTCTTAAACTTGTTCTTGAAAAAATTTACATCTGATACATCTGTGTTTTTAAGCTGCAGAACCGTTTGCACCTTAGTGCTCTTCAGTGTGTGTAGATTCTTTTCTAACCTTAGAATGAATCCTATACAGGAAAACACAGGTGAAAATCAGAATCTTCAAATAACTACCTAGTTTATTTTAAAAAGATATTTCTTCTTAAACACAGTTGGTAAATGAGCCCCAGTGTTCCCAAACATTTGCGTTTTGGTGTCTACTTTTGAAATGTATGTTTACTCCATACACACTGTTATTGATTAACAACTAACATGTATAATAGTTAATAATTAGTATTATGACAAGTGATTCCAGGCTGCATGTTGTATTAGCTATGAGTGGATAAAATAAGCTTCATCATAAAATATTTATTCCTTTCAGTGATTTAGTAACATTATTTTTAAACTGTAAATTGTTAAAGTGCTCTCAGAGTGGAACTGTAGCTTTCCATGAGGCTGTTGCTTTTGTTCGTTTGCTGGAGGCACTTTCCAGCATCCCTTCTTACTTTAAGATTTAACATCTGTATTGAATCGGCTACAATCTCAAATTCCATCATAGCAACATACAGCATGTGTGCAGCTGCATTACTTTGTTTTAGGGGTCAGTTGTGTGTGTTTTAACGGTATTTAAAAGAATTAGAAGCATTAACTAATCATGGTAACTCTGAAAGCCCTAATAACTATTAAATAAATAAAAGAAATAATCTCAATATTTTCTGTAATTTGATGGATAATGATGTAAAATGATATTTTGCATTATTTAAAATGTGTTTGTAAAAGTCTTTTATTTTACTAACTTGTACTTGTTAAAGGATATTAATATCCATCCATCCATCCATTATCTTCCGCTTTATCCCAATAGTCAGGGGTCTTGTGGGGGGGGGCTGGAGCCAATCCCAGGGTCATCGGGCGAAAGCTCTTTTTTATTGAATGACTCTAAATGTGTGTTTAGACACGTTAGCTGGTTTAGGTCTGTCTTGGACAGCGCACTCATACTCCTCATACTGAGTGGTGGTTTGTTGGGAGATGATGGAGCAGATCAGCTGTCAAGCAATCTTTAACTTTCTTACAAAGTCTGCAAACTGTTGTCTTTAAAATCCAAACAAGTTCCATTTGAGTAAGGATGATCCTCGCCTAGAAGTTAAATCTTAGGCAGTAGACTGCAAGGCTGGCAATGTCTGAGTTTCTTCCCCTGATGCAGTGTGGTCACTCATTTTCAGCTTTAGTTGTGTTGTTTAGGCAGCTATGCTAGCTTTAGCCTATGCTAGTACAAAGTATGAGCACTTTCAATGCACACTCACAGCAGGCCATACTAAAGCGTGTGGAGTCGAGGCGTTTTGATTGTTGATTTTTTTTTTTTTCCCTAGTCAGTAGCATACTCCATAATTTCAGCTCGTGCATCGTTAACACGGCAATTAAGATATTATTGTAGACAATATATATGTCACATCTCTATATAACACAAATGGTAGCAGTATTATTAATTAAATAATATGTATAGATAAGTATGGATAGTACCTGCAGAGTGTCATCAATCAAGGTCAAGATGTATTGAACGGTTTGCTCCTTCGATATGTGGGCCATGAGGTTGAGGAAGGTCTTCGCACACTGCGACCGAACATTGAAATAAAATTAACACAATTAACATTATTACACACACAGAAAAAACAGGAAAGACATTTTTTTAAGTATTCACAAAACAATCCACCCAACAGGCTAGACATACTTAAAGATTTGAACAGTTTTAAAATTTGATCCATATACAGTGTTCACTTCCAGCATACAGACATTATTAAAAATAAATGATGAATAAGGAAAAATAACAGTCTACCTGATGTCCTTCATTTGTCAGAATTGCCTGCTTCTCCTCGGAATGAGCTACCTCAAACTTCTTGATGAACTCACAGTCTTCTCCTGAAATCATTTGGCCCCTGGATAAGATAAAGTCAAGAAAACTCTCCTAAGTTAGATCAGTAATTAGTAAATGGAGTGAATGCTTTAAAAGACATGAATTAGTCATTAAAGCGGAAAGTGGGAATAATGAGGTGGGATTTTCTCTGACTGCATCTTAAAGCAGATGATCCATCAGCACAATGCTATATACGTCACGCGAACCCAGTAAGAGAAAGAAAATCTTTGTTATAGTGAACATGGGTGCTGTGTGCTATCCTGCTATCAAGAAGAGACATTAAGGTGCAACATGATTTATCAAAGAATTTAAAGATTTTATCAGCCTGTATTGCAAGCCAACAGCTTAAACTACAGGTCAAAAGTTTGGCACTGTTTCAGTATACAAAAACAATTCTGCTGCAGACACATTTTTAAAATGACCATAACATGATGCTAATAATTATATGTTTCAAACAGTTTGCACATCGTTGTTATCATTCAGAAATTTGACAAATAACTAAGCTGTGGATATTCACATAACTAAAAAGATATATAGCATTAGAATTTACTATAATAATAATATCTACAATGCTTCATAGACATATAAAAGTGGTGGCCTAATGTTGTTTATTATAAAGCTTTTCATAGACATTCTGTGAGATGAAATGACTTCAAACAGATAATTAGTTTGATAATGAAAAATATTTGCCTTTTTATTTAATGTCATAACTCTTTGATTCAATCTTTACTTCAATGCATTTCTATCTACACTGTATAAGTTATAACTGAATAACTAATAAGTTAAGTGGCTTCAAAATGAAAAGGAGGGGAAAAATGATTTTAACAAGACTAAAATCACCACCAGATCTGAACACTTTAATCTGAGTCATGAAGTTTTAAAGAAATCGGCAGCACATGTACAGAAACACACACACACACACACACACACACACACATTAAGAATCACAAGATCTTGACGCAAGGACGGATTTTTGCAGTCACAGACAGTGAAGCTGTGAAGTTCCTCTTGTTGAGTTATAGGGAAGTACAAGCAATTGTGTGTATGACTTTACTACACAGAGAGCAGCGGCAAAGCAAGACAAATTATGTTCTAACTAAACATAAACATACATTACTTAAACACACTAATTTTAGTATGTGAAATGTTGCATAATAGTCAATGTATTCCTAGTTTTTAAGAGTTCTGAAATGTGACACTAACAGCACACTTTGTCTGCACACTGTAAGAACACATATCATGTATCGTGAAATTGTATTTTAGTATCCCTCATATCGTCCACCCTAGAACAAAGCATCTCATTTTTTTTCCTATTTCAACAATGTTATTTTTCATATCTCTGCCATACTCACTGCAGGTAGGACTGCCAGTTGACCTTGTTAGCGCGGACCTCAGCAGCCTTGGCTGCAATGATATTTGTTGGGACAGCAGCATCAACTGCTCCTCGGATGTCCATTTTCAAATAACTGTTGTTTAATACTTAACCTAAAAAAAACTTCAGAAGAGAAAATAAAGAATGACTTCACTGTACATGCCTACACACTGTAAAGCAACAACAACAGCTTCAGAACTAATTAGTCAGTTAGCTGGGGGATGTTCCACCACGACATCTACTGCAGACAACTGTGGCATCAAGTAGTGTATTTATAACCCGACTCAGTAATAACTGTCTGTGAGGAAACTTTACAGGCATTAAACTCTCGATGTCTGGTTCCAATCACAACCACTGTGAACACTCACTCTAGAGCGAAGATATCACATGAAACATCAAACTAGGTCTCTATCAGAAAAACCTGCTGATATGATACATATATGTGCCGAGATTTATTATTTATTTTATTTATTTATTAATTTTAGGAAAATACTTGCTAACGCTAAAGTTAGCAGTGCACCCTTACACTACTTGTTTATGTTGACGTTTGTTGTGCTATCTGCCACAAATCTCTACATGTAAACTATTAATTAAAAATCTATACTATGTTTTTCGGATTCGATACAATATCACAAAATATAACACCATGACATTTGATATTTACAATATTTTCTACATCAAACCACTCTAAACCACTTAATTCTACGTATTTAAAAAACTAAATTAGGGCCTCTACTGCACAATCCCCTCGGTCAAGGGTATATCAGAGAGATCTTTACTAGATATGTTCTTGATTCATACAGTAGAGACAGTGTTGTGGACGAACATGTAGATGTCGACGGAAAATATCTCTGCACCTTCGACTAGAGTTTCTAAAAACGTAATGAAATGTCAGTGACATATAACTGAAATCTTCCACACAATATTCGAGACCTAAGGTGGTTTATTTCTCACTGTATCACAGCGGTGAAGTAAATCTGCAGAGACTGACCAGGGCTGCTTAACAATGTAGCCAAATTCTGCTACAACGAGGAAGTTAGTTAACTGTTACTGACAGCTGGTTCATCTGCCTCCTTCACCTTCATCATCCTCCTGCTTTCACTGCTAGCTTGTCTGCTATGTCCGTTATTGAGCGTAAACATAAAGGAAAACGTGGCTGAAGCGCTAGACTGTAACTACTGCAGCATTTAAGGAGGAACGGGGAATTGGATTAAGAAGCTAACTTCAGAAAGCCAGCAGTAGAGCTTTTCCAGCAAACTGTCTGAGCTATACGGTAACCTGAAATTTAGCTACTGCAGCAGCAGTATGCTAGCTGGTTTATCAACTGACAGATATCAACATTACAGCGCATTTACACTCATTTCTGACTCGTTACGTGGTTATGCTGTTCCGAAACGATGACACAAAATGTAAACGTGTATCAGACAGAGATGTCTGTCTGTCTGTAGCTAAAGACATTTTCCTGACATTGTGAGGAAGCTAGCTAGCTGGCTAACGCAGCCGAGACGGTTAAACTATCTTCGTAGACAAACAGACATGTTTCTGTTACAGTGTTCAGTTCTCACAGCAGCGAATAAGAAATAGCTTCTGACAGACACCATGTCATCAAAATATCTTACAGATAAAAACTAATATTAATATTAATGTTTACTGTTCAGCGGCTACCCCTCAACCTACCTGCCTCCTCAGCTGGAGCGTCACGAGGCAACAACACGTCACGAGACCGAGTCACATGACAGCTTCTCAGCTTCTCCAGTCAGAGAGTCACAGCGCATGTAGGAAAACCGGAGTTAGTGCAGAAGGAAAACACCCCCGTTATATATGTTATATTCTTTTTTTATTTGTACGAAATACTTTATTAAGTATATATAGGGCAGATTAAGACATGATAGATAAAATTATATATGCAATGTAGACAGTATATACGTATATATATATATATATATATATATATATAGTTTGTGCACATTGTCGTACATTGTGAAAAAAAATCATAAGAAACGAACCAATAGAAGTGCTCCAGGATCACTTGAAACAACTCTGGTTCCACTGACCTACACTGAAAGTTAAACTGATATATGTATAATGTTTCGCTACCAACACCAAAAACAGTTTTTTAAATAATTAGTATAAAATATTTGTATCAAAAAAATCCAGAAAAGAAATCATGATTTATTTGACTAATAAACAGATGTAAGTGGAGGACTGATATTGTAAGTGGGACACAATGATATAGTCATATATATATATATATATATATATATTTATATATATATATATAAAACATTGTGCAAAAGTCTTAGGCACCTAAGATTATTGTTTAAAAGCCTTTATGTTAGCAATAAGTTTATTTTCACCAATAGAAACACCAGATATGATTAGAACACATGTAAATAAATGTAAATACAACACAAAGTAACATGAATATCTTACTGTGGAAGAAGTAAACAATATCTTGTGCACTAGTTTGAAGAAAAAAGTTTAGTTTCAGATTTCTCCTGCACACCCCAGAAATTATATGACTTTATTCAATTCCTTCCCCAGAAATCTTGATTTAGTCAAAGCAGGTATTAGATGATGACTGCTAATAATACTGGGTTGCCACAAAAAAAAGCTATTTGAATGTTTAAAAAGTGTTTTACTGAGCAAATTAATGTTAGCGGTCTAGAAAAAAATTAATAAAAGGTCCCCAAGTGACTAAATGCATAAATAAAAAAATATAAAAATAAACAAATAAATATAACAATAGTAAGGTGTTTGTGGTGAAGAAGTACCAGAGGATGCTGTTATTTCTGCTCAAAAAAAGCTCTTTTCCTGAACACAGTAGAAAAAGTCTCTGAATAACAGGTCGCCGATCACCATACAGCTTCTTAAACACAGAGCAACAGACATCACAATATGCTGCATCCACAGAAATCGGTCATCCAGAGTGTCTGGGCATCTGAAATGTACTAAATCTATTAATTTATACAGCTTTACAGCTACAAATCTATAAGCTAGACACTTTAAGTTCTTAACTATTGGTTAACTACAATCACGTTCTTTGTTACTTCATAAAATGTTTAGCAAATTGGTATCTGCTAGAGAGAGAAAAAACGTTTGGCACAAAAATTTGTTGGTAGACTCTGTATAAGGATAGAGTCTGACCCAGACTGCACTAAGCGTCCTGCACAGAAGTGGAAACGTCAAAGCCTGGCCCTGTTTTTCTTACAGTGATGTTGGGGAGCTTGTGTTCGTGGTTGGAAGTGTTGGGACATGTACAAAGACATTGCAAGAAAACCTGCAAGAAAATGCTTGAAATAAACACCTCTTGGTTTGACATTTTGTTTATTACACAATTTTGTCATTTCATATGGCCTGAATGCAAAGGTGTCAAAAGTATTCACATTCATTACTCAGGTAGAAGTATAGATACTATGGTGAAAAAACACTTCTGTACAAGATGAAGTATCAACTCAATATTTTTTTTTTTATTCAAGTAAAAGTATAAAAGTAAAAGTAATGCAAGGGGAAAAAAATGCTATTAAGGACAAAAGCTTAGACCACACCACAGGGGTCTATAGCGCACCAGCCCACCTCCCCAGAAAAACATTCTTCTAAAAGAAGACTATGATGTTATATTAAAATGTTAATGTTGAGAAATTTGGGATGTGCTAGGCTTCCTGTTTCAGCCACATATACGCCCATTGAACATGAATGTATTTAATACAATGTAAATATATTAAAGAAACTGTGTACTACTGAGCATTAACACGTGTTTCATGGAGCAGAAGATATGATGACTAGTCGTCAATAAGTATTGTAATGGTGCAAAAAGTCAAACTTCAAAGGCATGTTATCAATATGCTTTACTGGAATACAAATGAAAACAAGCTTAAATGAAATAGGATTAATGAACTATTTTTAAAATGTAAGGCGTGTGAAATTAAAGATAATGGTGTGAAAATGTAAATAGTAGTAAAAAAGTCCACTGAAAAATAAGTACAATAACCAAAATTTCTACTTAAGTAAGGTAACAAAGTATTTGTACTTCATTACATCACGCCTCTGCCTGAATGTCTATAGTGGTCACTGTACTGTATGCATCTGCAGTAAAACTGGTTTTATATTATTGCGCATGTTCAGTATGACAGACTAATAGTGCTGGTTAAATTCATATTCAAACATCTGAAATAGGTAGTGTTTAAACTTGATCATGGCTTTCAAATGAGAGATAGTGTGAAGAAGTAGACTGTATGTTACAGTGACTGAACCACTTGTGTGAATGACACATAAACACAAGCACACAGACCCACAGACACATCCTGTCTTAATCTGCGCTAAGCCTGTGAGAGGCACTAAACCACAGTGGGACGGGGCTTAATAGGAGTGTGACCATAATCCCCCTTTGCCCTCTCCACTATGGATGTGCTGCTTACTGGAGGTGTTGCCTCTCACTTTTTCCCCTCATCAAGGACCTTCAGTGACGCTAACTCCTCAGCAGACGGACGGATCGCTTCACTTCTCCGAGACTGCGGCGTCTACTGACAACACAGAGATCTGCTGAATGGAGAATGCCGGCCAACAGGATTGTGATAAAGTGGGAAGCATCTTGTGCCGTGCAGTGTAGTCACCACACTCACTCCTTTATGTGTGGGCGGCTGCAGCGGCTGCTCTTTGCCTGTCGGCATGGTGAGGGTTACTTGGCACCGGGAAGTTGTGAAAGTGACACTGTGCACCATGAAAATGAAGCGGTGGAGCCTACATCCTTCCAGGTAAGAGCTAATTAGAGGAAAGCACAATAAGAAGATACCAGATCTTATGAAAGGGTGCATTGATTCAGTGATTGGGCCATTCCAGCTTCCTTTGGTCAAAACAGTACATCTTCAATATTGAAGCAATATTCTTACCTGATTTACAAATCAGCTTCATCTCTTTACATATTAGTTTTCATAGATTCATGTTACTTTATGTCCCTGGATTAATAATTTAAAACACACCAACTGCTCTTAAGAGGACATTACTGCTTAATACCCACTTACACAGTTTTTAGGAAGATTCTGACATTCACCACGTTTTCTTATTTGGGATTTGTTCTCAGGTACGACCAGAATCTACATACACTCAAGAGCACAAAGATGCAAACAATCCTGTAGTTTAAGAATATGAATCTGATGTTGATCTTTTATATAGAAAACAAGATTTGCTAAAGAGCGAATTTAGGAAAACTTTAGGAAGATATTGGTGAATAAGGCACAATATTCCTGCTTTCCTGTCATTTTAGCCACTAAAAAGTTTTAGTTTTAGTTTTAATTACATCACTGCGCACCAGTAGGCAGAGACTTATAGTAGTAACCAACGATATCATGTTTCATCCCACCCATATGACCGCCTCCATGTAACATGGACAGCAAACGTTCAGTTAGCCTAGAGACCCTTCCTTAAACTTTCACTCAAAATTTTGTACCTCTTCACCAAAGAAAACAGCATTACTTCACATTCATTAATTAGAAACCTATCTGATCACTGGACTCTAGCATTTTCCAACCTAACCCATATCTACCACATTAGTAATATGGTTAATTACTATATATGGGCATTTTAAAATTCAGAAAACAACAGAAAATCTGTTTACTCAAAATACAGCAGCGTCTGGACTGTTTATATAAATGTACTTCCTGTCAGACTGTCAGTCTGTGAAACTTCTTTTCTCATTACAAAACACATGTCAAAGTTATTCATGATAATTAACCCTACACTCTCAGGAAAAAGATATCTGCAACATACACGGTGGTACCCTCAAGGGTACATCTTCCTTTAGTGTGTTTTGCATGTAAACAGCCTTAAAGCCCCAAAGTATTTTCAGGGTTGGACCCTGGTTAAAACTAAAATAGCTACAGTGATGCGTGGACCGAACTTGACCAGTTAGTATAGAGTGGGTGAGCTGACCTATCAGAGTAGACTGGACTCATCAGGAAGTGGGGCTTAAGACAAAAGAGCTCTAACAGATCATTTTAGACATACGGTATATACAGATGCATAGTATGATATTGCATTTTTGGCTTTAACCATTCAAATTACAGTAACTGCAATCGTTTGACCATAAATAATTCTTTAAGATTAATTTCTTAAATTGAAATTGAGTAAATTGTACTATCCACCAATTCTCTCAAACTCTGTGGAGTTTGTCATTCATAACAAGTGTGCATATACAGTAGAGAACAATACAGCCACACTAAACCTTAATCTTTTTATGCACAAGCTGGGCAGATCCTTTCTAATGCTCAGCATGGGTCAAACTTGATATTTAATGTATTGCTGAGTGTCTCATTGGTATATCTATTGAAATCTGTTTATTTCATTATTTAATGTTCCACATGTTCATTAGAAATCTTGTTTTTGACCTTGAATGATCTTTTAATTCTTGTTTCTTTACTTCATGAACAAAATATTTATTTGTGAATATGTTCCTGACTGCAAATGTTTACAAATGTCAATAGTTCCTCTCAAATTCCATAGAATACAAATTCATGTTGTGCATTAGAAGGGCAGCGATATAAAAATTCTTTTTATTAAAAAGGTATAAAACAATAAAACTAAAATCAGAATTTGTGTAGATCAAAAACAAGTAAATTTAGAAATTCATGGAAGCTTGAATGATTTAATTAATTTATTGCAAATATACAGAAAAATAAAATTTCACTTTTGACCCAGATTGTGCATCAAATGGTTATTTAGGTTTAAGAGTGTATATGTAAATGAGCTGGTTCTCATGATGTTACAAAAACAATGATTTCGAAACAGGCTGTTTGCTGCATATTTCCATATACTGACTGTACCGGAGTAAAGAGTGAATACCATGTTTTCCATACTACATCAACTTTACTTACTTTGCATGATATGAACTCATGATACACCTGCAGCTACAGCGCCAGGCTCGTTCACCATTTATGAAAGGTTTATTCATGAGACAAGGATTGCTCATGAGACTTCCACAGCGAGGTAGGTACCTGCCTACACTTACCGTTTCAAGTGCAAGCAGAAGTCAGGGAAGCAGAACTGTAAGAGCAGCTATGGATCCCACTTGTGGTTATTTATTGCCTGTGGAGGCGGCCATCTTTGTTTCTTCAGAACCATTCTATTTATAGGGAGCTGCGCTATCTGAATAAGAGAAGCGATTAAGTCCACTCAGCTGGTTGCATAATCAAGCGAGTGAACGCTCAAAGCAGTCTGCTGTGGGTTAAAATAGCTGCACACTCAAACATGCTTGTTTTATGCACACATACATTAACCAGACCGGGGATTCGTTTACATTTGGAGTGTGGCCAAACTGGGACTGCTGATATCACTCCGAACTGGTCGCGAAACAGGCCTCATGTCTCGTTGCACTGCGAGCGGGTTATTTCAAGTGAATGCTGAAAGGAGACTCCTCTGGCTTACTGCTCAAGAGGCAGAGGTAGACCACCTGTAGACCACATCCACAGATCATCACATTTAAAAACAATGGTAATGAAGCCATTCAAATACAATCACAGCATTCAATTGCTCCACTTGTTAGTCACATTAGAAGCTCCTGTTCAGCCCAAAAATCTTCATTGAGCTTGTAAAATCAGTTGTTTCAACTGCAGTTGTTGTGTCTGAGTTTAATTTATAATTTATACGTTCATGAAGTGCAAGTTCCAAGTATGTTTAATCTATTCTTATCCATTCTTATCCTTGATTGCTTAGTGCCATTATAGTATTTATGTGATATGTAAAGAATGTGATTTAACAAAGAAAGTGCATGAATAAAAATATGGTCCAGTATATGGTTGAGTATTTGGCCTAGATCTGGCCCAGACACTCTAAAGTGAGTAGAACTGATCTGGCCCAACTACATCATTGGTTGACAACATTTAAAGATAAATGTTATGACAGATAAAGACATGAGGTAAATCCATATAAATCTGTATGCCTAAAATCTTTCCAGTAGTCCGCTAACGCTCGCATACGAGGGCCCGACCTGGCCCAAAACTGTCTGCTATCTGAGAGCAACGACATTAAGTGCTTATATTGTGCTCTGAATGAGCTTGTGTGCTCTCTCTGGAAAAGAAAAGCCAGAGCACATCCAACAATGACGGGAGCCTCTTTCAATTTTTACAGTGATAGAAAAACACAGCATGATTCTACATGCCTAAATACGCAAGTAGTTTTAAACCCAGTGTAGAATGTATAGCGCTGTACAATAGCATAGGCACACTAACAGAAAAACAAAAGCTACTTTTAAAGTGAACGCTTCTGCTGTAAATACTGCTATGCAATGATATACATACAGTCATATGTAGAGAAGAGTTTGGATGCCCCATTAAATGATACCCATCCTCTACAGTGAACACTCTTCTGCACATTTAAATGCATGGCTGTTTATTCATATTATTCATATTTAACAATTTAACATGTGACCTGTGCCAAAAGTTCCTGCATATTTTATTCCCTTTATTTTCTACATGTAAAAAGAAATGAATAAGTAGAGTTTTTGGGGAAAGTTTGGAGACATTTTTGATAGAGAAACTTATTTTTTTATAGAAAATCAACAAAACATGTGACTTCTCACAGTTAACATGCTGCCTTTGTGAACTTATGATTGTCAGAATAGGGCGATCATCATTCTTATCATTACTTATATAAGAAGAGCCGGGAGAGAGGAGAAGAAATCTCAGTTTATTTAGCATTTTTCCATTAAGCATTCCTCTTTGTGGCCACATGGAGATTTCCATAACCTCAGCGGGGTCAAACACAAAGCTAATGAGGACACACTGTTGAATGCCAATGACGCTGCTGTATTAATCACTATTCAGGGCTGATCTATTCAATAATAACATAGTCATTTTAAACGCAGGTAGGGACCTTTGTGGATTCCACAGGAGACAAGGCCTTGAAACAGGTGGCCACAGACTCTAAGATCCTCTGACCCTTCAGGAAACTAGCGCTGTCCCCTCAGGAAAGATGCTTTTAGCCTCAGTCTGCTCGGGTGTGCGACCCCCGTCACCTTCCAACTTTCTGTGCTTATGCAGAAGTTTGAACATCTATGGTCAAATGACATGTTGTGTTCATTAAAGTGAGAATAAGTTACACATTCTTTACTGAGAACATTAGGGGACTTTGCTCTGCACATTTTACTGCATCAGTTCTGTTTGTTTACTAATTTAACAAGCAAAATAAACAAATAGTGCCTGGTGCATGCTTTGATTTATTTTTGTAAATAAACAGTATTTGTGTATTTAAAGGTGTGGACGTATGTTTCTGGATGAAGAAACCTTCTTTCACTTAGAAAGACAATAAAACGTCTGCTTTCATAAGGGACGCATGTTAGTTTAGAGCAGTTTAACTGCCGGTTCAAGCTGAAGTGCTAAAGACTTACAGCAGATGGGCAGTAGCAGAGATTGTGGAACAGAAGATGCAGGGACAACTGGATCCTGTGCTGTTTAATGAACCATCGCAGTCTTCTGTAGGATCCCAGTGGCTGAGGTGTCAGTCTCAATTTTAATATTTTGTTTTACATTTCTATCTGGACCGCTTCTTTGTGAGGGACAGTACAGAGCAGCCAACCCTAACCCTTACCCTAATCCTAACTCTAACACTAACACCAAAGCCTAGTTTCAAGTTTCAAGTTTATTTGTCATTTGCACATCATGTAGGACATAACATGCATTGAAATGCTTGGGGTGAGGTTCAGATTAACTCTACAGCAGGGCAGCATTATAAACGTAAAACAGTGCAAACATACAATAAATAGACAATATTAAAGTAAAAATAAGCTAGAAAATATACATATAGTTATAACTGAAATATTTAAAGGACTATACAAAACATACACAAGATATACAGGAGGACATCTGTGAAAAATTTTTGCATAACAGGTTCTAAGAAGATATATCTATTTAAAGTGACTTAGTGATATTGTCCATATTGTTTTTGCATACGCAGGTTCTAAGAAGATATATCTATTTAAAGTGACTTAGTGATATTGTCCATAGCAGCGATATCAGAATAAATAATATAAAGTGTACAATGTAGCAGTGGTCGAGTGAACGGTATTGGGGTCTTTCAGCCTCACAGTTTGTTCAGAAGTCTGACAGCCTGAGGGTAGAAGCTGTTCAGTAGGCGGGTTGTTCTGGCCTGGATGCTGCGGAATCTCCTGCCTGATGGCAGTATAGTGAACAGGCCGTGTGCTGGGTGACCGCTGTCTGACCTGATCTTCTGGATTTTCCTCAGGCAGCGGGACTGGTAGATGTCCTGTAAGGCTGGTAGTTTGTTGCCTATGATGTATTCTGCTGTCCTCACCACTCCTTTTAGGGCCTTGCGGTCGCAGGCAGTGCAGCTGCCGAACCAGACAGTGATGCAGCTCGTTAGGATGCTCTCTATAGTGCATCTATAGAAGCTGGTGAGGAGATCAGGAGGCAGTCCAAACTTCCTGAGCCTGCGCAGGAAGAAGAGACGCTGACGGGCACATCTCACAATCGTGTTAGTGTGGAGGGACCAGGTGAGGTCATCAGAGAGGTGAACGCCGAGGAACTTAACACTGCTGACTCTCTCCACTTCAGCCCCGTTGATGTAAAGGGGAGAGTGACCACCCTTCTGCTGCTTCCTGTAGTCCACAATCATCTCCTTCGTTTTGCTGATGTTTAGACGGAGATTGTTGTCGTGGCTCCACTCTGACAGAGTGCTGACCTCGTCTCTATAGGCTGTTTCATCTCCATCTGTGATGAGGCCTAGGATTGTAGTGTCATCAGCGAATTTGAAGATGAGGTTGGAGGAGTGTTTGGCTACACATTCATGAGTGTACAGGGAGTACAGGAGGGGGCTGAGTACACATCCCTGGGGGGCCCCCGTGCTCAGAGTCAGAGTAGAAGAGATTCAGTCACCCACCCTCACCACCTGCGGTCTGCTCGTCAGGAAGTCCAGTATCCAGTTGCAGAGATGAGAGTTCAAACCCAAGTCTTTGAGCTTTTGGGATGAGTTTGGCTGGAATGATTGTGTTGAATGCTGAGCTGTAATCTATGAACAGCATTCTCACATACGTGTTCTTTCTGTCCAAGTGTGTGAGAGCAGTGTGTACAGTTAGTGCGATGGCGTCGTCTGTGGATCTGTTGGAGCGGTATGCAAACTGGTGAGTGTCCATATTGGCAGGAAGCATAGAACAGATGTGAGCTTTGACCAGCCGCTCAAAGCACTTCATAGCTGTTGATGTCAGTGCAACAGGGCGGTAGTCATTCAGGCAGGTGACAGAAGGTTTCTTGGGAACTGGAACAATGATGGTTTCTTTAAAGCACGTAGGAACCACTGACAGTCTTAGGGAGAGGTTAAAGATGTCAGTGAAAACCTCAGCCAGCTGGTTGGCACATGCTTTGAGTACACGACTGTGTACACCATCAGGACCTGGAGCCTTGCGTGGGTTAACTGCCCTGAAGGATTTCACCTAACTCTAACCCTAACACTAAATCCTAAACCTAACTCTAACACTAAACCCTAACCTTATCCCTAAACCTAACCCTAATTTCAACCCTAATCCAAAACCTAACTCTAACACTAAATACTAACCCTAACCCTAAACCTAACTCTAACACTAAATACTAACCCTAACCATAAGCCTAATCCTCACCATAAACCTAACCCTAATCCTAACCTTAACCCTAACCCTAACCTTATTCCTAATTCTAACCCTAATCCTAACCCTAACCTTATCCCTAAACCCTAACCTAATCTAACCCTAACCCTAATAGAGTGTATTCACTGACACACCAGATGTTGTTTGCAATATTCACCTACTAACGTGACGACTGCACATTCAGTTAACAGTAGTATCTCTGAAAGAAAGCATATTTCAAGAACTCGACCGTAGACTGATACTGACACACACTGGCACATACATTCCTACAAGAAGGGCTTTATATCACAAACTCTAACAATAACAAATGTAATTACTTTTCACAGTGGGACCAATTTTGAAATGGCATACATCTCAAAGCTAGCTGCGCTCTGGCTTGTTCACTGCAAAAAGTCTGAGGGTGCAATTACCACAAAGGTCAGCAAGAACAGATTTGAGTCAGTGGTGACCTTAAAGATACTTTAAGATAACAGTGCATGGTAGCCGTTTTATTTAAGAGTGTTTGCTCTGAAGGCAAACAATTTAAATAACATGGTCAGAGCAGTAATTTATAGATGAAGTTCACACAGTTAACAATTGAACCCAGCACTAAACACAATGAAGCATATAAAAAGTTACATCTGTGTGTGTGTTTGTGTGTGTTTGTGTGTGTGTTTATGTGCGTGTTTGTGTGTGTGTGCATGTGGTAGCCTGAGTAAGCTCTCTGATGATAAAACACTACTAACTAAATTGTGGTGTTATGAAACATGTGCACTACACTTTTCAGAATGTTTCTGTATTGTTCAATACCACACTATATTATACAATACCTTATTCAACTATACTATACTGTACCACATCAAACCTTACTACACTACACTATACTAAACTATTACATTCTATACTACAACATACCTCAAATCACTATGCTTATAATTAAACTATACTATTATATACAGCATGTCTTACTACACTGTACTACACAGTTTTATTCTATAAACAATGTCTTACTACACTGTACTACACAGTTTTATTCTATAAACAATGTCTTACTACACTGTACTACACAGTTTTATTCTATAAACAATGTCTTACTACACTGTACTACATAGTTTTATTCTATAAACAATGTCTTACTACACCGTACTACACAGTTTTATTCTATAAACAATGTCTTACTACACCGTACTACACAGTTTTATTCTATAAACAATGTCTTACTACACCGTACTACACAGTTTTATTCTATAAACAATGTCTTACTACACCGTACTACACAGTTTTATTCTATAAACAATGTCTTACTACACCGTACTACACAGTTTTATTCTATAAACAATGTCTTACTACACTGTACTACACAGTTTTATTCTATAAACAATGTCTTACTAAACTGTACTACACAGTTTTATTCTATTAACAATGTCTTACTACACTGTACTACACAGTTTTATTCTATTAACAATGTCTTACTACACTACACTGTCGTCATCATCATCGTTGCTATGTTAATCAGGGACATGTCAACATAATGCGCTGGACCAGTGTGATATCAAGCAAATACTATATATACTACGCATACTATTCTACACTATGCCATACTATACTAAAGTAAATGTACGAAAGTACATTTCACTGTTCTACTTCATCTCTTACTGGGCCATACTTTACTATTCTACACAATACTATACTACATCATACCTTACTACACTATACTATACTATATTACACTACACTGTGATATATTGTACTACATTGCTATATTGTAATACAATACTATGCTACACTATTTACAATATTATTTCTTGGATTCTCTCTTTCACTGTCTCTTACTACACCCATTTCTGTGAAATGGGACCATATTTGCTATGCTTTACTATACTATACTATACTATACTATACTGTACTGTACTGTACTGTACTGTACTATACTATACCATGCAATACTATGCAATAGTATGCTATACTATACAAAACAACACTTGAATGTGGGAACTCTTAGGCAGACGGATAAGGTGCAGCTGATGCTGGTATAATCTTAGGAATAAAGTAACAATCATAGGTTACATTGACAGTTTTATGCTAAACACTTCAGTGAATACATTAATGAAAAACATATGCAATTCACACAGTACCCTGAGGGTGATGTTGAACTGTTTTGTACCTGCAGTTGCAGAAGATCATACCGAAAACTGCACATTACCCATGCAAGCCTATAAGAAGCACTGCAAAAATCTTCTATCCTATCTTAACCTTGTACAGGAAGTTGTGATTGCATTGTGTTTAGGAGGATCTGCTGTCCATGGTGCTGATTTAATCTAGTTCCCTTCCTGTCTATCACAAGTACGTCTAAATATGAGGATCGTGTAACTACATAGTAGACATAATGAATGGATAGCTACATAATAGACATTATACAGTACTGTGCAAAATTCAGAGACCATGTCTATTAATCTTCAAGACTTAACGGCTATTCAACAGAAAAAAGAAGAAAACAGAAAATGACACAAATTACTCAAAACAGAGCTTTAAAATCAGTGACAATTTTCTGGTTGTGTTCATCAGAGAAACTACTTCTACACTGTCAGTGAAATGTGTGCTGCATCGTTAAAACCAGACGGTTCCTGACAGTTGGTTTAAGGTTCCGTGTGAATCTTGTTAAATATACACAGCACTAAGAGTAACATCACATGAAGGCAGTGCATTCAGTAAGTTGTTTAAGAGTCACTACATTCTGTAAACGCATTGTGGCTACCACACAACACTGTACTGACATTTACAGAAAATATAATTTGATTTTTAAAACCAAGTACTCCAGTACTTTAAAACTTTACTGAACAACTTTCACTTTTATTGGAGTAATATTTGACCAGGAGTATCTATATTTATACTCGAGTAATGGAATTGTGCAATCTAGGGCCACTTCAACTCGTCTATCCTTCAACCAATCAGGTACAACAGTTTCCTCCCAACATAACGTCGCTGTCCAATGAAAAACATATATCTCCATTTTTGACAATTTTGAGTTTTCTACATCGTTTAAACACACCAGTGATCGTTTATATTGTGTGAGAATTTCATGACGAATGAACCAATAGAGGTGCTCCAAAATAATTTGGAAATACTTCTGGTTCCATTGATCTACATTGAAAGTAATGTATGTTTTTGGTCTCCACTGTAAAGTTGTGATTTTGGAGGTATATGTTTTTCATTGGACAGGGACAATAAGCTGTTCTCAAAGCTCTTGCTGGCCTTTAAATACACCCCAACATTCACACAAGCAACGGCCCAAGCACTCCTCAGCTGTCCTGCAAATGTCTTTATTCTTTATGTCTCATAAATCGAAAGAAGATATATCTGAGGAGCTCTGATAGAAGATAACTAATTTGGGACTCCTAACAACCATGCATGACCTGGTAGACCACCAAAACTGCCCCGATCAGATAAACAGCATTTAAACTTCCATCTTTGAGAGAGAGGAGAAAATCACACTCTGAACACATCCACGACTGTTTCTGTCCATCCTTCCACTGTGAGAAAAACAACCCAACACTGTGAGTCTGAAACCACTGAGGAGAGAAAATACACCACAGGTGAAGCTGGACTTCTGAGATGTGCAATAAGGTTTTATGGACTGATGAGTCTGAGAGCATTTGGATGATGAGAAGCAGAAAATGCAACAAGCCTTTCATACTGAACTTGTGTTGCAGGGCTTGAGAAAAAGAGCTGCAGGTTTCTGTGAAAAAAAACTGAAAGCAGAACGAATGGAAGCTGTAGCTATGGAGGCTTCTTTTCTTTATCTATTAAATATATACCTTCAGCTTTTTTTCCTGATGCTGAAAAATGATCAACCAGTCCTGTAAGGGCGGTCTTTATTCGTCATTAAACAGACAAAAGGGTGGTCTCTGACATTTGCACAGCAATCATGTGACATGCCTATTTGGTTTAACAGAAACATGTTTAGCTGGAACATCTGTATATTTTGAGCGAAAGGAAACTCTTTTAGAGAAATAACTAAGACTGCAGACTGAAATGGTCTTTGCTGAGCATGAGCAGCAAGCAGAAAAAAACAACATAACCTGCAGAACATCTGCACGCTTTATTGAAAATGCACTCAAAAGAAGTTTACAAGTGAGGAATATGTTAATCTCTGAATGAGCACAGGCCCACAGTGCCATCTAGAGTTTGCATATTAACTCTCTCTCTCCCTCTCCCTCTCTCTCTCTCTCTCTCTCTCTCTCCCCTAACCATAATCATCAGCCACAGTATAAGAATAGGCCAGTTCCTCCTAATCCATTTCTGAAGGGCGCTGTCAGGCTTTCAGCCTCCACGGTTAATGCTTGCATTATGACGGACCGCCAGTAGATGGCAGTACAGCACCGGGGCCGAATGGCGTGTGGAAATCAACCGTGATCATTTCCCATCATCACTGCTTTCTCACCCTTTCAGATTGTATAACTACTACACGTAGCTGGCAGCAGGGGTAGAAAAGGAATGATGTTATCCAAAGTGACAGCTCTCATATCTGTCCTATATGACGGATACTGTTGGTTTCATTAGAAGATTGCTGCATCTGTACAGTATCTACTTCTTCACAGCATCAGAAAAGGGAAATAACAATAATCTACATGGGACAGAAGTTGCATGCACAGTAATCTACAGAATCACTTACAGCCTGTTTTCTTTCCACCCTTTGCAAAGAACAATGAGTGCATTTGATTTCAGGACCATGGACAGAGTGCAAAGGCGTTTTAACGTGTGGGTGACATGCATTACTGTAGACCATCAATTCGATGGAGAGAAGAAAAGACTGAAATGCAGTTTATATGTTTATAATATAAGCCAGTAAGCACGTGCATGATTAACTGTCCACTGATTCTGTTAGCAGCACGTTTCTGCTCTTTACCTAATAGACTGTACGTGGTAAACGACTGCATGGTAGATGGAAAAAGCTGGACTATTCCTTTAAAAATCACAGAAACAGGCTTCTTAAATCTGAGTAATCCATCGCCCTCTCCTCTGGGAGAGGAAGAACAAACAGGCTGCGGTGATCTGGTCAGGGAAACCCCACATCTTCGCGAGAGAGGGTGTGATGTGGCTGTAGGTGGGCGAAAACCTCTCCTCATAGAACGATCGACTACACAAACGTAAAGCAGCCCTTCTGTCCCTGTTCACTGCAGACCGGCACTCTCATAGCACGTCTGTTTGAATCTTGGAGCTGCTCTGGGAGGTTATGAGGCCGTCCCTGAGTCCCTGTTTCAGAAAGACCCCTAACCCACTAATGCAACCCTATAGACCCCACGTCCAAGACAAGGTAAATTTGGACTCTGTGGGCTTTCTCTCCCAGGGGCGAGCTAAATAAGCCCCCGGCTAGTTAAAGGGAAGGGGAAAAGGGGGCCATGGAGCCCCTCTGTTTCTCGCAGGATGGTCGTGGCCATCCATTAAAGCGCGGAGTGAATCGGTGAGGATTTACTCCCTCTGCCACCACTGGAGAGAGGGGCGCGCATGCGCAGAGCCGCCAAGCAGCCGGTCTCTCAAAAAAAGGAAAACGAAGAAAAATCCTTATGCCAACGGATGTAATCAAGGCGAAGAATTGTCTCTTATCTCTGGGCATACATGGTGAAATTGTAAGTGTCGCCGCTCGACTCTCTGTTCCGTGTATGTGCATGTGTGCAGCATATGGGTGTCGAGGGTGTCGTTCGCTTTCTGATGGTTGAAAACGGCGTGTCATGTGTGAGATAGGGATGGATGGATAGATGGATAGATAGATGGATGGATGGATGGATGGACGAGGCTTCTCAGCTTGGCTTCTTTTTACAATTTTTCCGTTCCACCTTAAACGGTGCAGCAGATACAGTGGGGCTCCTGTAAGCTCTAGAATTCATCTTCTGCGCCGTTTAAGGTGGATCGACTAAACTGGGAAAAGGAAGCAGGCAAGCCAGAAGCTAACTTAAGCTTCGTGATGAATGGATGGAGGGACATGTCTCTCTTTCTCTATGTCTCTCCATCTGACACAAATGTCTTTTCGGTGTCCTGAGCGGTGCCTCCGTTTAGTTTCATCCATTTGAGGTTTTGCTCTGCATTGAAAGAAGACCGTATGAGAAGGCTGGATCGCTGTGCATCAGGGCTTTGGCGTCCAATATCTATGCATCCCTGACTCTATCGTTTTCATTCCTCGTCTAAAACCGAGTCAGGCAGGGCTTTTCCGCCAGCACAGGGCCGGTTTGAGGGGTTTAGTGGACACATGACTGAGTGCAGCCGTCGTTCATTTCACCCAGGCCCTGATTTATCGTGTGCTTGTTCACATTAAACATGGCTCGGTCCTTTCTATGGGACTGGATAGCTGGGATCGTTGATGGAAAGCTCAGACTGCAGTTAGATTCACCCCCTCCCACCTCCTCTTCATCCTCCTCCTCCACCTCCTCCTCCTCCTCCTCTTCCTCTTCCTCCCCTCACCAAATATTCCAAGATCTTTGGGCAGTGTGGATGCTTCTGAAGGAAACTGCACACCTCAGTGTTTTGAGCAGCTGAAGACTGGGCTGAACTGCTGGACGATACTAATGAGATCCAACATCACAATATTTTCCACGATGGTTCAAGTTCGCAGTAATAAGGTTTATAAAGCCGCACATCCTGAGTGCTGCTACAGATCCGTATAGAACCCGTGTCTTTACAACGGATCCATGTATATTAAAGAACCAACCATCGTTATCTTTAACGAGCGCAAGATAAAAATAATACTATACTTATTTTACTATACTAATTAATACTATACTTAATACTATAAGTCTGGCTTACACAATACAGAGAAAGTAAAGTGTCTGAGAAAATTTTTATGGCCTATCAGTGATTTTGATTACAAGCAAATAGTCCAGTGGATGTTTTTTTTTATTGACAAACGAAACATGCCACCACATTGCTGCTGCTATCTAATCACATCAATAACAGTATTTGCACATTAGCAGGTGACAATTGTAAAATAAATCCCAGTCTGTTGGTTAAACGTGAATAAATTAAAATGCAAGAGTCAAGTAAGAGTAATATATTGTCGCTGCCCAATGAAAAACATCTGTTGTTTTTGTTGATTTACATTTTTCTACATTATTTGAACATGACAGCTGCCTTTAACATTGTGTACAATTTCCATGATAAGTGGACCAATAGAAATGCTTCAAAATCACTTGTAAAAAATTCTGGTTCCATTGACTTACATTGAAAGTAAAAACTGTTTTTGGCCTCTCCTGTAAAGTTCCTATTTTGGATACACTTGTTTTTCATTGAACAGCGACGATATCATACCTCGCTATGTTACAGCATTCTGGTACAGGTAAAGCAGCAGCATACAAATACAGCACAAGCGAACTCATGTTATTTATCTTAATTAGAGATTTTTTGCTTAATAAAACACTTCTTTTTTTTAACCGTTGAACCGTTTTCAGTCCGTTTTCAGTATTTGTAGTTTTCATCTAATACCTAGTTTGACTAATCAGTGCTTCAATCATTGAGCTTTGTTTTTGTGGAGCCAGAAAAGCTTTATGTATTTACAGATTTATGTATATACTGTTCAGTTCTGTTTTTAGATATTATGCATATTAAAGATATTGTCCATTTACTTATATATATATATATATATATATATATATATATATATATATATATATATATATTAACAAAATCTAATATATATAATCCGACAAGAGAGAGTTTTCTGTGACAAAGATTAAAATGAAAATCTAATTAAAATTAAATTTTATAAATATGTGTACAGATATTTTAGATGGAGTTTGTATCGACACTGCCATATATTTATAAATCAGGTATCAGTATCGGAAGGTAAAAGTGGTATTGGTGTATCTCTAATACAGATTTTCCTGCTATGATTGTGATACAACTTCTATATTACTATGTATGTTATATTAGTATATGTACAGGTATTTTACTGCTATTACTGTTAATTTGTTACAGTAAATTACTGTGCACATAATTCAACTAGTGTCAGTAATTCACTGAAAAAACGTTAATGTTGAAAGAAAACAAACAGATAAAGAAAATCCACTACTCTTTAAAGGCCTCTAAATGATTCCTGGCTGTAACACAGTTCTAGGAAGAAAACCTGGAAGTTAAAAATATTCTTTAAAGTACATCTCTTAGAAAGTTCTTTGGGAAGCAAAATTGCTTTGCTTCAAATAACTCTATCTGAGCACCTTTGTTATTAACAGAGTAGAATTACTACAGAAATGGATATAAAGGCTGCCGATGAGACTGTGCTGGGCTAGTACTGCAGCTGCTTCAGGGCAAGATCAAAATGACCAGAATTATTACAGCAATGAAGAACAACCCTAAAATAAGTGTGATGTACCAAACACCTACTGAGGTACAGGGCCCGTGTACTGCAGGAGGCTCTGACAGCTGAATTATAAAGGCCACACTACAACCCCCTCATCAGCATCAGCTAAAGAAAGGCTAGCTTACTGCACGCTAAAGTAGTCATTAGCCTGCAAAGTTCCAGAACAAAGTTTTACACAAAGACAAGATGAAGATAAATGTGATGGTTGGGCGATGAAGAAAGAAAAAAAACACGCGGTCTCATCTGTACAGCTTAGTGGGTGTAGAGTCACGGCTACACATGCGTAGAATCCACAGCTTACTGCTTTCCTCATATTGATTTATAGTGTTGTTTAGATCAGGGCGGCGTAGCACAGCATTTTCATCTTCTGGCTTACGAGATATCTCCGCTATCTCCAAAACCTAGAGAGAGTCCTAAGAGTTCTATATAGCTCTGACAGCAACAGTGCTGGAACCCTTTTTGGTGCTCTATAGAACCAGTGTCTTCGTTGAAGAACTGTTTGTGAGATTGTATGGTTCTAAAGAAAAAACCTTCAGCTACACTTCTTAGTGTTAAAGAGGTTCTTTAACGTCAAACAAGCTTCTTCATACCCATAAAAACGTGATTTACAAAAAATACAAGGCTCTAAAAAACAATGAAAAGGTTTGGGTTCTCAACTCTGGTCCTGATGAACACACCTCATCAAGGCCCTGGTAATTAGTTGATGAGCCGGTTTGACTATGTTTGGTAAGGGGGTAGCAGGAGGGGGATTTCATTAAACCGTGTGGGATAGGAGGTCCCCAAGACTGGGGATGTTCTTCTGGTTCTTCTATGGCTTACACAGAACCATTTTTAGTATGTCTAGTGCAGAGTTAAATATTTTTAATATATGCTTAAATATTTTTTATTAATGCAAGATAACTACTTGCTTTTCTTAAATTTATTTAACAGTATTATCACAATATGTTATATGTTAACTTCTAATTGAAAAATAACATCCCGGATAAATTCCAGCACAGCAGTCTTCATTCATTTCTCAAATCCCACTTTCCTTTCTTTTCCCCCTTTTGGGTTTTCAGGTTCCCCCTTGGGTGGTAGATCCTGGGTGGTAGCTACTACACTGCATATGAAAGGCTAGTTGGGGATGCACAACTGGAATTAGCCTACTTTCGTTGAAAACATAAAATGGGCTAGTATTAAAGGAGCAGTGTGTAAGTTGTATGGGGATCTCTTTGCAGAAATGAAGTATAGTATGTTTTCATTAGTGCATGCTTACTTGTGACTGCAAATCATTGTGTTTTCATTAGCTAAGAAAATTGCCCCTCATATCTATGGGTCTATGGCTGCCATCTAGAGCCGCAATGTTTCTACAGTAGCCCAAAATAGACAGACCACAGTGGCTAACCCTTTTGTGTTGTAAGAAGTTTGAGAACCACAATTTTAGAGAGTATGTATTTTCTATTTTGCACAAGTTCCACTGCACAAATGGAAAGGGAGGGATAATCAGTTGGTTGCTATATGTAATCTCACTGATCCACACCACTAGACCTTACACATTGCACCTTTAAATCAGAAATGTGTTGTTTTGATTTTGGCAATTTTTGGCAACGCTATATAGATGTACATGACTCATCATATGAATATTCAGCAACCTCTTACTTTGGATGTAGCATTTTGTTATTTAAACTGGTAGATGATTTTTTTATTTATGAATTTAAAATGCAAGTTTGGCCCATTAAAGAGCAATAAATGTTTGGCTAATAGGAAGTCCTGGAAAAGCACTAGAAAAGATGGGATAACAGCACGATCACAAGATTTTGACATGGACAAAATGTGGTAACTGTGTCACAGTTATCAAAAACTTTGAATATAATGACTATTTTCACATTTCACATACAGGACTAATGATTCTCTTGTTTTTATTTTTGTTTTTTCAGGATAATAATCATAATCATATTTACTCCACAGTGTGTGTGTGTTTCAGATTCAGAAAGCGTAATAAATATTTGACTGTAAAGAAACTGGAATCTGATTCTTTATCAGTGCATCTGTAAAGGGCAGCACTGTAACTTTTACTAATGGCTAATAACAGACTAATAACTGTACAAACATCAAATAAAGCCTGTGACCGTGTAGAAGAAGCTTATGAATCCAGATCTGCACTTCATACATAAAACAATAGATCTCTGATGAAACTGCAGCTTGTTTGACTAAAACGCAGTGACAGTATCTCCGTGTCTGATAACTGTATGTGCCCTGATTATGGCTTTATAGCTTACTGAATATAAACACATGTCTAGTAACAGCGCAAAACACACAGCCACACGTCCAGCTCCCGTTTTATAATCAGTCGGGTAACGTGTGTTAATCCGATATCCGTCTCATTGTCTTTAATAGATGCTGCTGAATTTACAGCTTTGCATTTCAGTCTCTCGGTCCTGCACGTCCTACTGAACTGGTTCAAAGTCAAAGCTGAAAGCACAATTTGGAATTTTAACTGACTTGGAATTTAGACTAAAATCTGTTTAGCTTTGTGTGACGTTATACCTTATGTTTATTTATTTAAAGTATATTATTAAACACTACCAATACATTAAAACATTACCAAATGTAGGGACTTTTTCAGGAGTGACAGTTTGAGAAGAACAGCAGAACACCAGACATCGCTAATCTAGTAATGGTTTTAATAAAAACGTAAAGTTTACCTAAAGACATTACATACAGATTATTCCTATCTGAATAAATGTTTTTTATAATCTTTAAAAAGATATTTAAAATCTTTAAAAACATAATTCTTGTGAATAAGATTTTAATACTTTGTTCAGTCATCATCTAAACTGTTTATCCTCCTGGGTTGCGAGTTGGTGCTGGGGCAGATCCGTCAGTGCTTGGAGTTGATCACAGTTTCTGGGTTTTAATTGTCCACCCTCTTTTTGAGGATTGACCACAGGTTCTCAATGGAATTGAGATCTAGGGAGTTTCCTGGCCATGGACCCAAAATTTTAATGTTTTGTTCACCGAGTCTCTTGGTTATCGCTTTTGTCTTGTGTCATGGTGCTCCATCATGCTGGAAAAAGCCCTGTTCATCTCCGAATTGCTCCTGGATTGTTGTGAGAAGCTGCTCTTGGAGGATGTTTTGATATCATTCCTTATTCACGGCTGTGTTCAGGCAAAAGTTTAAGCGAACCCACTCCCCTGGATGAGAAACAACCCCACACATGTATGGTCTCAGGATGCTTTACTGTTGGCATGACACAGTACTGGTATTGCTCACCTTTTCTTGTCTAGACAATAACTTTTCCCCAGTCCTCTACAGTCCAGTCCCTACACTTCCTGCAGATTGTCAGTCTGTCCTTGAGTGTTTTCTTTGCTGCCCTTCTTGACACCAAGCCATCCTCCAAAAGCCTTTGTCCAACTGTGTGTCAGTCCCCAAACTCTGCACTGGTGGTGACCCAATCTCGTAGCTTTAGGAGACAGTCTTAAAGGTTGCTTGACTTCCTTGGGAGCCCTGAAGCTTCTTCCCTGCAATTGAACTGCTCTCCTTGAAGTTCTTGATGATTGAATAAATGGTTGGTTGGGGTGTATCTTACAAGCAGCAATGTGAAACCCTTTTGATACAATGCAATGATGACTGCACGTGTTTCTGTGGAGGTAACCAGGGTAACAGAAGAAAACTTTACAGCACCACTCCCCTTTTAAAGCAACCAGTCTGCTCTTCCAGTCAGCAGGACAAATTGATATCAGCTGTCCTCATTAACCTTTTCTCCTGTGCTAATGATATCATCACTGAAATGATGTTTGAGGTCATTCTGTAGGGCTGGAATGTAGTCATTTTTGTGATGATGTCATTTTCATGGCAGGGAATGACATTGCAGTTAATCGCTATTCTTCCGATCACTCTTTACAATCTAGAGTTAATACAAATTGCCACCGTAAGAACTAAGGCAGCAAACTTTGTGAAATCCAAAATTTGTGCCATTCTCAAAACTTTTCGACTATATGTGTAGCCTCATTCAGTAATGACATCCTGAGAGCCTGTAAAAATCAGATCCAGCTAAAGCCCACATACCAGCACAAACTCTTTGTAAAGAATCCTCAAAGAAGAAAATTCAGTTTAAGTCAGTACCCTTCAGTATAATGGTGTATGGGAACTGTCCTGATTGTTTTTAGTATTTGTCCAGTTTTTGGCAGCAGTCGATCACAGATATGACGAGATGTTTCTGCTAACGGAGACTATCAGAAGCATGAAAAAGCAGGAAAAGTGATGGAGGTGCTACTTCCCGTTTTAAAAAAGCAGATGAGATTATATCACTGGGAGCTTGTGGGGGAGTGCGGTGTAAGACATGTTAGAACAGCTTTATTTATGGTCTAGTTCAAACATGCCTCTGCTCGAAGCTTCACTGCCGCTTTCCGTCTCTTTGGACGGAATTCATTCGTGTTAATGATTTTCTTCTCCAGAGATGCTCATGCAAAATAATCATACAGCATTATCTGACCATCCTCTGTCAACATTAGTGAGTGTGTAAGATCAGTGTTAAGCTTTATGCTCAACCTTTATGATTCATCTTAAAACTTAATGTTATTGTTCACATTCTTTAGTAAGTATCATGAAACCAATACGCATGTTAAGTTGTTACGAGAGTAAAAACCTGACATCTGGAGTCTGACCTGAAGATTTCTGTTTCATAAATTCTTTAGGAAACAAAGAAGTCTTGGAACCTCAGATTTCACTGGAATCTGACTGAGTTTGATTCAGTGCAATGTATTCGGTTCACAGTTTAATTGAATGCAGTTGTCTTTTATTTAAATAGTATTGGAATATGGAAAATTGTGGATTGGAAGCAGCCTGAGAATTTTATTTGGTCCAAAAAATGAGCAAATAATGAAAATGATTATAATCAGTAATATACGTACTATTGTATGCAAAGATTAGGGCACCCCGGTCAAATGACATTATTATTTAAGTGAAAGTTAGTTAAATCTGCTGGACATTTGAATGCACAAGTGCATTTGCTGCATTTAGTGGAATTGCTGTAATTATTTTTTATCCGAATGTACAAAAATAGAAAAACAGAAGCATCATATAGAAGTGAAGTGGATGTATAACAGTTTCTTACTTAGAAAATCAACAGAACATGTCATTTGAGCAGGCGTGCCAATCTTTTACATACGACTGTAACATTACAAACATTCGTGTTCTTGAATCTCGACCTGCTGCTCTGAATGTACTGCAGAGTGAAGCTAACAGCAGTAGGACGATGCAGGTGTGGCCAAATTGTGCAAACACACTGTTCTGACACACCTGACACATGGTGTATGGAATCTTTTGTACTGTTCAAAATTATACACTGAACGCAAAATCAGAACACTGAACACAAAATCAGTACACTGAACACAAAATCAGAACACTGAACACAAAATCAGTACACTGAACACAAAATCAGTACACTGAACACAAAATCAGAACACTGAACACAAAATCAGTACACTGAACACAAAATCAGTACACTGAACACATTATTATACACTGAACACAAAATCAGTACACTGAACACAAAATCGGCACACTGAACACAAAATCAGTACACTGAACACAAAATCAGTACACTGAACACATTATTATACACTGAACACAAAATCAGTACACTGAACACAAAATCAGTACACTGAACACAAAATCAGTACACTGAACATTTGAATGCACAAATTATGTTCAAATTATGTAGAAAACTTAAAATCATAAATTGGAGGTACATGTTTTTCACTGGACAACGACGATATATAAAATAATAATAAAAAATAAATGGGTCCCCTAGCAACCATGCAAGACCAAGTGAACCACCAAACCTGTTGCCAACAGATAAACAGAGAGATTAGAAAATCACGCTCTGCTCTAACTTCAGATCTGAACACATCCACAGCTGTTTCCATCCATCCTTCCACTGTGAGAAGAACAGCTCAACACTACGAGTCTGAGAGGATGTGTAACTGTTAGGAAGCCATCACTGAGAACAGAAAATAGATATTGAATAGAGAAGCTGCTGGTGTTCTCAGAACGATGAACTCGACATCACACAATGTATCTGGGATTATCTGGAGTGTGAGAAGCAGAAATACAACCAACTTCTAAGACTGAAAGACTGAACTTGGACATGTGCAAATGTGGTGACCATTTTCAGTTTAAACGCTGAAGCTGAATACAGTTGTACTGAATATTAATCAATTCTTAAGGTTTGATTCGAACGTGTATGTTCTTTGTCAGCATATATATATATATATATATATATATATATATATATATATATATATATATATATATATATATATATATATATATTAAAAGCAGTATTTTTCATAGTAAAACCATAAATACTTCAATTATTCTGTTTAATACAACTGTCATTTATTACAGCATCATTGATTCAATGACGTCATTGATTCAAAAACAAATAGAAAAATTGTGATCATAACTGATTATAATAATTTTAGTATTAAGATTATACTGCAGTTGCATCACCACCTTTTACCAGCCCTTCAGTAGACTTGTAAGGAGACTTGACGGAGCGACCTCATCCTCCTCCTTTGCGTGTCCTCACTATTACATAACAGGCCATCGATTTGATTTGTTAATCAGTTAAGGCTGCCGTGGTGCAGCACACGTGTATGTGGTGTTTGTGTGTGTGATTGGTCTGGTGTGTGTCTCCTGCAGCCCATGGGATCGGAGAGGATGGAGATGCGAAAGAGGCAGCTGTCGGGGCAGCAGGAGGCGGTGGCGGGGGTGACAGTGACGGCGCCGGCGCAGCAGGGCCAGGCGGGCCAGGGCCAGCGCGCCTCCAACGCCTGCTGCTTCTGCTGGTGCTGCTGCTGCAGCTGCTCCTGGTACGACCCTTCCTTCTTCATTCCTGCACACCAGGCTACACCAACACACCACATCTACTCTCTGCACTGGCTTAGGCTTTCTCACCTGACTCACTGGTTAAACTGAGGTTTTTGCTAGTATGGACCACAATCAGAAATCAGCCAAAAAATGGTGGGGGTGCGAACTCAGAGGCCTTGGGCTGGAGTTCCGCGTGGCTTGGTGCTTGTGTGTGAAAGGTGCCCCCCCTCTCCGATCTTTGAGATAAAGATGATATGTAGGGAGGAGATGGGGAGGTGGTGGGTGCGATGTTGTTCGGGGGTGTATATATAGTAGGTAGAGGTAATTAGGGCGTGGTCCAGCTCCCAAAACTTAGTTATGTGGTAACTCCACTTAATAAAGTGAGCAGTATTTTCTATTTCTGAGCCAGAGACAAATCCGTAGCAGTACAGGTTTTTCATGATCCGCATCCCTGATGTGATCTAATCTGTTCGATTCAATTGGATGGTTATTTGGAAAACAATTCAGTGCTTCATGAAATCTTACTATGATTTGGTTTTATTATGGTTGTTGTAAATGATTCTTCATGAAGTCTGCAATTATTCAATGGGTCTTATTCCCAATTTACCTCTATTTGACTCTGATTCACTAAGAATACAGGGAATCATGAAGTCTTATATCTCCCTGCGATTCAGATTTATTATGATTCTTTTTTTAAGCTATTTCGTGCTTCATAGAATCTTATTCTTATCCTAAATGTTGACTGGATTATAACTCTAAAAGGAAATAATTCAGTGCATCATGAAATCTAAATATGGCTATGATTCAGTTTGATTTAGATGCTTTGTAAAAAAAAAAAAAGTGTATCATGAGATCTTAAATCCAAAGCATCTTAAAATCTTAATTCCAGCCCTATTTGATTCGATTATGATTCTTTAGAAAATTATTTAGTGAATGATTTGCATCATAAACGTCTAAATCTTATTATGATTCAGTTTGATTGTGATTCATTATGAAATGATTCAGTGCATCATTAGTTCGTAAACTATCAGTTTGATTCAGTTTGATTGTGATTCATTATGAAATGATTCAGTGCATCATTAGTTCGTAAACTATCAGTTTGATTCAGTTTGATTGTGATTCATTATGAAATGATTCAGTGCATCATTAGTTCGTAAACTATCAGTTTGATTGTGATTCAGTTTGATTGTGATTCATTATGAAATGATTCAGTGCATCATTAGTTCATAAAACTATCAGTTTGATTCAGTTTGATTGTGATTCATTATGAAATGATTCAGTGCATCATTAGTTCGTAAACTATCAGTTTGATTCAGTTTGATTGTGATTCATTATGAAATGATTCAGTGCATCATTAGTTCGTAAACTATCAGTTTGATTCAGTTTGATTGCGATACTTTAGGAAACAATTCAGTGCATTCCGCAGTCTCAGATTTCAGCATTACTTTATTTATTAACAACCCTTCAGGAAATGATACTCAACACAAAGAAATTTATTTAATGATTCAGTGCAATATCAAATTTCAAATTCTATGACAACTGGATTTGGATTTATACAGCACTGATGCCTAGCAAAACAGTGAAATTGAAACATTCTTTCAAAATGTAAAGATTTGATGATGTGATTAATCGTTTTCTAGACTGCTAACTGTATTGAACCATGACAGAATTTGCTGAGAGAATAGCTGAACGTTGATCAGTTGGCCTTCTTTTTTATTCATTTTACGCACACACTTTGAATGTATTACAAAAAAAGCAGTCAGTAGCTGTGTGCTCCACCCAGACATACCTGGCCAGATGTGCTGGGATTACTTAGCATGTCTAATACAGGTCATTCAGCAGTGAACTGAAACATGGCCACAGATACTAGAGGTCTAGAGACTGGCCACTTTATTAGAAATACTAAAATACTAAAAAGACAACCACCACTACAGTGTCACCGTTGTTGAGAATGATCCACTGGTGTGGTCAGAAACTGACCAGTGATGAATGAAGTAGAAGGCAGCAACAGATGGTCTACAGTCTGTGACTTTACAACTCCATAGCGGAGCTATAAGAACGGTGGGAGTCCTGAAGTGAGCAGAGGGTGGAAATATAAATGTTTCCAATAAAGTGGCCAGTGAATGTTATAATAAAGGGTGTGAAGATTTTTCCAAAGAAACACTAAAAGCTGCCTCTTCCTAGTGACTTGTGTTTGGTGTCTGGGGGATCATGATGTGCTTACTACCTTGCAGTCTCACTGTTAGGAATGAAGACAGAGAGGAGAGGAACCGGAGAGCCTCGCACGACGCCAAGGCAGAGGGCGCGACCGACTGTGAGGAGAGGTCAGTTACACCACCTTCCACAAAGGATCTGACTGGTTTACTGTATTTAACAGGGCGTGAACTCTGCGTACAGCTTTACAATAAGACTACATGTATTAAGCATTTCAAATGTATTAATGTCTGCTTTAAAAATCATTAATAAGCAGTTAAACCACATAACAAAATATATATTGATTGGCAAAAAGTGAGCCCAACTTCCTTTATAATGCCAAACCTGTGCGGTCAGCTGCCAGTCTTACGCATTACTAAATCAAAACAGGTCGCACCTCACAAACTACACACGTAAAAATGAAGGGTTCTTTACAAAAGGCAGTGGCTCTGTTTGAAACCTTAAGGTCTACATAGAACCAATTCATGCTTAAAATGATTCTTTGCATTGTTTTTCAGGTTGATTGTATGTAATTGGTTTTATATAGCACTAAAAGGAATTTTGCCATTGATACAATGTTAAGCTTGTAACAATAGAAGAACCTTTCTGGTGCTGAAGAACCGTTTCATCATGAAACGAGAAATTAAAACATGCAAATGGTTCTATATAGAACTCATGAACCTACGTTGAGCTTAATACATACGAAAGATCTACGCCTGGGAAAACCAATGAAAACCACATAGAAAGCACAAACAAGTCACAGAACACTAAATGCTACATGCTGTCAGGTTTCTTACAGCTCTAATCTTCACATCATCAGATTTAACTCTAGAAAGCTAACTACTGTAGCGCCAGCTAAGTGAGATGCAGCAGCTGCTGAAACGTGTGAACTGGTGCTGCTTTCATGTCGGATGGGCTGAAACTATCATATGACACAGCTGCACATTCAGTTGTTCCAAGGACATAATAAAGAATACACAGACAGTGTGTACAGGTGTTCAGTGTCGTTCAGTTTAACAAATCATTCATTTACGAATCTTAGTGAATGTTTTTAACCTGGAGCAAAGTCAGAGCAGGCTGGCGTGGCATCAAGTTCACAGGTTTCGAACATGCCGTGTTAAAGTGAGAGATCCATTAGTTAGTAGTTACATGTTAGGATACAACTTAGAGATTTATGTGAACTTAGTAACTTTATAACACAAACTTAAGCTAAAACCAGCCCAATCCTTGTCTTACTTTGTCTACTCATCATTATACCCGGCGGCTTCTTCAGATATTCATATTCACAAGATAGAACAGGTCAGTGTTGCCTGTTTATTTATGAGCTATAACTGTTTATTAATGTTAATGGAGCATTATTAAAAAATGTCTTATAAAAATTAATTGTGCCATTATTAGGGTATCTTGGAGCTTTAAACAGTGTTACATGTCTCAGTTGTTTGAAATGACAAAGTCCCCATTTACACCTGGTCACTTCTTGTTACTAGCATGTAAAATAGTAATGAAATTTTCGCCACATGCATTTACACTTGGAGATCAAAGGCATCTCTTGTTATAGACACAGATCATGGGCCCAGTGATATACCACAAGCATAGGAGTTTGGGTTGTACTGTGAAGGGTTTTGGAGGGATGTATGTGTTTACAAAGCTAAAACATGTGGCTCAAATGCATCATTGGCCTCACCCAGATATAATCCTGGTACTTACAACGCATGAAGTGACCAAGTTGGGTCAAACTCTTCATAGAATAGTTTGCAGAAAGAAGTCACTTCCTCTTTTCCCAAATGCAGTCAGCCAAAATGAGTTTGTTCATACTTTTGTGTGCTTTTATAGATAACAGTTTGACATCTACTGTTAAAAAACATGTAAACAAGTCTATTTGGGATCACTTAACAACTCTGCATGCACAACCATTTAAGATTGCAGTTTGTTCAGTGCTGATTGATGTGCTGTAAGTAACTGAGAGCTATATCATCATCATAGACTCATCAAACAACTGGAGACAATTTTTTGGCTGTGGTATATTTTAATATTGAGCCTGTGAGTGCAATACGTGCAGGTAAAACCAGATAAACTTTTAAAAATAGCCCCCCTCCTTTTGTTTTGGCAGCCCAAAGCCCACTGTGGACGAGGTGCGCCTGTGGGGGCAGTCCTTCGATAAGCTAATGCACTGCCCGGCTGGTCGCAGCGCCTTCCGCCAGTTCCTGCGCACCGAGTTCAGCGAGGAGAACATGCTGTTCTGGCTGGCCTGCGAGGAGTTCAACAAGGAGACCAACAAGAGCGTCATCGAGGAGAAGGCACGCCTCATATACGAGGACTACATCTCCATCCTCTCACCCAAAGAGGTGTGTGCGTGAATGCTTGCTATCAATTTAAATGTTTGGATTCTTCAAAGGTTACAGTTATTTAAAACTGATGTTTGATTCTAATGTTGTTGGACCAGTGCAACCTCACAGCTTTCAAATCAACTGTAAATCAATTGTTTGGAATTCAAAAGTGGGTTCCACACTTAGCATAGTGTATATTGTCTGAAATCTCAGCTCTCAGACTCATTTCCCACTTCACAGGTCCTCTAGCATCCTTATTTTAACTAGTCATTTATCCCTATGAACAAGATGTGATGTGGCTAAAGTGGCTGTACCAAGCCGTCAGTCTCTAGTTGATAATTGAATTTGCGATTAATCACGCAGAATCTAGTTTAATCGAGAATAATTATGTTGAATCAATGGGAATTAAGTTGAATTAAGACCAGCTAAGTTAAAACATGATGAAGTTATATTGAGTTCATCCGAGTAAAATTAAGATTAATCAAGTAAGTTAAAATGAGTTGAATGGAGTTGAATCAATTAAAATTGAATCAATCTGAATCAAGCTCAGTTGATATAAGTTAAGATGAATCAAATGCAATCAAAATGATTCGAGTTAAACTGAGTTGAATACAGTTGAAATTAATCGAACTTCAGAGTTTAATTAAGCTGAGTCAAGATGAATCAAGATTAATCAAGTTGAGTAAAATGTAGTTGATTTAAGTGAAATGAATGAAGATCAACTGAGTTGAACTGACACTAATCAAGTTGAATCAAGTTCATTTGGATCAAGACCAATGGGGTTTAAACTGGTCGTAACGCTGTAATCTTCCTCTCCAGGTGAGTCTGGACTCGCGGGTGCGGGAGGTCATCAACAGGAATATGCTGGAGCCCACGTCTCACACTTTCGACGACGCCCAGCTGCAGATTTACACGCTAATGCAAAGAGACTCGTACCCGCGGTTCATGAACTCGCCGGTCTATAAAAACCTGCTGAAGAGCGTCTCCGAGCAGTCTCCAGAATCCTAGATCTCTGTGATCCCGCTCCAATAACCCCTCCCACCCTTCTTCTTCTTCTTCTTCTTTTTGTTTTTGTTTTTTGGGTTCTCTTTTCCTTTGTGTAGAGTATGTTTAAAAGGGCCTCGGCGCAGGTCCTCGCAGGGATTTTACTGCATTAGAGATCTGTACCTGAAAAAAGACACTCAGGTCCTCCAGGTCACTGGATAAAAAAAAAATGTCTCAAATCTCCTGAGGGCTCAACACCACAAGTACTGCTACAGATCAACATAGCGAGATGCTCCAAAGGATTACCAGTGCGTTTTGGTGTTTTTAAGAAAAAAATAATAATCTATTTTATTTGTGTTCTGACTTTTTTTTTTATTATTGTTTTTAATGACCTTTTTTTGTATTCTGTTTGAAAGAAGAAGTGAAACCCCCTCGTGGGCTATTTACAGTATATACAGTAGATATATTTATTGAATTTGTAATATATTTCCTCAACAATCTTTCTTGTCTTACAATATTTAAAGAAAAGGGAATTATGGGTAACGTGCCCAGTTCTGAACACTGCGTATGAGAATCAAAGCTCAAGTCAAGGCAACACATCAGCTTTACTCACAGGAAACTGTGTGAGGTACTGTAACGATCCAGCTCCACATATTTCACTACCCGCTGTCCCTCACAGTCACTTGGCATCTCCAATAGGAAAAGACACTTTTCACCATATTTATATTTTTCCCTTATAATCAGTGTTAAGGCAGAACGTGAAAAAGGCTGAACTGTAAAAGTGTTTCACAACAGAAATAAGTGAAAAATGAAAGGATATATGTAAAATCTGATCTCTGGATCATAACTGCTTCATGTCCAGACTAACCAGTTGTTCATATCTAGTTTACTCTATTAAACTCTGACTATTTATTCTGAAATATTTATTTCAGTAGCATTAAACTGACATGCTGCGTCCTATACAGTCCAGTGCTTAACCAGACAGTATCACAGTGTTTGTTGTCTTGTATACTTCAGCTCAATGGATTCAAATGAAACTTAGATGGCATGGCCCATGCTCGGAAACGGCTTTTCGGCTTTGTCTATGGGTTCAGGTTGGGTGATTAACTAAAAGCATTGTGTGTAGTGCTGTCCACTAAGTTTAGAGGCATTGCCCTACAGTCCAGAACTTTGGAATTGACATTACTGATAAAGCGATGTGGGCTGTTTCCGCTGGCAGCTGTGCATTCCCACGCTGCCATGGTTCACAGAAGAGGCACTGTGCCTTTCGGATGGCTTTTGTTCCTCTGTTTTGGTGCAGACCAATCTTCATCCGTTCATAACACTTTGTACTCAACTCTAAAGGCTTGTATTTGCATGCATTTTAGGAAACCTCGTACCTTACCTTTCTGGGGTTTGATGCTTACCTGTGGTCAGGCTGGTGGAGTTTCTCTTTATTAGAATCTCTGAAACATCCTGATGAGTGAGTCTGTTTCTAAAGGTATTTCCCAGTCATTGACTACTGAGGTCTTCTGTTGGGTTGTCTGACCGCTTTAGACATAGATCACACATTAAGAATGTCAAAACCATCAGTTTGTATCTCTAATTGATTGATTTGTCGTTCAGCATTGCCACTTAATGGCATTGAGAAACTAAAACCAACTCTAGATGCAGATTCCACATTAATAATCCAAAGACGCTTAGCATAGAACTCTATGTTCTATTACCTACGTGAAATATGGAAACTATTGTGAACAAATGAGCATTGTGTGGTTGTAGTATGAGAACAGGACGAAAGGAGGGCAGAGAACTTTGAGAACTTGGGCTGGAGTTGTGGGTGGCTTTGATTTTAAGCTAGAAGGCCACCTTCATGAAGGCAGATGGGACTGAGGAACAGGGAGGAGATGTGAGAGGTGGTGGGATCCAAAAGCTTTGTCACAAAAAGTGAATGCTAGTAAATGCGTTTTATAGGAAAGTAGAAAAAAGGTGGAGGAGCTAGAGTAATGGCTCTTCTTTCAGACTTCCAAATTTTCTTCAGTACTTCATATGAAAGGCCATGACATTATATGTAGATGTGAATTAAATCTGACAGTCTGCAGCTTAATAGTCCTTTTCGTTTCTGAGCTGGAGTACAGAGCCAAAACTAAAACTGTGTTACTGTCCAGTTCTGTATAGTCTACATTGTGTGAGCAACGACTACCACACACATATCTAACCTACATCCACTAGAGCTTTTCTAGTGGATGCTAAAGTATTGCATTCATCCCAATTACCTACACAGTCCAGAGAGGAAGAGAACCCTTTTAAGATGCAGGTGTTGTACTATAGTATCAAATCTGATTAAGGTTTAGACCAGTGTTTCCCAAATTGTGTTCTGGAGTGGCCATGTACTGCAGGGTTTAGTATTTTTCCTGCTTTACTGCACCTGACTTGATTCATCAGTTAAATAACAAGCCATTCAATAGTTCAGAGACAACCAGAAATCTAAATAATAGATCTTTTTTTATCTAGTTAGTTCACGACCCTGCTCGTATTCAGTATGATTCATCATAAAGGCAGCATTCCTGTGTTCCTCAGAATATAATAATTTTTGCCAGATTTTTTAACGCCTTCTGATTCTCCGTTACATCACCATGCACCAGCAGGCGGGGATAAACAACATTAGTCAGCAAGCTCAGAGACCCTCCCTGATACTGTGTTTAACTTAAGAATAATGTGTTATGATTTCCGATTGACTTTAAAGTGGGTGTGAGAGCATGGAAAACATCTAAGAGCAGCGCTTCACCAGTTAGAATGAGAAAAACATATATAGATGGTGTAGAGTTTTTTTTCTAGTTTTTCATTAGTACTCTTTATTAGTAGGTGTCGCCAAAGTAGCGCATCCAGAAAAAAACTGTGTTCTGACTAGTTTACTCTCCCAAACCACTGACTAGAATTGGAGTTGCCAAGTTGTTTTTTTTTAAATCTTCTTAGTTCTGTGAATTACTTTGTTGCCTGACTTTCATGTCGCTCAAAGACAAGATCCTCACTCACTCGGGGAAGTGCCTTGACATTCAATTTTGTGACATCTCTTTTATGGCAATAGTTGAATCAAACTCTTGCCGCAGAAACAGACTCTGGGCCTTTGATCAATTTATAAGATGATTTGTCCTGAAGTGACTTCTGAAATGAATCCTTGCACTTCATTTGTCTGTTTATTATTTAAAAAAAAAGAATATATCATCTGTTTTTTTCCTTAATCACTGAAGTCACAACATGTGAAGAAAGAGGTTCATAGAGATTAGGACAATTCATAAAGGCGGGTTGATCTGAGTCCAGACGTGCATCTGCCAACATGTATTACACGGTGGTACTTCTACTTGTCTTAGAGTTACTTACTCGATATGTGCAATTTGAGCTGATGGATTCACCACATAGATCAACCTCAAATACAATCTAAGCCAATGGTTTGGAGTGATACTGCCTATAAATGTTTTTTTTCTTTCTTTCTTTTTTGTTGTCGTTCTGTCAAGTACACAAAAAGTGTTATTTTCCGATCAGTTTACGAAAAGAAAATGCATTTTTAAATGAATAATATGTGAATGTTTACAGTAAAGTTAATTTTTTTCTGTTTATTCAACTGAGAAAAAAAAATGATTTGTGGGCATTTGGATTCTTTAAGATAAAAATAAAGCACAATAATTTTACAGCTTCTGAGCAATCTGTCTTTGAAAGGCAAACTCTCTGTTCAAGTCACCTTCTTAAGTTCATTATAAACAAGTAGAAAACTAAACATTAAAGATTCAGTTCACCAAACATCCAATTTACAAGTTCATCTCTCAGCATTCAGCTGTCTTTAGTGGCTGTATTCTGTTGCTTCTTTACATTTGCTAATGTGATTTTAGGCCACTACTACTGTTTTAGCTGTTTTTACTACATGCAACATTTATTTTAAGCCATTATTACTATTGTTTAGCTCTGCCACATCCATTCAGGCCACTGCTAACTATGTGATGTCCACATTAGTCCACAACTAGTGTTTCAGCAATGTGGCACCCATTTTAATCCAGTACTACTGTTTTTGGCTGCACATCATTCATTTTAATCAGTCACTCAATTTTTGTAATCAGTCGTTAGCATGTTTAGCTATACAATGTTCATTTTAGGCCAATACTGCTGCTTGTAGCTGTGCGACATTCATTACTACTGTTTTTAGCTATACTACATATATTTAGTTCATTACTACTGTTTTTAGATACACTACATATATTTAGTTAATTACTACTGTTTTTAGCTATACTACATATATTTAGTCTGTTACTACTGTTTTAGCTATACTACATATATTTAGTTCATTACTACTGTTTTTAGCTATACTACATATATTTAGTTCATAACTACTGTTTTTAGCTATACTACATATATTTAGTTCATTACTACTGTTTTTAGCTATACTACATATATTTGGTTTGTTACTACTGTTTTTAGCTATACTACATATATTTAGTTCATTACTACTGTTTTTAGATACACTACATAAATTTAGTTCATTACTACTGTTTTTAGATATACTACATATATTTAGTCTGTTACTACTGTTTTTAGCTATACTACATATATTTAGTTCATTACTACTGTTTTTAGCTATACTACATATATTTAGTTCATTACTACTGTTTTTAGATACACTACATATATTTAGTCTGTTACTACTGTTTTTAGCTATACTACATATATTTAGTTTGTTACTACTGTTTTTAGCTATACTACATATATTTAGTTCATTACTACTGTTTTTAGATATACTACATATATTTAGTTCATTACTAGTGTTTTTAGATACACTACATATATTTAGTCTGTTACTACTGTTTTTAGCTATACTACATATATTAAGTTTGTTACTACTGTTTTTAGCTATACTACATATATTTAGTTCATTACTACTGTTTTTAGATATACTACATATATTTAGTCTGTGACTACTGTTTTTAGATATACTACATATATTTAGTTTGTTACTACTGTTTTTAGCTATACTACATATACTTAGTTCATTACTACTGTTTTTAGATATACTACATATATTTAGTTTGTTACTACTGTTTTTAGATATACTACATATATTTAGTTCGTTACTACTGTTTTTAGCTATACTACATATATTTAGTTCATTACTACTGTTTTTAGATATACTACATATATTTAGTCTGTTACTACTGTTTTTAGCTATACTACATATATTTAGTTCGTTACTGTTTTTAGCTATACTACATATATTTAGTTTGTTACTACTGTTTTTAGCTATACTACATATATTTAGTCTGTTACTACTGTTTTTAGCTATACTACATATATTTAGTTCGTTACTACTGTTTTTAGCTATACTACATATATTTAGTTCATTACTACTGTTTTTAGATACACTACATATATTTAGTTCATTACTGTTTTTAGCTATACTACATATATTTAGTTTGTTACTACTGTTTTTAGCTATACTACATATATTTAGTCTGTTACTACTGTTTTTAGCTATACTACATATATTTAGTTCGTTACTACTGTTTTTAGCTATACTACATATATTTAGTTCATTACTACTGTTTTTAGATACACTACATATATTTAGTTCATTACTACTGTTTTTAGATATACTACATATATTTAGTCTGTTACTACTGTTTTTAGCTATACTACATATATTTAGTTCATTACTACTGTTCTTAGATATACTACATATATTTAGTTCATTACTACTGTTTTTAGCTATACTACATATATTTAGTCTGTTACTACTGTTTTTAGCTATACTACATATATTTAGTTCATTACTACTGTTTTTAGCTATACTACATATATTTAGTTTATTACTAATGTTTTGAGCTATACTACATATATTTAGTTCATAACTACTGTTTTTAGATATACTACATATATTTAGTTCATTACTACTGTTTTTAGATATACTACATATATTTAGTCTGTTACTACTGTTTTAGCTATACTACATATATTTAGTTTGTTACTACTGTTTTTAGCTATACTACATATATTTAGTTTGTTACTACTGTTTTAGCTATACTACATATATTTAGTTTATTACTACTGTTTTTAGCTATACTACATATATTTAGTTTGTTACTACTGTTTTTAGCTATACTACATATATTTAGTTCATTACTACTGTTTTTAGATACACTACATATATTTAGTTCATTACTACTGTTTTTAGATACACTACATATATTTAGTTCATTACTACTGTTTTTAGCTATACTACATATATTTAGTCTGTTACTACTGTTTTTAGCTATACTACATATATTTAGTTCATAACTACTGTTTTTAGATATACTACATATACTTAGTTCATTACTACTGTTTTTAGATAAACTACATATATTTAGTCTGTTACTACTGTTTTTAGCTATACTACATATATTTAGTTTGTTACTACTGTTTTTAGCTATACTACATATATTTAGTTTGTTACTACTGTTTTTAGATATACTACATATATTTAGTTCGTTACTACTGTTTTTAGATATACTACATATATTTAGTTCATTAGTACTGTTTTTAGATATACTACATATATTTAGTCTGTTACTACTGTTTTTAGCTATACTACATATATTTAGTTCGTTACTACTGTTTTTAGCAATACTACATATATTTAGTTTGTTACTACTGTTTTTAGCTATACTACATATATTTAGTCTGTTACTACTGTTTTTAGCTATACTACATATATTTAGTTCATTACTACTGTTTTTAGATATACTACATATATTTAGTCTGTTACTACTGTTTTTAGCTATACTACATATATTTAGTTTGTTACTACTGTTTTTAGCTATACTACATATATTTAGTTCATTACTACTGTTTTTAGCTATACTACATATATTTGGTTTGTTACTACTGTTTTTAGCTATACTACATATATTTAGTTCATTACTACTGTTTTTAGATACACTACATAAATTTAGTTCATTACTACTGTTTTTAGATATACTACATATATTTAGTCTGTTACTACTGTTTTTAGCTATACTACATATATTTAGTTCATTACTACTGTTTTTAGCTATACTACATATATTTAGTTCATTACTACTGTTTTTAGATACACTACATATATTTAGTCTGTTACTACTGTTTTTAGCTATACTACATATATTTAGTTTGTTACTACTGTTTTTAGCTATACTACATATATTTAGTTCATTACTACTGTTTTTAGCTATACTACATATATTTAGTTCATTACTACTGTTTTTAGATACACTACATATATTTAGTCTGTTACTACTGTTTTTAGCTATACTACATATATTTAGTTTGTTACTACTGTTTTTAGCTATACTACATATATTTAGTTCATTACTACTGTTTTTAGATATACTACATATATTTAGTCTGTGACTACTGTTTTTAGATATACTACATATATTTAGTTTGTTACTACTGTTTTTAGCTATACTACATATACATAGTTCATTACTACTGTTTTTAGATATACTACATATATTTAGTTTGTTACTACTGTTTTTAGATATACTACATATATTTAGTTCATTACTACTGTTTTTAGATATACTACATATATTTAGTCTGTTACTACTGTTTTTAGCTATACTACATATATTTAGTTCGTTACTGTTTTTAGCTATACTACATATATTTAGTTTGTTACTACTGTTTTTAGCTATACTACATATATTTAGTCTGTTACTACTGTTTTTAGCTATACTACATATATTTAGTTCGTTACTACTGTTTTTAGCTATACTACATATATTTAGTTCATTACTACTGTTTTTAGATACACTACATATATTTAGTTCATTACTACTGTTTTTAGATATACTACATATATTTAGTCTGTTACTACTGTTTTTAGCTATACTACATATATTTAGTTCATTACTACTGTTTTTAGCTATACTACATGTATTTAGTTGATTACTACTGTTTTTAGCTATACTACATATATTTAGTTCGTTACTACTGTTTTTAGCTATACTGCATATATTTAGTTTGTTACTACTGTTTTTAGCTATACTACATATATTTAGTTTGTTACTACTGTTTTTAGCTATACTACATATATTTAGTTCATTACTACTGTTTTTAGATATACTACATATATTTAGTTCATTACTACTGTTTTTAGCTATACAACATATATTTAGTCTGTTACTACTGTTTTTAGCTATACTACATATATTTAGTTCATTACTACTGTTTTTAGCTATACTACATATATTTAGTTTGTTACTACTGTTTTTAGCTATACTACATATATTCAGTTCATTACTACTGTTTTTAGATATACTACATATATTTAGTCTGTTACTACTGTTTTTAGCTATACTACATATATTTAGTTTGTTACTACTGTTTTTAGCTATACTACATATATTTAGTTCATTACTACTGTTTTTAGATATACTACATATATTTAGTTTGTTACTACTGTTTTTAGCTATACTACATATATTTAGTTTATTACTACTGTTTTTAGTTATACTACATATATTTAGTTTGTTACTACTGTTTTTAGCTATACTACATATATTTAGTTCATTACTACTGTTTTTAGATACACTACATATATTTAGTTCATTACTACTGTTTTTAGCTATACTACATATATTTAGTCTGTTACTACTGTTTTTAGCTATACTACATATATTTAGTTCATAACTACTGTTTTTAGATATACTACATATACTTAGTTCATTACTACTGTTTTTAGATAAACTACATATATTTAGTCTGTTACTACTGTTTTTAGCTATACTACATATATTTAGTTTGTTACTACTGTTTTTAGCTATACTACATATATTTAGTTCATTACTACTGTTTTTAGATATACTACATATATTTAGTTTGTTACTACTGTTTTTAGATATACTACATATATTTAGTTCGTTACTACTGTTTTTAGATATACTACATATATTTAGTTCATTAGTACTGTTTTTAGATATACTACATATATTTAGTCTGTTACTACTGTTTTTAGCTATACTACATATATTTAGTTCATTACTACTGTTTTTAGCAATACTACATATATTTAGTTTGTTACTACTGTTTTTAGCTATACTACATATATTTAGTCTGTTACTACTGTTTTTAGCTATACTACATATATTTAGTTCATTACTACTGTTTTTAGATATACTGCATATATTTAGTTTGTTACTACTGTTTTTAGCTATACTACATATATTTAGTTTGTTACTACTGTTTTTAGCCATACTACATATATTTAGTCTTTTACTACTGTTTTTAGCTATACTACATATATTTAGTTCATTACTACTGTTTTTAGATATACTACATATATTTAGTCTGTGACTACTGTTTTTAGATATACTACATATATTTAGTTTGTTACTACTGTTTTTAGCTATACTACATATACTTAGTTCATTACTACTGTTTTTAGATATACTACATATATTTAGTTTGTTACTACTGTTTTTAGATATACTACATATATTTAGTTCGTTACTACTGTTTTTAGCTATACTACATATATTTAGTTCATTACTACTGTTTTTAGATATACTACATATATTTAGTCTGTTACTACTGTTTTTAGCTATACTACATATATTTAGTTCGTTACTGTTTTTAGCTATACTACATATATTTAGTTTGTTACTACTGTTTTTAGCTATACTACATATATTTAGTCTGTTACTACTGTTTTTAGCTATACTACATATATTTAGTTCGTTACTACTGTTTTTAGCTATACTACATATATTTAGTTCATTACTACTGTTTTTAGATACACTACATATATTTAGTTCATTACTACTGTTTTTAGATATACTACATATATTTAGTCTGTTACTACTGTTTTTAGCTATACTACATATATTTAGTTCATTACTACTGTTTTTAGCTATACTACATGTATTTAGTTGATTACTACTGTTTTTAGCTATACTACATATATTTAGTTCGTTACTACTGTTTTTAGCTATACTGCATATATTTAGTTTGTTACTACTGTTTTTAGCTATACTACATATATTTAGTTTGTTACTACTGTTTTTAGCTATACTACATATATTTAGTTCATTACTACTGTTTTTAGATATACTACATATATTTAGTTCATTACTACTGTTTTTAGCTATACTACATATATTTAGTCTGTTACTACTGTTTTTAGCTATACTACATATATTTAGTTCATTACTACTGTTTTTAGCTATACTACATATATTTAGTTTATTACTAATGTTTTGAGCTATACTACATATATTTAGTTCATAACTACTGTTTTTAGATATACTACATATATTTAGTTCATTACTACTGTTTTTAGCTATACTACATATATTTAGTCTGTTACTACTGTTTTTAGCTATACTACATATATTTAGTTTGTTACTACTGTTTTTAGCTATACTACATATATTTAGTTTGTTACTACTGTTTTAGCTATACTACATATATTTAGTTTATTACTACTGTTTTTAGCTATACTACATATATTTAGTTCATAACTACTGTTTTTAGATATACTACATATACTTAGTTCATTACTACTGTTTTTAGATAAACTACATATATTTAGTCTGTTACTACTGTTTTTAGCTATACTACATATATTTAGTTTGTTACTACTGTTTTTAGCTATACTACATATATTTAGTTCATTACTACTGTTTTTAGCTATACTACATATATTTAGTTCATTACTACTGTTTTTAGATATACTACATATATTTAGTTTGTTACTACTGTTTTTAGATATACTACATATATTTAGTTCGTTACTACTGTTTTTAGATATACTACATATATTTAGTTCATTACTACTGTTTTTAGATATACTACATATATTTAGTCTGTTACTACTGTTTTTAGCTATACTACATATATTTAGTTCGTTACTACTGTTTTTAGCAATACTACATATATTTAGTTTGTTACTACTGTTTTTAGCTATACTACATATATTTAGTCTGTTACTACTGTTTTTAGCTCTACTACATATATTTAGTTCATTACTACTGTTTTTAGATATACTACATATATTTAGTCTGTTACTACTGTTTTTAGCTATACTACATATATTTAGTTTGTTACTACTGTTTTTAGCTATACTACATATATTAGTTCATTACTACTGTTTTTAGATATACTACATATATTTAGTTTGTTACTACTGTTTTTAGATATACTACATATATTTAGTTCGTTACTACTGTTTTTAGATATACTACATATATTTAGTTCATTACTACTGTTTTTAGATATACTACATATATTTAGTCTGTTACTACTGTTTTTAGCTATACTACATATATTTAGTTCGTTACTACTGTTTTTAGCTATACTACATATATTTAGTTTGTTACTACTGTTTTTAGCTATACTACATATATTTAGTCTGTTACTACTGTTTTTAGCTATACTACATATATTTAGTTCATTACTACTGTTTTTAGATATACTACATATATTTAGTTCGTTACTACTGTTTTTAGATATACTACATATATTTAGTTCATTACTACTGATTTTAGCTATACTACATATATTTAGTCTGTTACTACTACTTTTAGCTATACTACATATATTTAGTTCGTTACTACTGTTTTTAGCAATACTACATATATTTAGTTTGTTACTACTGTTTTTAGCTATACTACATATATTTAGTCTGTTACTACTGTTTTTAGCTCTACTACATATATTTAGTTCATTACTACTGTTTTTAGATATACTACATATATTTAGTCTGTTACTACTGTTTTTAGCTATACTACATATATTTAGTTTGTTACTACTGTTTTTAGCTATACTACATATATTTAGTTCATTACTACTGTTTTTAGATATACTACATATATTTAGTTTGTTACTACTGTTTTTAGATATACTACATATATTTAGTTCGTTACTACTGTTTTTAGATATACTACATATATTTAGTTCATTACTACTGTTTTTAGATATACTACATATATTTAGTCTGTTACTACTGTTTTTAGCTATACTACATATATTTAGTTCGTTACTACTGTTTTTAGCTATACTACATATATTTAGTTTGTTACTACTGTTTTTAGCTATACTACATATATTTAGTCTGTTACTACTGTTTTTAGCTATACTACATATATTTAGTTCATTACTACTGTTTTTAGCTATACTAAATATATTTAGTTCTTTACTACTGTTTTTAGATATACTACATATATTTAGTTCATAACCACTGTTTTTAGATATACTACATATATTTAGTTCATTACTACTGTTTTTAGATATACTACATATATTTAGTCTGTTACTACTATTTTTAGCTATACTACATATATTTAGTTCGTTACTACTGTTTTTAGCAATACTACATATATTTAGTTTGTTACTACTGTTTTTAGCTATACTACATATATTTAGTCTGTTACTACTGTTTTTAGCTCTACTACATATATTTAGTTCATTACTACTGTTTTTAGATATACTACATATATTTAGTCTGTTACTACTGTTTTTAGCTATACTACATATATTTAGTTTGTTACTACTGTTTTTAGCTATACTACATATATTTAGTTCATTACTACTGTTTTTAGATACACTACATATATTTAGTTTGTTACTACTGTTTTTAGATATACTACATATATTTAGTTCGTTACTACTGTTTTTAGATATACTACATATATTTAGTTCATTACTACTGTTTTTAGATATACTACATATATTTAGTCTGTTACTACTGTTTTTAGCTATACTACATATATTTAGTTCGTTACTACTGTTTTTAGCTATACTACATATATTTAGTTTGTTACTACTGTTTTTAGCTATACTACATATATTTAGTCTGTTACTACTGTTTTTAGCTATACTACATATATTTAGTTCATTACTACTGTTTTTAGATATACTGCATATATTTAGTTTGTTACTACTGTTTTTAGCTATACTACATATATTTAGTTTGTTACTACTGATTTTAGCTATACTACATATATTTAGTCTGTTACTACTATTTTTAGATACACTACATATATTTAGTTTATTACTACTGTTTTTAGCTATACTACATATATTTAGTTCATTACTACTGTTTTTAGCTATACTACATATATTTAGTTTGTTACTACTGATTTTAGCTATACTACATATATTTAGTCTGTTACTACTATTTTTAGATACACTACATATATTTAGTTTATTACTACTGTTTTTAGCTATACTACATATATTTAGTTCATTACTACTGTTTTGAGCTATACTACATATATTTAGTTCATAACTACTGTTTTTAGAAATACTACATATATTTAGTTCATTACTACTGTTTTTAGCTATACTACATATATTTAGTTTGTTACTACTGTTTTTAGATATACTACATATATTAAGTCTGTTACTACTGTTTTTAGCTATACTACATATATTTAGTTCATTACTACTGTTTTTAGCTATACTACATATATTTAGTTTGTTACTACTGTTTTAGCTATACTACATATATTTAGTTTATTACTACTGTTTTTAGCTATACTACATATATTTAGTTTGTTACTACTGTTTTTAGCTATACTACATATACTTAGTTCATTACTACTGTTTTTAGAAACACTACATATATTTAGTTCATTACTACTGTTTTTAGATATACTACATATATTTAGTCTGTTACTACTTTTTTTAGCTATACTACATATATGTAGTTCATTGCTACTGTTTTTAGCTATACTACATATATTTAGTTCATTACTACTGTTTTTAGATACACTACATATACTTAGTTCATTACTACAGTTTTTAGATATACTACATATATTTAGTCTGTTACTACTGTTTTTAGCTATACTACATATATTTAGTTCATAACTACTGTTTTTAGATATACTACATATATTTAGTTCATTACTACTGTTTTTAGATATACTACATATATTTAGTCTGTTACTACTGTTTTTAGCTATACTACATATATTTAGTTCGTTACTACTGTTTTTAGCTATACTACATATATTTAGTTTGTTACTACTGTTTTTAGCTATACTACATATATTTAGTCTGTTACTACTGTTTTTAGCTATACTACATATATTTAGTTCATTACTACTGTTTTTAGCTATACTAAATATATTTAGTTCTTTACTACTGTTTTTAGATATACTACATATATTTAGTTCATAACCACTGTTTTTAGATATACTACATATATTTAGTTCATTACTACTGTTTTTAGATATACTACATATATTTAGTCTGTTACTACTGTTTTTAGCTATACTACATATATTTAGTTTGTTACTACTGTTTTTAGCTATACTACATATATTTAGTTCATTACTACTGTTTTTAGCTATACTACATATATGTAGTTTGTTACTACTGTTTTTAGATATACTACATATATTTAGTTCGTTACTACTGTTTTTAGCTATACTACATATATTTAGTCTGTTACTACTGTTTTTAGATATACTACATATATTTAGTTCGTTACTACTGTTTTTAGCTATACTACATATATTTAGTTCATTACTACTGTTTTTAGCTATACTACATATATTTAGTTTGTTACTACTGTTTTTAGCTATACTACATATATTTAGTTCATTACTACTGTTTTTAGATACACTACATATATTTAGTTCATTACTACTGTTTTTAGATATACTACATATATTTAGTCTGTTACTACTGTTTTTAGCTATACTACATATATTTAGTTCATTACTACTGTTTTTAGCTATACTACATATATTTAGTTCATTACTACTGTTTTTAGATACACTACATATATTTAGTTCATTACTACTGTTTTTAGATATACTACAAATATTTAGTTCATAACTACTGTTTTTAGATATACTACATATATTTAGTTCATTACTACTGTTTTTAGATATACTACATATATTTAGTCTGTTACTACTGTTTTTAGCTCTACTACATATATTTAGTTCATTACTACTGTTTTTAGATATACTACATATATTTAGTCTGTTACTACTGTTTTTAGCTATACTACATATATTTAGTTTGTTACTACTGTTTTTAGCTGTACTACATATATTTAGTTCATTACTACTGTTTTTAGATATACTACATATATTTAGTTTGTTACTACTGTTTTTAGATATACTACATATATTTAGTTCGTTACTACTGTTTTTAGATATACTACATATATTTAGTTCATTACTACTGTTTTTAGATATACTACATATATTTAGTCTGTTACTACTGTTTTTAGCTATACTACATATATTTAGTTCGTTACTACTGTTTTTAGCTATACTACATATATTTAGTTTGTTACTACTGTTTTTAGCTATACTACATATATTTAGTCTGTTACTACTGTTTTTAGCTATACTACATATATTTAGTTCATTACTACTGTTTTTAGATATACTGCATATATTTAGTTTGTTACTACTGTTTTTAGCTATACTACATATATTTAGTTTGTTACTACTGATTTTAGCTATACTACATATATTTAGTCTGTTACTACTATTTTTAGATACACTACATATATTTAGTTTATTACTACTGTTTTTAGCTATACTACATATATTTAGTCTGTTACTACTGTTTTTAGCTATACTACATATATTTAGTTCATTACTACTGTTTTGAGCTATACTACATATATTTAGTTCATAACTACTGTTTTTAGAAATACTACATATATTTAGTTCATTACTACTGTTTTTAGCTATACTACATATATTTAGTTCATTACTACTGTTTTTAGCTATACTACATATATTTAGTTTGTTACTACTGTTTTAGCTATACTACATATATTTAGTTTATTACTACTGTTTTTAGCTATACTACATATATTTAGTTTGTTACTACTGTTTTTAGCTATACTACATATATTTAGTTCATTACTACTGTTTTTAGATACACTACATATATTTAGTTCATTACTACTGTTTTTAGATATACTACATATATTTAGTCTGTTACTACTTTTTTTAGCTATACTACATATATGTAGTTCATTGCTACTGTTTTTAGCTATACTACATATATTTAGTTCATTACTACTGTTTTTAGATACACTACATATACTTAGTTCATTACTACAGTTTTTAGATATACTACATATATTTAGTCTGTTACTACTGTTTTTAGCTATACTACATATATTTAGTTCATAACTACTGTTTTTAGATATACTACATATATTTAGTTCATTACTACTGTTTTTAGATATACTACATATATTTAGTCTGTTACTACTGTTTTTAGCTATACTACATATATTTAGTTCGTTACTACTGTTTTTAGCTATACTACATATATTTAGTTTGTTACTACTGTTTTTAGCTATACTACATATATTTAGTCTGTTACTACTGTTTTTAGCTATACTACATATATTTAGTTCATTACTACTGTTTTTAGCTATACTAAATATATTTAGTTCTTTACTACAGTTTTTAGATATACTACATATATTTAGTTCATAACCACTGTTTTTAGATATACTACATATATTTAGTTCATTACTACTGTTTTTAGATATACTACATATATTTAGTCTGTTACCACTGTTTTTAGCTATACTACATATATTTAGTTTGTTACTACTGTTTTTAGCTATACTACATATATTTAGTTCATTACTACTGTTTTTAGATATACTACATATATTTAGTTTGTTACTACTGTTTTTAGATATACTACATATATTTAGTTCGTTACTACTGTTTTTAGCTATACTGCATATATTTAGTTTGTTACTACTGTTTTTAGCTATACTACATATATTTGGTTTGTTACTACTGTTTTTAGCTATACTACATATATTTAGTTCATTACTACTGTTTTTAGATACACTACATATATTTAGTTCATTACTACTGTTTTTAGATATACTACATATATTTAGTCTGTTACTACTGTTTTTAGCTATACTACATATATTTAGTTCATTACTACTGTGTTTAGCTATACTACATATATTTAGTTCATTACTACTGTTTTTAGATACACTACATATATTTAGTCTGTTACTACTGTTTTTAGCTATACTACATATATTTAGTTCGTTACTTCTGTTTTTAGCTATACTACATATATTTAGTTTGTTACTACTGTTTTTAGCTATACTACATATACTTAGTTCATTACTACTGTTTTTAGATATACTACATATATTTAGTTTGTTACTAATGTTTTTAGATATACTACATATATTTAGTTCGTTACTACTGTTTTTAGATATACTACATATATTTAGTTCGTTACTACTGTTTTTAGATATACTACATATATTTAGTTCATTACTACTGTTTTTAGATATACTACATATATTTAGTCTGTTACTACTGTTTTTAGCTATACTACATATATTTAGTTCGTTACTGTTTTTAGCTATACTACATATATTTAGTTTGTTACTACTGTTTTTAGCTATACTACATATATTTAGTCTGTTACTACTGTTTTTAGCTATACTACATATATTTAGTTCGTTACTACTCTTTTTAGCTATACTACATATATTTAGTTCATTACTACTGTTTTTAGATACACTACATATATTTAGTTCATTACTACTGTTTTTAGATATACTACATATATTTAGTCTGTTACTACTGTTTTTAGCTATACTACATATATTTAGTTCATTACTACTGTTTTTAGCTATACTACATGTATTTAGTTCATTACTACTGTTTTTAGCTATACTACATATATTTAGTTCATAACTACTGTTTTTAGCTATACTACATATATTTAGTTCATTACTACTGTTTTTAGATATACTACATATATTTAGTCTGTTACTACTGTTTTTAGCTATACTACATATATTTAGTTTGTTACTACTGTTTTTAGCTATACTACATATATTTAGTTCATTACTACTGTTTTTAGATATACTACATATATTTAGTTCATTACTACTGTTTTTAGCTATACTACGTATATTTAGTCTGTTACTACTGTTTTTAGCTATACTACATATATTTAGTTCATAACTACTGTTTTTAGATATACTACATATATTTAGTTCATTACTACTGTTTTTAGATATACTACATATATTTAGTCTGTTACTACTGTTTTTAGCTATACTACATATATTTAGTTTGTTACTACTGTTTTTAGCTATACTACATATATTTAGTTCATTACTACTGTTTTTAGATATACTACATATATTTAGTTCATTACTACTGTTTTTAGCTATACTACGTATATTTAGTCTGTTACTACTGTTTTTAGCTATACTACATATATTTAGTTCATTACAACTGTTTTTAGCTATACTACATATATTTAGTTTATTACTAATGTTTTGAGCTATACTACATATATTTAGTTCATAACTACTGTTTTTAGATATACTACATATATTTAGTTCATTACTACTGTTTTTAGCTATACTACATATATTTAGTTTGTTACTACTGTTTTTAGCTATACTACATATATTTAGTTCATTACTACTGTTTTTAGATATACTACATATATTTAGTTTGTTACTACTGTTTTTAGATATACTACATATATTTAGTTCGTTACTACTGTTTTTAGCTATACTGCATATATTTAGTTTGTTACTACTGTTTTTAGCTATACTACATATATTTGGTTTGTTACTACTGTTTTTAGCTATACTACATATATTTAGTTCATTACTACTGTTTTTAGATACACTACATATATTTAGTTCATTACTACTGTTTTTAGATATACTACATATATTTAGTCTGTTACTACTGTTTTTAGCTATACTACATATATTTAGTTCATTACTACTGTGTTTAGCTATACTACATATATTTAGTTCATTACTACTGTTTTTAGATACACTACATATATTTAGTCTGTTACTACTGTTTTTAGCTATACTACATATATTTAGTTCGTTACTTCTGTTTTTAGCTATACTACATATATTTAGTTTGTTACTACTGTTTTTAGCTATACTACATATACTTAGTTCATTACTACTGTTTTTAGATATACTACATATATTTAGTTTGTTACTAATGTTTTTAGATATACTACATATATTTAGTTCGTTACTACTGTTTTTAGATATACTACATATATTTAGTTCGTTACTACTGTTTTTAGATATACTACATATATTTAGTTCATTACTACTGTTTTTAGATATACTACATATATTTAGTCTGTTACTACTGTTTTTAGCTATACTACATATATTTAGTTTGTTACTACTGTTTTTAGCTATACTACATATATTTAGTTCATTACTACTGTTTTTAGCTATACTACATATATTTAGTTCATTACTACTGTTTTTAGATACACTACATATATTTAGTCTGTTACTACTGTTTTTAGCTATACTACATATATTTAGTTTGTTACTACTGTTTTTAGCTATACTACATATATTTAGTTCATTACTACTGTTTTTAGATATACTACATATATTTAGTCTGTGACTACTGTTTTTAGATATACTACATATATTTAGTTTGTTACTACTGTTTTTAGCTATACTACATATACTTAGTTCATTACTACTGTTTTTAGATATACTACATATATTTAGTTTGTTACTACTGTTTTTAGATATACTACATATATTTAGTTCATTACTACTGTTTTTAGATATACTACATATATTTAGTCTGTTACTACTGTTTTTAGCTATACTACATATATTTAGTTCGTTACTGTTTTTAGCTATACTACATATATTTAGTTTGTTACTACTGTTTTTAGCTATACTACATATATTTAGTCTGTTACTACTGTTTTTAGCTATACTACATATATTTAGTTCGTTACTACTGTTTTTAGCTATACTACATATATTTAGTTCATTACTACTGTTTTTAGATACACTACATATATTTAGTTCATTACTACTGTTTTTAGATATACTACATATATTTAGTCTGTTACTACTGTTTTTAGCTATACTACATATATTTAGTTCATTACTACTGTTTTTAGCTATACTACATGTATTTAGTTGATTACTACTGTTTTTAGCTATACTACATATATTTAGTTCGTTACTACTGTTTTTAGCTATACTGCATATATTTAGTTTGTTACTACTGTTTTTAGCTATACTACATATATTTAGTTTGTTACTACTGTTTTTAGCTATACTACATATATTTAGTTCATTACTACTGTTTTTAGATATACTACATATATTTAGTTCATTACTACTGTTTTTAGCTATACAACATATATTTAGTCTGTTACTACTGTTTTTAGCTATACTACATATATTTAGTTCATTACTACTGTTTTTAGCTATACTGCATATATTTAGTTTGTTACTACTGTTTTTAGCTATACTACATATATTCAGTTCATTACTACTGTTTTTAGATATACTACATATATTTAGTCTGTTACTACTGTTTTTAGCTATACTACATATATTTAGTTTGTTACTACTGTTTTTAGCTATACTACATATATTTAGTTCATTACTACTGTTTTTAGATATACTACATATATTTAGTTTGTTACTACTGTTTTTAGCTATACTACATATATTTAGTTTATTACTACTGTTTTTAGTTATACTACATATATTTAGTTTGTTACTACTGTTTTTAGCTATACTACATATATTTAGTTCATTACTACTGTTTTAGATACACTACATATATTTAGTTCATTACTACTGTTTTTAGCTATACTACATATATTTAGTCTGTTACTACTGTTTTTAGCTATACTACATATATTTAGTTCATAACTACTGTTTTTAGATATACTACATATACTTAGTTCATTACTACTGTTTTTAGATAAACTACATATATTTAGTCTGTTACTACTGTTTTTAGCTATACTACATATATTTAGTTTGTTACTACTGTTTTTAGCTATACTACATATATTTAGTTCATTACTACTGTTTTTAGATATACTACATATATTTAGTTTGTTACTACTGTTTTTAGATATACTACATATATTTAGTTCGTTACTACTGTTTTTAGATATACTACATATATTTAGTTCATTAGTACTGTTTTTAGATATACTACATATATTTAGTCTGTTACTACTGTTTTTAGCTATACTACATATATTTAGTTCATTACTACTGTTTTTAGCAATACTACATATATTTAGTTTGTTACTACTGTTTTTAGCTATACTACATATATTTAGTCTGTTACTACTGTTTTTAGCTATACTACATATATTTAGTTCATTACTACTGTTTTTAGATATACTGCATATATTTAGTTTGTTACTACTGTTTTTAGCTATACTACATATATTTAGTTTGTTACTACTGTTTTTAGCCATACTACATATATTTAGTCTTTTACTACTGTTTTTAGCTATACTACATATATTTAGTTCATTACTACTGTTTTTAGATATACTACATATATTTAGTCTGTGACTACTGTTTTTAGATATACTACATATATTTAGTTTGTTACTACTGTTTTTAGCTATACTACATATACTTAGTTCATTACTACTGTTTTTAGATATACTACATATATTTAGTTTGTTACTACTGTTTTTAGATATACTACATATATTTAGTTCGTTACTACTGTTTTTAGCTATACTACATATATTTAGTTCATTACTACTGTTTTTAGATATACTACATATATTTAGTCTGTTACTACTGTTTTTAGCTATACTACATATATTTAGTTCGTTACTGTTTTTAGCTATACTACATATATTTAGTTTGTTACTACTGTTTTTAGCTATACTACATATATTTAGTCTGTTACTACTGTTTTTAGCTATACTACATATATTTAGTTCGTTACTACTGTTTTTAGCTATACTACATATATTTAGTTCATTACTACTGTTTTTAGATACACTACATATATTTAGTTCATTACTACTGTTTTTAGATATACTACATATATTTAGTCTGTTACTACTGTTTTTAGCTATACTACATATATTTAGTTCATTACTACTGTTTTTAGCTATACTACATGTATTTAGTTGATTACTACTGTTTTTAGCTATACTACATATATTTAGTTCGTTACTACTGTTTTTAGCTATACTGCATATATTTAGTTTGTTACTACTGTTTTTAGCTATACTACATATATTTAGTTTGTTACTACTGTTTTTAGCTATACTACATATATTTAGTTCATTACTACTGTTTTTAGATATACTACATATATTTAGTTCATTACTACTGTTTTTAGCTATACTACATATATTTAGTCTGTTACTACTGTTTTTAGCTATACTACATATATTTAGTTCATTACTACTGTTTTTAGCTATACTACATATATTTAGTTTATTACTAATGTTTTGAGCTATACTACATATATTTAGTTCATAACTACTGTTTTTAGATATACTACATATATTTAGTTCATTACTACTGTTTTTAGCTATACTACATATATTTAGTCTGTTACTACTGTTTTTAGCTATACTACATATATTTAGTTTGTTACTACTGTTTTTAGCTATACTACATATATTTAGTTTGTTACTACTGTTTTAGCTATACTACATATATTTAGTTTATTACTACTGTTTTTAGCTATACTACATATATTTAGTTCATAACTACTGTTTTTAGATATACTACATATACTTAGTTCATTACTACTGTTTTTAGATAAACTACATATATTTAGTCTGTTACTACTGTTTTTAGCTATACTACATATATTTAGTTTGTTACTACTGTTTTTAGCTATACTACATATATTTAGTTCATTACTACTGTTTTTAGCTATACTACATATATTTAGTTCATTACTACTGTTTTTAGATATACTACATATATTTAGTTTGTTACTACTGTTTTTAGATATACTACATATATTTAGTTCGTTACTACTGTTTTTAGATATACTACATATATTTAGTTCATTACTACTGTTTTTAGATATACTACATATATTTAGTCTGTTACTACTGTTTTTAGCTATACTACATATATTTAGTTCGTTACTACTGTTTTTAGCAATACTACATATATTTAGTTTGTTACTACTGTTTTTAGCTATACTACATATATTTAGTCTGTTACTACTGTTTTTAGCTCTACTACATATATTTAGTTCATTACTACTGTTTTTAGATATACTACATATATTTAGTCTGTTACTACTGTTTTTAGCTATACTACATATATTTAGTTTGTTACTACTGTTTTTAGCTATACTACATATATTTAGTTCATTACTACTGTTTTTAGATATACTACATATATTTAGTTTGTTACTACTGTTTTTAGATATACTACATATATTTAGTTCGTTACTACTGTTTTTAGATATACTACATATATTTAGTTCATTACTACTGTTTTTAGATATACTACATATATTTAGTCTGTTACTACTGTTTTTAGCTATACTACATATATTTAGTTCGTTACTACTGTTTTTAGCTATACTACATATATTTAGTTTGTTACTACTGTTTTTAGCTATACTACATATATTTAGTCTGTTACTACTGTTTTTAGCTATACTACATATATTTAGTTCATTACTACTGTTTTTAGATATACTACATATATTTAGTTCGTTACTACTGTTTTTAGATATACTACATATATTTAGTTCATTACTACTGATTTTAGCTATACTACATATATTTAGTCTGTTACTACTACTTTTAGCTATACTACATATATTTAGTTCGTTACTACTGTTTTTAGCAATACTACATATATTTAGTTTGTTACTACTGTTTTTAGCTATACTACATATATTTAGTCTGTTACTACTGTTTTTAGCTCTACTACATATATTTAGTTCATTACTACTGTTTTTAGATATACTACATATATTTAGTCTGTTACTACTGTTTTTAGCTATACTACATATATTTAGTTTGTTACTACTGTTTTTAGCTATACTACATATATTTAGTTCATTACTACTGTTTTTAGATATACTACATATATTTAGTTTGTTACTACTGTTTTTAGATATACTACATATATTTAGTTCGTTACTACTGTTTTTAGATATACTACATATATTTAGTTCATTACTACTGTTTTTAGATATACTACATATATTTAGTCTGTTACTACTGTTTTTAGCTATACTACATATATTTAGTTCGTTACTACTGTTTTTAGCTATACTACATATATTTAGTTTGTTACTACTGTTTTTAGCTATACTACATATATTTAGTCTGTTACTACTGTTTTTAGCTATACTACATATATTTAGTTCATTACTACTGTTTTTAGCTATACTAAATATATTTAGTTCTTTACTACTGTTTTTAGATATACTACATATATTTAGTTCATAACCACTGTTTTTAGATATACTACATATATTTAGTTCATTACTACTGTTTTTAGATATACTACATATATTTAGTCTGTTACTACTATTTTTAGCTATACTACATATATTTAGTTCGTTACTACTGTTTTTAGCAATACTACATATATTTAGTTTGTTACTACTGTTTTTAGCTATACTACATATATTTAGTCTGTTACTACTGTTTTTAGCTCTACTACATATATTTAGTTCATTACTACTGTTTTTAGATATACTACATATATTTAGTCTGTTACTACTGTTTTTAGCTATACTACATATATTTAGTTTGTTACTACTGTTTTTAGCTATACTACATATATTTAGTTCATTACTACTGTTTTTAGATACACTACATATATTTAGTTTGTTACTACTGTTTTTAGATATACTACATATATTTAGTTCGTTACTACTGTTTTTAGATATACTACATATATTTAGTTCATTACTACTGTTTTTAGATATACTACATATATTTAGTCTGTTACTACTGTTTTTAGCTATACTACATATATTTAGTTCGTTACTACTGTTTTTAGCTATACTACATATATTTAGTTTGTTACTACTGTTTTTAGCTATACTACATATATTTAGTCTGTTACTACTGTTTTTAGCTATACTACATATATTTAGTTCATTACTACTGTTTTTAGATATACTGCATATATTTAGTTTGTTACTACTGTTTTTAGCTATACTACATATATTTAGTTTGTTACTACTGATTTTAGCTATACTACATATATTTAGTCTGTTACTACTATTTTTAGATACACTACATATATTTAGTTTATTACTACTGTTTTTAGCTATACTACATATATTTAGTTCATTACTACTGTTTTTAGCTATACTACATATATTTAGTTTGTTACTACTGATTTTAGCTATACTACATATATTTAGTCTGTTACTACTATTTTTAGATACACTACATATATTTAGTTTATTACTACTGTTTTTAGCTATACTACATATATTTAGTTCATTACTACTGTTTTGAGCTATACTACATATATTTAGTTCATAACTACTGTTTTTAGAAATACTACATATATTTAGTTCATTACTACTGTTTTTAGCTATACTACATATATTTAGTTTGTTACTACTGTTTTTAGATATACTACATATATTAAGTCTGTTACTACTGTTTTTAGCTATACTACATATATTTAGTTCATTACTACTGTTTTAGCTATACTACATATATTTAGTTTGTTACTACTGTTTTAGCTATACTACATATATTTAGTTTATTACTACTGTTTTTAGCTATACTACATATATTTAGTTTGTTACTACTGTTTTTAGCTATACTACATATACTTAGTTCATTACTACTGTTTTTAGAAACACTACATATATTTAGTTCATTACTACTGTTTTTAGATATACTACATATATTTAGTCTGTTACTACTTTTTTTAGCTATACTACATATATTTAGTTCATTACTACTGTTTTTAGCTATACTACATATATTTAGTTCATTACTACTGTTTTTAGATACACTACATATACTTAGTTCATTACTACAGTTTTTAGATATACTACATATATTTAGTCTGTTACTACTGTTTTTAGCTATACTACATATATTTAGTTCATAACTACTGTTTTTAGATATACTACATATATTTAGTTCATTACTACTGTTTTTAGATATACTACATATATTTAGTCTGTTACTACTGTTTTTAGCTATACTACATATATTTAGTTCGTTACTACTGTTTTTAGCTATACTACATATATTTAGTTTGTTACTACTGTTTTTAGCTATACTACATATATTTAGTCTGTTACTACTGTTTTTAGCTATACTACATATATTTAGTTCATTACTACTGTTTTTAGCTATACTAAATATATTTAGTTCTTTACTACTGTTTTTAGATATACTACATATATTTAGTTCATAACCACTGTTTTTAGATATACTACATATATTTAGTTCATTACTACTGTTTTTAGATATACTACATATATTTAGTCTGTTACTACTGTTTTTAGCTATACTACATATATTTAGTTTGTTACTACTGTTTTTAGCTATACTACATATATTTAGTTCATTACTACTGTTTTTAGCTATACTACATATATGTAGTTTGTTACTACTGTTTTTAGATATACTACATATATTTAGTTCGTTACTACTGTTTTTAGCTATACTACATATATTTAGTCTGTTACTACTGTTTTTAGATATACTACATATATTTAGTTCGTTACTACTGTTTTTAGCTATACTACATATATTTAGTTCATTACTACTGTTTTTAGCTATACTACATATATTTAGTTTGTTACTACTGTTTTTAGCTATACTACATATATTTAGTTCATTACTACTGTTTTTAGATACACTACATATATTTAGTTCATTACTACTGTTTTTAGATATACTACATATATTTAGTCTGTTACTACTGTTTTTAGCTATACTACATATATTTAGTTCATTACTACTGTTTTTAGCTATACTACATATATTTAGTTCATTACTACTGTTTTTAGATACACTACATATATTTAGTTCATTACTACTGTTTTTAGATATACTACAAATATTTAGTTCATAACTACTGTTTTTAGATATACTACATATATTTAGTTCATTACTACTGTTTTTAGATATACTACATATATTTAGTCTGTTACTACTGTTTTTAGCTCTACTACATATATTTAGTTCATTACTACTGTTTTTAGATATACTACATATATTTAGTCTGTTACTACTGTTTTTAGCTATACTACATATATTTAGTTTGTTACTACTGTTTTTAGCTGTACTACATATATTTAGTTCATTACTACTGTTTTTAGATATACTACATATATTTAGTTTGTTACTACTGTTTTTAGATATACTACATATATTTAGTTCGTTACTACTGTTTTTAGATATACTACATATATTTAGTTCATTACTACTGTTTTTAGATATACTACATATATTTAGTCTGTTACTACTGTTTTTAGCTATACTACATATATTTAGTTCGTTACTACTGTTTTTAGCTATACTACATATATTTAGTTTGTTACTACTGTTTTTAGCTATACTACATATATTTAGTCTGTTACTACTGTTTTTAGCTATACTACATATATTTAGTTCATTACTACTGTTTTTAGATATACTGCATATATTTAGTTTGTTACTACTGTTTTTAGCTATACTACATATATTTAGTTTGTTACTACTGATTTTAGCTATACTACATATATTTAGTCTGTTACTACTATTTTTAGATACACTACATATATTTAGTTTATTACTACTGTTTTTAGCTATACTACATATATTTAGTCTGTTACTACTGTTTTTAGCTATACTACATATATTTAGTTCATTACTACTGTTTTGAGCTATACTACATATATTTAGTTCATAACTACTGTTTTTAGAAATACTACATATATTTAGTTCATTACTACTGTTTTTAGCTATACTACATATATTTAGTTCATTACTACTGTTTTTAGCTATACTACATATATTTAGTTTGTTACTACTGTTTTAGCTATACTACATATATTTAGTTTATTACTACTGTTTTTAGCTATACTACATATATTTAGTTTGTTACTACTGTTTTTAGCTATACTACATATATTTAGTTCATTACTACTGTTTTTAGATACACTACATATATTTAGTTCATTACTACTGTTTTTAGATATACTACATATATTTAGTCTGTTACTACTTTTTTAGCTATACTACATATATTTAGTTCATTACTACTGTTTTTAGCTATACTACATATATTTAGTTCATTACTACTGTTTTTAGATACACTACATATACTTAGTTCATTACTACAGTTTTTAGATATACTACATATATTTAGTCTGTTACTACTGTTTTTAGCTATACTACATATATTTAGTTCATAACTACTGTTTTTAGATATACTACATATATTTAGTTCATTACTACTGTTTTTAGATATACTACATATATTTAGTCTGTTACTACTGTTTTTAGCTATACTACATATATTTAGTTCGTTACTACTGTTTTTAGCTATACTACATATATTTAGTTTGTTACTACTGTTTTTAGCTATACTACATATATTTAGTCTGTTACTACTGTTTTTAGCTATACTACATATATTTAGTTCATTACTACTGTTTTTAGCTATACTAAATATATTTAGTTCTTTACTACAGTTTTTAGATATACTACATATATTTAGTTCATAACCACTGTTTTTAGATATACTACATATATTTAGTTCATTACTACTGTTTTTAGATATACTACATATATTTAGTCTGTTACCACTGTTTTTAGCTATACTACATATATTTAGTTTGTTACTACTGTTTTTAGCTATACTACATATATTTAGTTCAGTACTACTGTTTTTAGATATACTACATATATTTAGTTTGTTACTACTGTTTTTAGATATACTACATATATTTAGTTCGTTACTACTGTTTTTAGCTATACTGCATATATTTAGTTTGTTACTACTGTTTTTAGCTATACTACATATATTTGGTTTGTTACTACTGTTTTTAGCTATACTACATATATTTAGTTCATTACTACTGTTTTTAGATACACTACATATATTTAGTTCATTACTACTGTTTTTAGATATACTACATATATTTAGTCTGTTACTACTGTTTTTAGCTATACTACATATATTTAGTTCATTACTACTGTGTTTAGCTATACTACATATATTTAGTTCATTACTACTGTTTTTAGATACACTACATATATTTAGTCTGTTACTACTGTTTTTAGCTATACTACATATATTTAGTTCGTTACTTCTGTTTTTAGCTATACTACATATATTTAGTTTGTTACTACTGTTTTTAGCTATACTACATATACTTAGTTCATTACTACTGTTTTTAGATATACTACATATATTTAGTTTGTTACTAATGTTTTTAGATATACTACATATATTTAGTTCGTTACTACTGTTTTTAGATATACTACATATATTTAGTTCGTTACTACTGTTTTTAGATATACTACATATATTTAGTTCATTACTACTGTTTTTAGATATACTACATATATTTAGTCTGTTACTACTGTTTTTAGCTATACTACATATATTTAGTTCGTTACTGTTTTTAGCTATACTACATATATTTAGTTTGTTACTACTGTTTTTAGCTATACTACATATATTTAGTCTGTTACTACTGTTTTTAGCTATACTACATATATTTAGTTCGTTACTACTCTTTTTAGCTATACTACATATATTTAGTTCATTACTACTGTTTTTAGATACACTACATATATTTAGTTCATTACTACTGTTTTTAGATATACTACATATATTTAGTCTGTTACTACTGTTTTTAGCTATACTACATATATTTAGTTCATTACTACTGTTTTTAGCTATACTACATGTATTTAGTTCATTACTACTGTTTTTAGCTATACTACATATATTTAGTTCATAACTACTGTTTTTAGCTATACTACATATATTTAGTTCATTACTACTGTTTTTAGATATACTACATATATTTAGTCTGTTACTACTGTTTTTAGCTATACTACATATATTTAGTTTGTTACTACTGTTTTTAGCTATACTACATATATTTAGTTCATTACTACTGTTTTTAGATATACTACATATATTTAGTTCATTACTACTGTTTTTAGCTATACTACGTATATTTAGTCTGTTACTACTGTTTTTAGCTATACTACATATATTTAGTTCATAACTACTGTTTTTAGATATACTACATATATTTAGTTCATTACTACTGTTTTTAGATATACTACATATATTTAGTCTGTTACTACTGTTTTTAGCTATACTACATATATTTAGTTTGTTACTACTGTTTTTAGATATACTACATATATTTAGTTCATTACTACTGTTTTTAGATATACTACATATATTTAGTTCATTACTACTGTTTTTAGCTATACTACGTATATTTAGTCTGTTACTACTGTTTTTAGCTATACTACATATATTTAGTTCATTACAACTGTTTTTAGCTATACTACATATATTTAGTTTATTACTAATGTTTTGAGCTATACTACATATATTTAGTTCATAACTACTGTTTTTAGATATACTACATATATTTAGTTCATTACTACTGTTTTTAGCTATACTACATATATTTAGTTTGTTACTACTGTTTTTAGCTATACTACATATATTTAGTTCATTACTACTGTTTTTAGATATACTACATATATTTAGTTTGTTACTACTGTTTTTAGATATACTACATATATTTAGTTCGTTACTACTGTTTTTAGCTATACTGCATATATTTAGTTTGTTACTACTGTTTTTAGCTATACTACATATATTTGGTTTGTTACTACTGTTTTTAGCTATACTACATATATTTAGTTCATTACTACTGTTTTTAGATACACTACATATATTTAGTTCATTACTACTGTTTTTAGATATACTACATATATTTAGTCTGTTACTACTGTTTTAGCTATACTACATATATTTAGTTCATTACTACTGTGTTTAGCTATACTACATATATTTAGTTCATTACTACTGTTTTTAGATACACTACATATATTTAGTCTGTTACTACTGTTTTTAGCTATACTACATATATTTAGTTCGTTACTTCTGTTTTTAGCTATACTACATATATTTAGTTTGTTACTACTGTTTTTAGCTATACTACATATACTTAGTTCATTACTACTGTTTTTAGATATACTACATATATTTAGTTTGTTACTAATGTTTTTAGATATACTACATATATTTAGTTCGTTACTACTGTTTTTAGATATACTACATATATTTAGTTCGTTACTACTGTTTTTAGATATACTACATATATTTAGTTCATTACTACTGTTTTTAGATATACTACATATATTTAGTCTGTTACTACTGTTTTTAGCTATACTACATATATTTAGTTCGTTACTGTTTTTAGCTATACTACATATATTTAGTTTGTTACTACTGTTTTTAGCTATACTACATATATTTAGTCTGTTACTACTGTTTTTAGCTATACTACATATATTTAGTTCGTTACTACTCTTTTTAGCTATACTACATATATTTAGTTCATTACTACTGTTTTTAGATACACTACATATATTTAGTTCATTACTACTGTTTTTAGATATACTACATATATTTAGTCTGTTACTACTGTTTTTAGCTATACTACATATATTTAGTTCATTACTACTGTTTTTAGCTATACTACATGTATTTAGTTCATTACTACTGTTTTTAGCTATACTACATATATTTAGTTCATAACTACTGTTTTTAGATATACTACATATATTTAGTTCATTACTACTGTTTTTAGATATACTACATATATTTAGTCTGTTACTACTGTTTTTAGCTATACTACATATATTTAGTTTGTTACTACTGTTTTTAGCTATACTACATATATTTAGTTCATTACTACTGTTTTTAGATATACTACATATATTTAGTTCATTACTACTGTTTTTAGCTATACTACGTATATTTAGTCTGTTACTACTGTTTTTAGCTATACTACATATATTTAGTTCATAACTACTGTTTTTAGATATACTACATATATTTAGTTCATTACTACTGTTTTTAGATATACTACATATATTTAGTCTGTTACTACTGTTTTTAGCTATACTACATATATTTAGTTTGTTACTACTGTTTTTAGCTATACTACATATATTTAGTTCATTACTACTGTTTTTAGATATACTACATATATTTAGTTCATTACTACTGTTTTTAGCTATACTACGTATATTTAGTCTGTTACTACTGTTTTTAGCTATACTACATATATTTAGTTAATTACAACTGTTTTTAGCTATACTACATATATTTAGTTTATTACTAATGTTTTGAGCTATACTACATATATTTAGTTCATAACTACTGTTTTTAGATATACTACATATATTTAGTTCATTACTACTGTTTTTAGCTATACTACATATATTTAGTTTGTTACTACTGTTTTTAGCTATACTACATATATTTAGTTTGTTACTACTGTTTTTAGCTATACTACATATATTTAGTTTGTTACTACTGTTTTAGCTATACTACATATATTTAGTTTATTACTACTGTTTTTAGCTATACTACATATATTTAGTTTGTTACCACTGTTTTTAGCTATACTACATATATTTAGTTCATTACTACTGTTTTTAGATACACTACATATATTTAGTTCATTACTACTGTTTTTAGATATACTACATATATTTAGTCTGTTACTACTGTTTTTAGCTATACTACATATATTTAGTTCATAACTACTGTTTTTAGATATACTACATATACTTAGTTCATTACTACTGTTTTTAGATATACTACATATATTTAGTCTGTTACTACTGTTTTTAGCTATACTACATATATTTAGTTCATTACTACTGTTTTTAGATATACTACATATATTTAGTTTGTTACTACTGTTTTTAGATATACTACATATATTTAGTTAGTTACTACTGTTTTTAGATATACTACATATATTTAGTTCATTACTACTGTTTTTAGATATACTACATATATTTAGTCTGTTACTACTGTTTTTAGCTATACTACATATATTTAGTTCGTTACTACTGTTTTAGCTATACTACATATATTTAGTTTGTTACTACTGTTTTTAGCTATACTACATATATTTAGTCTGTTACTACTGTTTTTAGCTATACTACATATATTTAGTTCATTACTACTGTTTTTAGATATACTACATATATTTAGTCTGTTACTACTGTTTTTAGCTATACTACATATATTTAGTTTGTTACTACTGTTTTTAGCTATACTACATATATTTAGTTCATTACTACTGTTTTTAGATATACTACATATATTTAGTTCGTTACTACTGTTTTTAGATATACTACATATATTTAGTTCATTACTACTGTTTTTAGATATACTACATATATTTAGTCTGTTACTACTCTTTTTAGCTATACTACATATATTTAGTTCATTACTACTGTTTTTAGCTATACTACATATATTTAGTCTGTTACTACTGTTTTTAGCTATACTACATATATTTAGTTCATTACAACTGTTTTTAGCTATACTACATATATTTAGTTTATTACTAATATTTTGAGCTATACTACATATATTAAATTCATAACTACTGTTTTTAGATATACTACATATATTTAGTTCATTACTACTGTTTTTAGCTATACTACATATATTTAGTTCGTTACTACTGTTTTTAGATATACTACATATATTTAGTCTGTTACTACTGTTTTTAGCTATACTACATATATTTAGTTTGTTACTACTGTTTTTAGCTATACTACATATATTTAGTTTGTTTCTACTGTTTTAGCTATACTACATATATTTAGTTTATTACTACTGTTTTTAGCTATACTACATATATTTAGTTTGTTACTACTGTTTTTAGCTATACTACATATATTTAGTTCATTACTACTGTTTTTAGATACACTACATATATTTAGTTCATTACTACTGTTTTTAGATATACTACATATATTTAGTCTGTTACTACTGTTTTTAGCTATACTACATATATTTAGTTTGTTACTACTGTTTTTAGCTATACTACATATATTTAGTTCGTTACTACTGTTTTTAGCTATACTACATATATTTAGTTTGTTACTACTGTTTTTAGCTATACTACATATATTTAGTCCGTTACTACTGTTTTTAGCTATACTACATATATTTAGTTCATTACTACTGTTTCTAGATATACTACATATATTTAGTCTGTTACTACTGTTTTTAGCTATACTACATATATTTAGTTTGTTACTACTGTTTTTAGCTATACTACATATATTTAGTTCATTACTACTGTTTTTAGATATACTACATATATTTAGTTTGTTACTACTGTTTTTAGATATACTACATATATTTAGTTCGTTACTACTGTTTTTAGATATACTACATATATTTAGTTCATTACTACTGTTTTTAGATATACTACATATGTTTAGTCTGTTACTACTGTTTTTAGCTATACTACATATATTTAGTTCGTTACTACTGTTTTTAGCTATACTACATATATTTAGTTTGTTACTACTGTTTTTAGCTATACTACATATATTTAGTTCGCTACTACTGTTTTTAGCTATACTACATATATTTAGTTCATTACTACTGTTTTTAGATATACTACATATATTTAGTTCATTACTACTGTTTTTAGATATACTACATATATTTAGTTCGTTACTACTGTTTTTAGATATACTACATATATTTAGTTCGTTACTACTGTTTTTAGATATACTACATATATTTAGTTCATTACTACTGTTTTTAGCTATACTACATATATTTAGTTTGTTACTACTGTTTTTAGATATACTACATATATTTAGTACATTATTACAGTTTTTAGCTATACTACATATATTTTGTTCATTACTACTGTTTTTAGCTATACTACATATATTTAGTTCATTACTACTGTTTTTAGATATACTACATATATTTAGTTCATTACTACTGTTTTTAGATATACTACATATATTTAGTTCGTTACTACTGTTTTTAGATATACTACATATATTTAGTTCATTACTACTGTTTTTAGCTATACTACATATATTTAGTTTGTTACTACTGTTTTTAGATATACTACATATATTTAGTACATTATTACAGTTTTTAGCTATACTACATATATTTTGTTCATTATTACTGTTTTTAGCTATACTACATATATTTAGTCTGTGCCTACTGTTTTTAGCTATACTACATATATTTAGATCATTAATACTGTTTTAGCTATACTACATATATTTAGTTCATTACTACTGTTTTTAGCTATACTACATATATTTAGTCTGTTACTACTGTTTTTAGCTATACTACATATATTTAGTTCATTACTACTGTTTTTAGCTATACTACATATATTTAGTCTGTTACTACTGTTTTTAGCTATACTACATATATTTAGTCTGTTACTACTGTTTTTAGATATACTACATATATTTAGTTCATTACTACTGTTTTTACCTACACTACATATATTTAGTTCGTTACTACTGTTTTTAGCTATACTACATATATGTAGTCTGTTACTACTGTTTTTAGCTATACTACATATATTTAGTTCATTACTACTGTTTTTAGCTATACTACATATATTTAGTTTGTTACTACTGTTTTTAGCTATACTACATATATTTAGTTCATTACTACTGTTTTTAGCTATACTACATATATTTAGTCCGTTACTACTGTTTTTAGCTATACTACATATATTTAGTTCATTACTACTGTTTTTAGCTATACTACATATATTTAGTCCGTTACTACTGTTTTTAGCTATACTACATATAACTAGTTTTTTACTACTGTTTTTAGCTATACTACATATATTTAGTTCATTACTACTGTTTTTGGCTATACTACATATATTTAGTTCGTTACTACTGTTTTTAGCTATACTACATATATCTAGTTCGTTACTACTGTTTTTAGATATACTACATATATTTAGTTCGTTACTACTGTTTTTAGCTGTACTACATATATTTAGTTCGTCACTACTGTTTTTAGCTATACTACATATATTTAGTTAGTTACTACTGTTTTTAGATATACTACATATATTTAGTTCATTACTACTGTTTTAGCTATACTACATATATTTAGTTCATTACTACTGTTTTTAGCTATACTACATATATTTACTTTGTTACTACTGTTTTTAGATATACTACATATATTTAGTCTGTTACTACTGTTTTTAGATATACTACATATATTTAGTTCGTTACTACTGTTTTTAGATATACTACATATATTTAGTTCGTTACTACTGTTTTTAGCTGTACTACATATATTTAGTTCGTTACTACTGTTTTTAGCTATACTACATATATTTAGTTAGTTACTACTGTTTTTAGATATACTATATTTAGTTCATTACTACTGTTTTAGCTATACTACATATATTTAGTTCATTACTACTGTTTTTAGCTATACTACATATATTTAGTTTGTTACTACTGTTTTTAGATATACTACATATATTTAGTTCGTTACTACTGTTTTTAGCTATACTACATATATTTAGTTTGTTACTACTGTTTTTAGATATACTACATATATTTAGTTCGTTACTACTGTTTTTAGCTATACTACATATATTTAGTTCATTACTACTGTTTTTAGCTATACTACATATATTTAGTTTGTTACTACTGTTTTTAGCTATACTACATATATTTAGTTCATTACTACTGTTTTTAGCTATACTACATATATTTAGTTTGTTACTACTGTTTTTAGCTATACTACATATATTTAGTTCGTTACTACTGTTTTTAGCTATACCAAATATATTTAGTCTGCTACTACTGTTTTTAGCTATGTGCCATATCTGTTTTAGTGCACTACTACTGTTTTTAGCTATACAGTGCCCAATATCGTCTATCCCCACTGCTGTAAGCTCTGCTGCATCCATTTGAGGCCACTACTACTGTCTTTAGTTATGCTATGTCCATTTCATGCTGCTACAGTTTTTAGCTATGTGATATCCATTTTAGGCCACTACTATCATGTTAGCTTTACAATGCCCAGTTTAGTCTACCCCTACTGTAGTAAGCTTTCGTCCATCATTTTAGGACATCACTACTGTTTTAGCTGTTTAGCACAATATCTATTTGAAACAAACACTACTACTGTTTTTAGTGACACAACATCCATTTCAATCAAACACTGCTACTGTTTTTAGCTACACAACATCTATTTTAAACACCACTACTGTTTTTAGTGACACAACATCTATTTCAATCAAACACTACTACTGTTTATAGTGACACAACATCTATTTCAATCAAACACTGCTACTGTTTTCAGCTACACAACATCTACTTTAAACACCACTACTGTTTTTAGTGAGACAACATCTATTTTAAACAAACACTGCTACTGTTTTTAGCTACACAACATTTATTTTAATCAGACACTGCTACTGATTTTAGCTACACCACATCTATTTTAGACAAACACTGCTAATGTTTTTAGCTACACAACATTTATTTTAATCAGACACTGCTACTGATTTTAGCTACACCACATCTATTTTAGACAAACACTGCTACTGTTTTTAGCTACACCACATCTACTTTAGACAAACACTGCTACTGTTTTTAGCTACACCACATTTATTTTAGACAAACACTGCTACTGTTTTTAGCTACACAACATTTATTTTAATCAGACACTGCTACTGATTTTAGCTACACCACATCTATTTTAGACAAACACTGCTACTGTTTTTAGCTACACCACATCTATTTTAGACAAACACTGCTACTGTTTTTAGCTACACAATATCTATTTTAAACCTTACTACTGTTTTTAGTGAGACAACATCTATTTTAAACACCACTACTGTTTTTAGTGAGACAACATCTATTTTAAACAAACACTGCTACTGTTTTTAGCCACACAACATCTATTTTAGACAAACACTGCTACTGTTTTTAGCTACACAACATTTATTTTAATCAGACACTGCTACTGATTTTAGCTACACCACATCTATTTTAGACAAACACTACTACTGTTTTTAGCTACAAAACATTTATTTTAATCAGACACTGCTACTGATTTTAGCTACACCACATCTATTTTAGACAAACACTGCTATTGTTTTTAGCCAAACAACATCTATTTCAATCAAACACTACTACTGTTTTCAGCTACACAACATCTATATTAAACAAACACTGCTACTGTTTTTAGCTACACAACATTTATTTTAATCAGACACTGCTACTGATTTTAGCTACACCACATCTATTTTAGACAAACACTGCTACTGTTTTTAGCTACGCCACATCTATTTTATACAAACACTGCTACTGTTTTTAGCTACACAACATTTATTTTAATCAGACACTGCTACTGATTTTAGCTACACCACATCTACTTTAGACAAACACTGCTACTGATTTTAGCTACACCACATCTATTTTAGACAAACACTGCTACTGTTTTTAGCTACACCACATCTATTTTAGACAAACACTGCTACTGTTTTTAGCTACACAATATCTATTTTAAACCTTACTACTGTTTTTAGTGAGACAACATCTATTTTAAACATACACTGCTACTGTTTTTAGCTACACAACATTTATTTTAATCAGACACTGCTACAGATTTTAGCTACACCACATCTATTTTAGACAAAAACTACTACTGTTTTTAGCTACACCACATCTATTTTAGACAAACACTACTACTGTTTTTAGCTACACCACATCTATTTTAGACAAACACTGCTACTGTTTTTAGCCAAACAACATCTATTTCAATCAAACACTACTACTGTTTTCAGCTACACAACATCTAATTGAAACACCACTACTGTTTTCAGCTACACAACATCTATTTGAAACACCACTACTGTTTTTAGCTACACAACATTTATTTTAGTCAGACACTGCTACTGATTTTAGCTACACAACATTTATTTTAATCAGACACTGCTACTGATTTTAGCTACACCACATCTATTTTAGACAAACACTGCTACTGTTTTTAGCTACACCACATCTATTTTAGACAAACACTGCTACTGTTTTTAGCTACACAACATTTATTTTAATCAGACACTGCTACTGATTTTAGCTACATCACATCTATTTTAGACAAACACTGCTACTGTTTTTAGCTACACACCATCTATTTTAAACCTTACTACTGTTTTTAGTGAGACAACATCTATTTTAGACAAACACTACTACTGTTTTTAGCTACACCACATCTATTTTAGACAAACACTGCTACTGTTTTTAGCCAAACAACATCTATTTTAATCAGACACTGCTACTGATTTTAGCTACACAACATTTATTTTAATCAGACACTGCTACTGATTTTAGCTACACAACATTTATTTTAATCAGACACTGCTACTGTTTTTAGCTACACCACATCTATTTTAGACAAACACTACTACTGTTTTTAGCTACACCACATCTATTTTAGACAAACACTACTACTGTTTTTAGCTACACCACATCTATTTTAGACAAACACTACTACTGTTTTTAGCCAAACAACATCTATTTTAATCAAACACTGCTACTGTTTTAGCTACACAATCTATTTTAATTAAATGCTACAACTGTTTTTAGCTATGCTACATCCATTTTAAGCTGATACTGAGGTACTTATGTGACATCTATTTTAGGCCACTGCTACTGTTTTTAGCTACACAGCATGTATTTTAAATCACTACTACTGTGTTTAGATCAATACTAGCGATGCAACATATATTTTAGGACATTACTACAGTTTTTAGGCTTCATTTTTGGGTGCTATGCAGTGTCTGTGTTAATAAATCACATTGTCATCCAGTACCAGAAACCATATAAGACAGCCAGTTACCTCAGCTGATTACTGATGATGTTTAGGTGTGCAGCTTGTTAGTGGGGTCTTGGTTTCCATTAGCTACATACATACTTGGCTGATCGATTATATTAGAGGGAAGGTTGTGTAAACTCGATTTCTCTGCTGACTTTTCTTTTATCGTTTGATAAACATGATCTCCAAATATTAACTCCTGGACTAAAACCTGAGCAATGAGCAGCCGGGCGCTGTGATCTGTGTGTTTACGGTGGAGAATAATGGTGGGATCTCTACTCCTCCTCTGGAGAGGATGCACCTGGAAAGCCCACAAAAGAGCACATGCAGCACATTGTTCTCACTGATGCACCGCCACTAAAGCCAAGGCATACAGAACACACACGGTCAGCACTTTGGCCATTTTAATTGTAAGTCTACTGCCCTTTAACACCCTAAGATTACTACATAAGATGGACCAAAGTAGTGGGCTTAAGAGGTTGTGAACTGCTGCCTCCAAGCAGCCTGATTCATATGCACATATGCACATCAAAAACAATCAGCGCGCACTTGTTTGTTATTCAGATGAGGCGCTAATACAAGGGGGCTTGTTAAAACATCAAGGCGGTGGAGGAAATGCAACAAAACCCATTTGATAACAGTAAATGGGGCAGCCGTTCAGACGTGAGACCAGGACGCATGTGTGCTCTGAGAAGGTTTTGGAGAGACCAAAGTCTGGCCACTGGTCCACCTCTGGAACCGCATAGAGAGAAATTCAACAGAAAGATTCAACAAATTAACAATCAGCCTACAAATAAACAACAGCAAAAGGACCACATGGGTCAGGCAGAATAACGTAATATTTTTTTTATCCCGGACCAATAATCTTGGCCACACCAACCCCTTACCCACCTCAACCCACCAGTAAATGATCAGCACACAATAACGGCTATAACCTCACTCAAATATTTAAAGCTGATCAAATCTGGTGGATATGTCTGAAGCGTTTGTGCTGGAAAAATGTGTCAGCAGTGATGGGAAACTTCTTATACACAGCTAACTGAATCTAGCTGATCTATTCACAATTCAGCTGCACAGTGCTGAGAACAACAGACGTCAAAACAAAATGAGTTAAATGTAAAAGTGGAACATGCTGTTGGTCATCTCATACTGGAAATTTGGACAGTAACTGGTGTTGTAACTTCTTTTCTTGTTGTCAAGATACCACGGTAAACACAAGATCTGAGAAAGGTCTGAGAATGGTCTGAGAAAGGTCTGAGAAAGGTCTGAGAATGGTCTGAGAATGGTCTGAGAATGGTCTGAGAAAGGTCTGAGAATGGTCTGAGAATGGTCTGAGAAAGGTCTGGGAATGGTCTGAGGATGGTCTGAGAATGGTCTGAGAAAGGTCTGAGAATGGTCTGAGAAAGGTCTGAGAATGGTCTGAGAAAGGTCTGAGAATGGTCTGAGAATGGTCTGAGAAAGGTCTGGGAATGGTCTGAGGATGGTCTGAGAATGGTCTGAGAAAGGTCTGAGAATGGTCTGAGAAAAGTCTGAGAAAGGTCTGAGAAAGGTCTGAGAATGGTCTGAGAAAGGTCTGAGAAAGGTCTGAGAATGGTCTGAGAAAGGTCTGAGAATGGTCTGAGAATGGTCTGAGAAAGGTCTGGGAATGGTCTGAGGATGGTCTGAGAATGGTCTGAGAAAGGTCTGAGAATGGTCTGAGAAAAGTCTGAGAAAGGTCTGAGAAAGGTCTGAGAATGGTCTGAGAAAGGTCTGAGAAAGGTCTGAGAATGGTCTGAGAATGGTCTGAGAATGAATGAATGAATAAATGTGTTTTTATGTATAGTGGTTGGAAAGCTGGCAAGGAGTTTATTGTGTTTTGCATCAATTATTTTTTCATTTATTTTTGTTTTTAGCAATGTTGTCACATTCGCACTCACTCTGTTTTTGGCTGAACTTTTCACAGAGACACTACATGCTGGAAACAAAGTGTAAATGTTCGTAGCATGGACGTGAGGTTTGCTTCTGTAAAGAAATACTATGTTTGGCTAAAACACTTTTAAAATTATTCAGCAATAAACTAATTGTGTGTTCTCTTCCTAAACCTGACAGAGAAGAGGTTTCAGGAAAATGAAGGAAGGAATGTAGAAACGTTGAGTCCAGTCCGATTAAAAGCAATTCAAGTCTTACAAATAAGCATCACTGCCTACGTGGCCAGCACTATTGCACAGGCAGCAACTAACGATCACTCCTATAATCAATTCTTCTATAGACTCTCGTTCAATCTGATTAATTGACTAATTAAACTATTCTGCCTATTGGCGTGTAAAGGACTGCAGGAAGGCCAGGGCAGTAGACGTATCCTCTTCTTCCACACCCATGCCCTTGTAATGTGTGCAGCATGTGGTCTTGTTAGATCTCTAAGTGTACTTTTCTGCTTTAATGCTGCATCACAGAAATGTTAATGACCTTACGGACCCCATACCATGACAGACCCTGGCTTTTGGACTTGCTGATGATAGCACTCTGGATAGTCCCTCGAATAGTGATGGTCCATCTTATATGCCTCTCAGAACAGAGAAGTCTGCGCTGCTCCTGGACACGGTTAACATGCGACGTAACTCCAAATTAAGACGTAACTCCAAATCTTCATGAACTGAACATCTCCAGTCATTTCTTGTATGGTAAACAGTACAATATCAAAAACTTACTGTAGGTTAACTCCCTCATTAATCAGTCATGAATCTTAAGGTTTATCAGCTATTTTGTCTGTGTAAGTTCACTGATCTAAAGCTAATCCCATTTAAAACTATTACCTTGACTATAACAACATATTCTCTATTCCATTTAAAGTCAAATGCAATATTTTCAGTACAGTTGCATTTCTATGTGCAATAATTAGTTTAAATTCGTTTCATTTGTGTATCTGTGTATGATGGCTGTTAACGTGTAAAAGCAAAGTGTGTTTGATATTTCAGTTTTATTGTGGTAACGGTGTAATCGGTGTGATAATCTGTTTTGCAACTGAATTTTCTCAAGGTGGCGCTGCAGCTCTGCCAAAAAGAAAATGCAACTGTAATCCTGTTTGCATTTGCATCTTTTACTGTCAGCTAGGCTTCCTGTCAATCAAACACTGTGGGTGTGGCTGCAGGAGGGATGTTTTAGTGTGGCGTGTGTTGAGAAGTGAGAGATTTATACAGGTACTAGTGCATTAGTAACAGCAGCCAGTCTCGTTCTAACACTGACTAATACTCACTTTGCACTTCTGTGTGAGTGATTTAGTGTAGAAGTGAGTGGAGAGCTCGTGTCTGCACAAACACTAATGTTAGTGATATCATCACCAGCTTCAGGCAGAGGTTCGCAGGCCTGCGGGAGGAGCTGGATGGCTGATGATGGATGTTATGATGGAACACTGCAGGTTAGAGCAGTGTATCTCGATCCTGCTCCTAGCAGAAATTAAGAATAAAGTTATGTTGGAAAACTGGGTCGCTCAGCTCGTTAACAGCCCGATTGTTTGTAACGGTGGCGTTAAAGCAGTGAAAGCGCTAGAACATGCAGAGTCGTGCTTCTCCAGCAGTCCAGTCTCAGCTCACAGAGTCACTAACATTAGCCACTGGGGCACCAACAGGCTCTCTTAATCAGCCAGTCACTTCCAACATCTCAAAACAACAGCTACTGTCTGGACTGGGTGTGTTAAAGCAGAGAAAGTACTGAAAAGTGCAGGCAGTACTAATTCAGCAGTACTGTTTTCCTGAGAGGCCCTGTCTGAAGCGGTTATGTCCTGGTCTGAGGTGCCAGGCGGTAACTGCTGCACGATTTAAGGCGGAACGGAACACTTTGAACAGGAAGCTGGCGAATTCACACAGACTTCAGTGTTGTAGTTTAAATGATAGTATTTTTTTATTTGAAAAGTCTTCCCTGGAGTTGTATGTATATGGAGTTGCATGTAGGACATTTAAACACCGCAACACAGTCGGTCAGTAGCCGGTCAGTGTCCCAGATATTAGTGCTTGTACTAAAACAAGTTCTTTTAAATCAGAAATCACTTCCACATGAATATCACTTTCCAAAGAACTATCCTGGACTTGCATAGCGAGTATCAAAGCCTCACTAGCAGCAGCTGCTAACGCTAACTTATAACATGAAACTTCCTCCTAAAACATGCCCCCCCATCATGATGCCTACACACTCGTTACCTTCCCCAACATAGACTGTTCTATGTAGAACACTATACAGGCTAGCAGTGAGGAAGACAGTAGAGGGAATTCAGACGAAGATCTTTCCAAAGAAACCGCTATGCATTGTTGGGCGTCAACCTGCAAGTAGTGTACATCGCTTGTCCACTAGTTTTACGATGCATTGTGGGTAATAATATAGTGAACTATACAGGGAATCTAACTGTCCACTGAGAATTTAGACAACAATACAAAACGGCCAACAACCTGAATGGAACACTAAACGGGATTTCAGACGTCCCTCCCAGTGCCACGCCCACAGCACTTGATTGACCTCAGCGAAGCTTCCTAATGTAAATGTAAATACAAACAGAATTGCAAGTGCATTTTCATTTTAGCAGAGCTGCAGCGCCACCTACAGGAAACTCAATTGAAAAACGTAGATTTTTTTTTTATGTTAACTGTTAAGATACTGAAAACGAAAAAATCACTTTTTCCTTTTAGACATTACATTTAAGAACCATCATCAACAGGAACATAAACACATGTTTACACATCCTGCATTTCAATTTTGCATTAGGATAAAAAACTGAATATGCTGCCATAACTGACTGCATATGTAGCCATGTTTATCTGATATCACACGCTAAGCTCGGAGTTGAGAAGACTATCCTGACTGAGTGGGCATTTCCTGTTGAGGGGCCATTTTCATCATGAGCTTCGATTAAATACAGCAATACATGAAGCAGAACCTGAAACCTTTCACGATTTCAACATTACTATGTACCAGCTGAAACGGTTTCTTTGGGCTGAAAAGTAAGTCAGCGAGGTCTTTGAATGTGAGGAGGCACTGAGCATAGACACCCATCATAAGTCTTTAAAAATGTTTTACTCCAGAAAAGAAAAGAAAACATGTAAACAGTAGAAATTTGCCAATCATGCATATAAATTGAATACATGGGGAAGGGTTTTGTTTCTAGCACGTTTTAAAATGTATCAGACTAAAAAGAAAACCAAAAAAAAAAAACCTCAAAAAATCAAAACAAAACACTGAGTTAACATTGAGTGAACATTTTCAACAAAAAAACAAATAAAAAGCTACAGCCTTCTTCTTTACGCCTACTGGATAAAACAGCCTAGGAAATTTGAATAGCCTAACTGTTCCTAATGTCCGATAGGGCAGAGCAAATCACTCTAAATGCTGAGTGTTTTCCAAAACCAAAGTTAAAACTACATATAAAAAGTGACGAGAAAAGAAACAACGACATGATCGTGATAATAAACCAAAGGCTGAGCCTAGCTATACGTCAAGTTAAAACACAGGACATGAGTTTGTGGACCGAGACAATCAAATAAAAACATTGATGCTGTCTATTGTGGCCGTTGTACAACGGAGGCCACAGACTTAAAAGTTCCTAACGGTTGATGATACAGAAACATGGTCCAGGAATTTAGCTACCTCTCCGCACGATGACGGTTCTCTCTCCATCTTCAGCAGAACTGCAACACGAGAAACATGAGAATCAGTGAGTGGATCAACACGCTTTGGAACGTCTGAGAATGTGGTGTTACTCAGAAAAAAGATAAAGAAGAAACCTCACCTTCCACCTATTGCCACATTCATTGCAGAAGACAAATGTGGTCATCGGTTCATCAGCGCTTCGAGTCTGAACCTGAACAAAGTCCAAGAAACACAAAAGACTTGAAGCCAGAACACAGAGAAACAGACACTGGCCCCCCACTGCAATACCCTCACCACCAGTGAACAAAGGCTAGCGCAAGTAAATCCTGTCCAGTGCTTCCCACAGGTCTTTAATGGTTTTGGGGTGTTTTTTTATATGGGTTACAAATATAAGAGAATATAATGTAGTCTGTACATTAAAACTGAATCAAAGTGGAGCTGAAATACATGACTAATAAGTCACGTAAATACGTGACTAAAGCCCTATATAGTTAGGAAAGGGGTCTGATTATAGAGACGAAATCCAATAGACACCCAGAATTAGCACTGTATCCAGCTGAAATGAGGTACTACAGAAGATAATAAATTTAATTTGATTAAGATGTGCCAGTATCTTAGTATACTGGTATAAATTATATGAGCAACACTACTACTTATATAGTGAATGTACAATTCCTTCATTTGCAGTGTAAGCAGTACTTCTAAGTAAAAACAAAAGCTGCAGTGTTACATTAGCCACGTTGCTGTGCCACCTTTAGTCCGAGAAGCTGGATGAAACCAGGTTTTAGCTTAGCAACAGCTACTGTATGCTGCAGTGCAGACGTACCTGTGTGTAGGTGCACTTGTTCTTTTTGCATTTCCCGCAGGTGAACAGGTCAGTCACGGTGCCTCCAGTTTTGGCCATCTGGTGGTCCCTGATAGCCTCTTTGGTCAGATTTTTCCTCATCTCCTTCAGCTCGTCGCTGGCCATTTCCTGTCAAAATTCACACTTCGTCATCGCAGCTCAGCGCTTCGCAGCCGCAGAAAATAGAACATGCGGTGAAACGTGTGTTTTAACTCGACAGAAACAACAACAGTCCAGGAGCTTCACTCTGAAACAAGCAGACGAGCTCACCTCGGCGGTCATTTTGGCTATGCGGTTCGGAGGCACGTTGCCACAAAGTACATTCCTCCTCAGGTTGGGGTTCTTGGCGTCCTTAAGATTTGCGATTCGGCTTCGTATGCGGTTCTTGTATTTCATGTCGGTGTTCTTGAACTCCAGGAAGACACGTGCCATTTGGTCAAGGAGCTGCTCGAAACATCATGACAACTATAGTGCACGTTCTATACAGTAAGATTCACTGCTGAATAACTGCTTGAACGACAAGAGACATCGTTTGAGGTACCTCGCATCATGTTATGACAAGTAAACGTTTTACTGTGCCCTCAAAAAACTGCTATCACATATCAAGATGAATACAGCGAAAGTCAAAGACTTATGTGAGCATGTATGAGCCTATGGTGAGCTGAGTTTGGGCAAAAGGGAAAGTGCTACTGCTAATCCTACAGCATGGAGGTGACAGATTACCATGTAAATCACTGGACACTACACGAATTGCTTGATCTATTGCTCCCCTTGCTATTGCAGTTTGTGGTGAAGGTATGTGCCACCAACAGACTGTCTGAGCATCTTTTATGTAATGTACACAGAAAATTAAGGCTGTAAATATGGACTGCTCAGTTTACTCCTTATACTGGACCCAATCCAAAAACCATACATACATACAGACACACCTAGGGGGCAATTTAGTATCTCCACCTTGTTTGACTATACGTTTTTACACTGTGGGAGGAAACCTATACAGGCATGAGAACATGACTGAACCCAGGCTCCTCTTGCTGGGACGCAGCACTGCGCCACCATGCTGCCTAAGAAACAATTTCAATTTGTTTACATCAACAACCAGATACTGTGGTACAACCATAATTTACCACTTGTGTATATTATCATAACGTTTAACAGAGCATGTGAGGGAAGTGGTGCAACAGACATTTCCGCTCCTCGCTTAAAGCATTTAATAACCAACAGGGTCCACTGATTCTATAAGTTATGGCCTTTATACAAGTAAAAACTAGTTTAACGTTCTGTGCTACACATGCTTTTTGCCTTAGAAGGTTCAGGCTTAAAGCAACCGCCCAATCACAGGCTAGAAACCTGACGAAGCTTTTAACACACACTTTATCACAACGTCACACAGGGAGTCAATGTGGTGGCTCCTGTCTGGCTCAACTATTGTTACCGTACATCAGTTCATGTCAAATAAGCAAAATACTTCTCTTTCTGTTCAGTGGAAAAAGTGTGTGTACAGTCATATGGGCCATCATAACTTGCTGTCCAGTGCTCTTCAGACTGGAGGCATGTCCCTGCACTTCAGATGGACTGAGTCAGTCGTGCCTGGCTCGCTGGATGGAGCGATTCGCCATCTACCTACTGCCTGTTCACCTATTAGCTGTCTGCTGCTCTTTTTCATCTTTCTCTATGAAGAGCACAATACAGTCCAGTTACAGGAATACAAAGTACAAACCAGCTAAATAAGAGCCTGGCTGCAACAACAACTGACGTTATCCTGGCATCTGCTCAGTTGGACACTTTTTATAGAAATAAGATTCAGCAATAACAACATGGTTTTTCATGCAATCATTTTTACAAACAACTCTTAAAACTTACACAGAAGAATAATTTAGGCAGCACTTACTACATTTTGGGTGGAAAAACTAAGTGTTAATAAGTGTTTAGTGTTAACGCTTTACAGCTAAAACTGTCAATTTTACTAATAACTGAGTACATTTTAACACTGAAATTAGTTTTTTGCCTATTTTTTTAATCAGCATCTAACAGTATGTCAGGACACCTAACAGACCAAATCTGACACTGTAGTTCATTCTTTAAAGATATGATTATTACAGGCAATTAACTACAGTCTGCTTTGTTAAGTTTGCTTCTGTCTTAACGGTGCTAAATGACGTAAAGCATCTTGGCTAACGGACTAGAAGAACTCCAGAGAGTGCAAACCCTGTTCTATTTAGGATGCCCAAGAAAAGGATATATTCCTCAATCTGTGCTCCAAGTTCATCGCAGTCAGCCCCAATGGCAATGTGGTCATCTAATTAGTGAAAGAGAACAACAAAGAAATTCATGCTCTGAAAGAAAGACAACAGCAAAAACCTGTGAAACAACTGGATAAACATAGTTCATATACAGCTGTTACATTACATTCGTCTATCTCCTTGTCACATTCAGCTGGCTAATTTCTGAACTGCAATTAGCCAGTGGCAAATAATTATATCACCAGCATTAACAGAAATACATCAGCTACTGGAGGCACTACTAACACTTCAGCAAACACTGCTAAGCTCAATCGCTTGGTGTGATAATACCTGCAATCTTTTCTTCTAGCTTTTCCCTCTATAAGAAATTTCTGTATTGACCACGTGTAACAAGCAGCAAAAGAAAACTACATGTACAGTTGCATATACATATACTGCAAACACCTCAGGTCACATGACATGATTGTTGATTTTCTAAGTAAAAACATGTTGACACATACACTTAATCTTATCTATTGCTGAATGGAGGAGCAGCAAAGTAAGAATTTCATTGCACAGTGTAACTGTCTGTTCTGCTGTGCATATGACTAAATACTCTTGGGTCTTCTATTTACCTCTATATTGAATTCAACGAATCAGATAAAATTACAGTACTAGAACTGTACCATAACCCCAAAGCCCAACGAGGGTGGTCCGCAAAGGACTTGTCTTACCACCCAGTGTAAAGAGCGAGTGTACAGCTTTATGGGCCATCATAACTTGCCTCCGGTCTGAAGAGCACTGGACAGCATCTCCCTGCACTTCAGACGCACTGAGTCAGACGTGCCTGGTGCTCGGGGGAACGTGGAAATCAGCGTATTGGGTGTCACTTCAGCAGAGTCACTCTTACTGCTGGAATTACTGCTGGAGCTACAGAAGGTGGAGAAAAAAGAGGGGTATAGAGAAAGAAACAGACACAGTCACACAGATATATACAGAATATGGAGAGCTGGCAGTTGGAGGTCTACAATGATACGAATGACAAAACTGATGTTGCCATCAAGTCTGGTCCTGGGTTTTGTTTTCGCATGGCTGCCAATGCAATTTCTACAACAGAATCTCTGCACTTTTAAATAGCAGCAATACCAGTTCACCTAACACATCATATCCATACAAGGGTTCCCTGACCTGCTGGGCCAAAAAACAAAATACTGAACAATGGGAAAGCCTTTTATTGTTACATATTTTATTTTCATATATATAAAAATCCCACTAAATCCAGGAAAACACTAAGCATTACAGCTACTTTATTATGGACAAAAGTGTGAATCTTATGGAAACTGCATTTACCTTTCCTCTCTGGGCTCAGGGCTGTCCTGGGAGGGAGACGCGACAGGTGCTGCAGGCTCCTTCTTCTTCTCCTCAGAGTTTTTGTCTCCACTAGAAGGCTCATCTAGATGCCAAGTGACATTCATTAACCAGCTGTACTCTGTGCAAAGTGTATTTAATTGAACTTACAGAATTTGAACGTACCCAACAGCTTCTTCCAGGACTTGATGAGAGACTTGGCCAGGGAGGTCACCTCCTCGTCTGTGCTCTGCTTGCGGATAGCGTTGACAGACATGCCAATGCGGGTGGACTGTGAAAAGAAGACATGGAAAATGTCCAATCTGATCTTTCCCAGGTGACCTAAACACATCGTCAACTAGAACTGCACATGCAATACTTCAGTACTCGACCACCTTCAGATTGGAATTATATTTTGCCAACATTCCCTTTAAAAGAAAGAGATAAAAATGTTTCTACGAAAAATACAATAAAACAACTTTTGCTGCCCTAAAGAAACCGCCAAGTGTTTCAGGAGCCTAAACGTTCCCTTTGGAAGAAACTGGAAAAGGACATGTTTAGAATATGCAGCTACTTACTGATGTGTTTAACATTAAGAGTTTTCTGTTGATTTAAAGATCAAACTCACAAATCTAACGTCTTAAATAGGTTGTAAAAAATTTTAATCCAATGAACATGCAAGGCGTCAATAATTTTATGACCTGTGTTTCATTCTAAATGTGTTGTTAACATCAGTTCTCAGCATTTGCTCGCCACAGATTTCTAAAAATACAATGTTCCTGAATCGTGTACTGTCTTGGAGCACTCAATCTGCAATTTGCTAGGGGTGTAAGAAAATACTGATCCATTTGAGTATCACAAAATAATGCTTTGTGAGCCCATATCAACTCTCAAAAACACAGTTTCACACAGCTGTCAGGTTTCACTACCCCCTGCTTAACTGTGAATATCCAGGATCACTTAATAAATACAAAATGTGCTATAAATGAGACATTCAGATGCTGTGTGTTTAACTTTTGGTCTCATAACAAGCCTGATGTAGACAGAACTGAAGTACCTGTAACAGCTCCAGGGTCATGGGTATATTCTTGAGCTCCTTGAGGAGATCCAGCGCCCCTGACTGAAAGAAAGACACACTCGAGTTAATAAAAAACAGTCCATGGTGATTAAACCTGCAGTTGAGAACACAAGCAATTACCTGACCATAATTAAGTCAAGTAATGACTGAGGGGAGCGCTGCTTGTGCTCCTGTCAGCATCCGCGCCAGATCTAGCCATGCTTTCAGACTCAAACGCCGCTAAGCGAGAGATGTAAACACGGAACGCTGCCTTTTCGGTTTGTATACAGACCCCAGCGCCTGGCTGCCCCACACAGACTACCCTCATTCATCTGCCGTACTTATTTAGCAAGAAATCGCTTGCCTGTACAACAAAATACTAAGCTCTATGATAGCTGACAGACAAGTTAGCTACAAGTTACTGTCTACCTTCGGCGGATCTAAGATGCTGTACCGCAAAGAAAGCTTCGTTAGTTTTGAGCTCAGGCTAGCTGTCCGGGTACGAATTAGCATAGCATTGCTATTCTAGCACAAACCGTGGTTATGTGGTTAATTACCTGCCAACGTGAGTCTCATTTAATTACGGAATTAGGAGGCTAAATAGCCATAAAACTACCAATCTATCCTCTCTCTGCCCCCTTTTACCGTACTTAGGACGAGCTATGCTACTGGCTAAGTTACTAGCATCGCTAAATAATTAGCTAGCATCGTAAACAACGACTACTCTCAGAAAATACATTGTGCTTAATTAAAGGGGCTAAACTAACCGGCACGTCGCAATTCAGCTACTGCTAACTACCAGGCAAAGTGTTAGACTATATCTGCATTAGAAACGATGTAGGTTTGCTTAATTGCGGCGGTAGTACACAAGCTAATATCACCTTAAAGCTACTGCGAGTTAGCGTACTTTCGCCGCTCCACCTTAAATGGTGCGTTAACTACTGCACTACTTAAGGTGGAACGAAAGAATAAGGAATAAGAAACTAGTGATCAAATCAGCAAACCACAGCTTAGCATTAGGGAGTATTGGGTCAAAGCCCCAGCCCGATGGTCACGGTGTTTGTATCATCATTATCTTTATCTGTAACAACAACATGAGCTTCAGCGCTGCCATTAGCATTAGCGCGCTGGGCTAACGCTAGCTGCTCGAGTGTTTGTGTTGGCAATTCATTCAAGACACCTCACCCCGTTTTTCTTCTGCGCCATTTTATCCATCTTCTTTGCGATTCGAATAATCTCCTCTTCTTCTTTCTTACCCATTGCGATAAGTTTTATTCGCCGATACGGACTGAAAATGGCCTTTAAGTGAGTCTAGCTCTCCCGCGTTCAGCGCTCTCTGACCGGCAGCTCGCCGACCGCAGCGGGCAGAAGGCGCAGGCGCGGCTAATCGAGCTCAGCGGGAAGAAGCGGCGGAGCAAAGAAACTTCTAGTGATGGACACGATAGCGAGGGAAAGCAGCTCTGCTCACAGTCCGCTGGCGATTTGGTCATTTTTACACTATTCATTTCTGGTTTATCAAAGCCAACAAAGCCACAGAATCACATACAAAGATTTCTTTACGTTACTTAACGCCGCGGATGCTGTGACGTTATATGCCCTATCTGTTATGTGTGTAAGGCGACTTAATCTAACAAAGATTGTTAAGGAAAACAAATATCTGATTTTTTTCCCGACTAATTCAACAACCTTTCTACCACACATACGTAAAAACGACGAATAACACATTAACGGGTTAATACTGCTTTAATAATTCTTAATACTCTGGTGTTTTCAGGGAGCGATTCTAAGATAAATGTTTGTTGGCGCCATCTTGTGTTCACACTGAGTAACGCACCGCTTTCTTTTATTTTCCGGGACCGGGGGTGGTGTTGGGGGTGGGGTATTATGCATTAGATAACAATATCATTATTTACCTTTGATCACCACAGAGAGAAAGAGAGAGGGCAAGGGAAAGAGAGAGGGCAAGGGAAAGAGAGAGAGAGAAAGAGAGAGGGCAAGGGAAAGAGAGAGAGAGAAAGAGAGAGGGAGAAAGAGAGAGAAAGACATGGAGAGAAAGAAAGAGAGAGAAAGGGAGAGCGAGCGTGAGAGAGACAAAGACAGAGGGAGAAAGAGAAATAAAGAGGAAAAGAGAGAGAGGGAGAAAGAGAAATAAAGAGGGAAAGAGAGAAAGAGAAATAAAGAGGGAAAGAGAGAGGGAGAAAGAGAAATAAAGAGGGAAAGAGAGAAAGAGAAATAAAGAGGGAAAGAGAGAAAGAGAAATAAAGAGGGAAAGAGAGAGAGAGGGAAAAAGAAATAAAGAGGAAAAGAGAGAGAGGGAGAAAGAGAAATAAAGAGGGAAAGAGAGAGAGAGGGAAAAAGAAATAAAGAGGGAAAGAGAGAAAGAGAAATAAAGAGGGAAAGAGAGAGGGAGAAAGAGAAATAAAGAGGGAAAGAGAGAGAGGGAAAAAGAGAAATAAAGAGGGAAAGAGAGAAAGAGAAATAAAGAGGGAAAGAGAGAGAGGGAGAAAGAGAAATAAAGAGGGAAAGAGAGAGAGAGAAAGAGAAATAAAGAGGGAAAGAGAGAAAGAGAAATAAAGAGGGAAAGAGAGAGAGAGAAAGAGAAATAAAGAGGGAAAGAGAGAAAGAGAAATAAAGAGGGAAAGAGAGAGAGGGAAAAAGAGAAATAAAGAGGGAAAGAGAGAAAGGGAGAAAGAGAAATAAAGAGGGAAAGAGAGAGAGGGAGAAAGAGAAATAAAGAGGGAAAGAGAGAAAGAGAAATAAAGAGGGAAAGAGAGAGAGAGAAAGAGAAATAAAGAGGGAAAGAGAGAAAGAGAAATAAAGAGGGAAAGAGAGAGAGGGAAAAAGAGAAATAAAGAGGGAAAGAGAGAAAGGGAGAAAGAGAAATAAAGAGGGAAAGAGAGAGAGGGAAAAAGAGAAATAAAGAGGGAAAGAGAGAAAGAGAAATAAAGAGGGAAAGAGAGAGAGGGAGAAAGAGAAATAAAGAGGGAAAGAGAGAGAGAGAAAGAGAAATAAAGAGGGGAAGAGAGAGAGGGAGAAAGAGAAATAAAGAGGGAAAGAGAGAGAGAAAGAGAAATAAAGAGGGAAAGAGAGAGAGGGAGAAAGAGAAATAAAGAGGGAAAGAGAGAAAGAGAAATAAAGAGGGAAAGAGAGAGAGAGGGAAAAGAGAAATAAAGAGGGAAAGAGAGAAAGAGAAATAAAGAGGGAAAGAGAGAGAGGGAAAAAGAGAAATAAAGAGGGAAAGAGAGAAAGAGAAATAAAGAGGGAAAGAGAGAAAGAGAAATAAAGAGGGAAAGAGAGAAAGAGAAATAAAGAGGGAAAGAGAGAGGGAGAAAGAGAAATAAAGAGGGAAAGAGAGAGAGAGAAAGAGAAATAAAGAGGGAAAGAGAGAGAGGGAGAAAGAGAAATAAAGAGGGAAAGAGAGAAAGAGAAATAAAGAGGGAAAGAGAGAGAGGGAGAAAGAGAAATAAAGAGGGAAAGAGAGAGGGAGAAAGAGAAATAAAGAGGGAAAGAGAGAGAGGGAGAAAGAGAAATAAAGAGGGAAAGAGAGAGAGGGAGAAAGAGAAATAAAGAGGGAAAGAGAGAAAGAGAAATAAAGAGGGAAAGAGAGAGAGAGAGAAAGAGAAATAAAGAGGGAAAGAGAGAAAGAGAAATAAAGAGGGAAAGAGAGAGAGGGAGAAAGAGAAATAAAGAGGGAAAGAGA